>SKCR01006931.1:0-390291 GCA_019454045.1 Zanthoxylum bungeanum | reverse complement strand
TGAAGCTTGGAGCTTCAATGGTGACATCCATGGCCGAATGAACAAGAATGAAGACACACCCCACCACCGTGCAGCCCCTACCATTCGCAGCTCACTGCCAGGGAGCAACATGCAGTGCTTTTTTGGTCTTTGTTTCATTTCATCAAAACCCATCAATGTGAGTATGTATCCGCCTTACTCCTTGATATGTATTCTACTCATTTTTATGCATGATTGATGATTCTTGGGACTTGATTGAAACTCTACAATGGTATCTTGAGCTATTGGTTGCATAAAACGAATTAGGGTTCTTGAGCAAAATTTGGGGCTTTTTGATTTAAGCATGATTTTGACAAATTGTTTGTTTAAGAATGCTTGTATATGATTAAATTAGAGTTATATGTAATCAATTTGAAAAAAATTGATTGGATTGATTTTCCCCAATTTGCTTATTGTTGGCCAAAACTTTAATTTGGGTAAACTCAATTTGAGCATCAAATGATTAAATTGTTTAGTATAGTATGCTTGAATGAGGTTGAATTGATGTTGTGCATAATCAATTTCATGAAATTTGGTTGGATCCATTTTTCCCTAAATTTTGGGCATGACAAATTTGGGTAAACTTGATTTTGAGCATGTTTAATGAAATTGGATGATTTAGAATGCTTGAATGTTGTTTAATTGATGATTGATTAGATTAATTTGATGAAAAAGTGTTTGGAACAATTTTCCCCAATTTGCTTGTGATGGCCGAATTTGGCAAGTGCCCTAATGTCTTGGATTTTTGATTTTTTGTTCATTGGATGACTTTGGGGATGTTGAATTTATGTTTGATTGGGTTCAATTGGATTGAATTTGATTTGGGCATTTTTTCCCCTTATGGCCGAGACTTTAGCATGTATTTATTGGGTTTGATTTGATCAATTATGTTGGATATGATTAGTGATGATAAGCATGATTAATTTGACAAATTTAGTGTTTTGGAAACTTTGATTTGGGTAATTAATAATGCTATACACTTTAGGTAATTTAATTGGAAAATTTGGAATTTTGAAATTAAATTATTGGGCTTAAAATTGGATTTGGGCCTCTTTAAGTTGTTATTGGGTTTATTGGACTTTGTTGTACAAAGTTGGTTTAGGCCAAAATTGGTTGAATCCAATTAGGCCCAAAACCGCTTCTAAAAGGCCCAAATGCGACTAATGAACCTTTAAGTTTAATTGGGCCTAATGGGCCAAAATTAATTTAAGGCTTATGGGGTAACTCCCGGATTGGACTTTGGTTGCGGGTTTGACCCGAGTTGACCAAAAGTCCACGCCTCAAGAAATTAATTAAAAGCCCATTGGACTTTAATTAAATTAATATTGGATATTAATCGGGCTTTGAGACCCGTAACGATTAAATTTGGAATTTAAGTCGTAAAGGTTTATTTTATAAAGTGTAATATTTAATTTGGAATTAAATAATGAATTAGAATTAAATGCGTATTAAATTGGATTTAATTATGTAATTTAATTTAATTCGTAGAAATCGTACTTTGAGTTCGTGTTCGCAATACGAGTTTGACTCGAACAAAATCAAATCTTTGTTTGAACATTGGATGATCACTAATTATCAAGATTAATTAATTGATTGATTGATAACATGCTTGTATGAATACATGGTTGTGATGTTTGAATAATGTATATCGGATGGATATTAGAAGGGTGGGACGATTTTAGAAATTGTTGTAACAATTTGATTTATTAATTGGACCTGCGAGTCCAGCCTTATCTCCTATTCTTTGTATTCTCTTCTCACCTATTCCCCTCAATGTAAATGAGGTTTCTTTAGAAGTGTAGTGTAACGGGTAGAAGTAGAAGAAATATTAGTGCTAGCGGGAGAGAGAAAGTGAGAGATTTGATCTAGGATCAATGTAAAATATCCATCCGCATATCATTATTATTTTATTTCATACTCGCTTTATTATGTGTTTAGAATGCATGTTTAAGGGTGTATGATGATGAGACCTTAACAAAGATAATTAAATTGGTAGCCAATTTGCACGCGAAAAGCCCTCATAAAATATCATGCGTCTTTTCCTTCCATTGAGTGATTCTTGCTCAAGATCCTAGATTGGCATGGGTTGTTGGCCAAAGTCAAGCCCTTGTCCGTCGAAGATGTGTTTGAATCACGAGGCTTTGTTCCATATCGGTGTCGTGTCCAAGTTGTGGTTTGTTGGCCAAAGTCAAGACCACTTCTTGTCCATTGACATTGATTACGAAGCTTCCATGTCAATGGGTCCGCGCTTGACTGGGATCACTAGGTTTGTTGTGCCAAAGCCAAGGCCTAGTTGATTCAGAGGAAAAAGGTTAGGGTATACATTCGATGTATAGGCATATATAAGATATATGTTTGGGACTTGGATGTCCACCTACTGGATCTAGGAGTTGGATGAGATCCAATTGATCTTCGAGATCTACCTAGTTAATTATCATACAATTTGTTGGCCAAAGTCAAGATTGTGTGATATTTAACGGGATCCTAGCCCACTAGGAAACACGGTTCCCGAGTACTCGACAGAGGGTTAGAGGCTCGACGAAAAATAGTGGGAGGCAAGAATTGAATTTGCAATACTCGTTCAATTACTCGCCATACGCGCTCATTTAAATTATTTCGTCATTAGATTAAATGTTAGTTGGACTAATATTTAAATTGTTGTTTTAATAAACAGTTGGACTGTATTATACTTGATTATATATAATTGGATTATATTAATCAATATATTGAATTAATTATTTCAGTTTACAGTTGATTTTATAATTGGATTATAGTAATCAATGTAATTGAGGTTAATTAATTTGGATTATATTTGATTATATAGTTGGACTTATAATCATTATAATATATATAGTACCACTAATCGTTGATTAAGTAGTTGGACTATTGTAATCAAGATAAAATTGAAAAGTTGGATATTTAAAATATAATCTGGGATTAAAATATTTTAAATGATTTAATTTTCAAATTGGGAATAATAAATAATAGGTTACTTTATTTGATAAAATAACTTATTATACCTTACGCCCAAAATTAAGCAAAATAAGTAGAGCATAAATCTTTGGAAGATTTATGTGATGATGACTTTAATGCTTAATTTAATATACTTGTCATAAATCTAATTTTAGATTTAAGAAGTATTAAATTGCAATTTATAATTCGAGAATTAATTGACTATTCTAGAGGAGATAAAGTCAAAGTTTGCAATTGGGCATGTAGCACGAGGTGCACATCGTTTCGATATTCTAAAAACCCAAGGCTTGCCCTAAGGTTTCTGAAAATATGAAAAGGATAATTGACATATCCAAAGTGACTACCATTTGGATATGGCAGACACGAAGGAATTAAAGAAAGGGCAAGGCTCTTACTTTAAAATGTTTGTCTTAGTTATGTTCACAGCTAGTATTGAAATTAGATTTTAAATAATTAGTGTGGTACATAAAATATATGTATTGATGTTCAGAATCTGCTTTGAGCAGGATACTGACTTTAAGCTGAGATTTCTCTGCGAATCGGAAACGGGACGAAAGTCGCTATTCGACGTAGATAGATACCTAAATTAGGAACTACCCTTTGGTATGTACTTAAATAAGGAACTGTTATAATGTAACTAGTTTGACTAGAGACATTATCTCTATATCAGTGTTTAATCCATTGTGGATAAACCTTTATATTCTAGAACACTAAGTGTTTCATTATATAAAGATGATACTGAGATAAACACATTAGATGTGAATAACAGAATTTATATTTTGAATATAATTAAAATCTCAAACATATAAAATGTCAAATAAATAGCTCAAATTGATTTGATCAATAGAGACTTATTTGTGGCATTGTTGTCTGGGACACAATTATACAAGACTCGTATATCCACACTTTTGAAGAGTGGATACTAGGACTGATTTGACTATTCAAATAAAGTCTACGAATCTAGTTTGTTAGGTAAAGTACCTAAAACACTGTTACTTGGTAATAGTGTAAGTGCCACCGATCTGTTAGCCCTATTCATGGTGAAGTTAGTGGGCCCCATATCTAGCTAGCCTAGATGTGAACATGAATATTTCGTGACCTTAACGGATGTGGCATCACGTTAGGGTTATGTGTTTCTTTTGAAGAACACAAATCAGAAACCTTTAGAGTTTCGACACGAAATAGACAAACAGATCGGCTATAGTATTATACCGTCACGGTAAGACCGTAATGGAAAATACTTAAGCAATAAGTTTCTTATATACTTGAAAGAGTATAGTATTCTTTCAAATGAGGACTCCTCCCAGAACACGTCAAAGTGACGGTGTTTCCGAACTGATTAGCCGAATCATGTTAGACATGATAAGGCTAATCATGAGTCGCTCTGAGCTACCATTTCCTTAACGGATAAGTTTTAACAGTGCAATAACTTATTTAGAATAAGGTTCCATAATAATCTGTTTGACAGATTACATATAGGATATGAACAGGGAAGAGAAACGAGGTTCTCATTCTTGATAATTTGGGTATGCCAGGCATAACGTTTGGATGATACCAAAACTAAGGACCCAAATTGGATAAGTGCCAATATAGGTTATCCTAAGGGAAACCATAAGTATAGTACTTATACATCTCACATGAGAACAATGTGATTGTTGCTCACCATGCGGTTTTTCCTGAGAGGAATACCGATATGCAGTGGTCAGTGGGAGGATAGTGATACTCGATGAAATCAGAGTAATACTGTTCAAGGCACCTATTCCTTAATGGAACACAAACAGTTCATCAATAATGATTCTGTACCATTAATCTTCGAATACACAAGAACTGAGTAGATCGGAGATAGAGTCAGAAAACAACCTAGGGTATGGGTTTCTGATCTCTAACCTCATAAAGATGTCACTCTTATGAAGGTATAACAACTGACTACGTTTGAGGAGTGATACGAGGTATCGACTCCCTATATGGCAAAGTGCCATGAGTCCAAAATGGATTCCATGTATAACAACTATTTTGGATACTAGTTGTTGTACCATAAGACATTGTGCCTATTGGTACTTTATAAGTCTTCAAGGAAGACATACATGGAAGGCAACATACCAACGTACTAAGCTAGGCTTGTAAAGAAAAGGTAGAGTTATCAACATTGTGTTGATTCCGACGAAACCTTTTACCTGTTGCCATTGTAAATCCATTTGGATAATGCTTGCTAAAGCTGTGTATTTCATTTATGAAATATGACAACTTAACGGAAAATCGCTTTCCTGAAAAGGAAACCTTTCGGAGGATGTTTATAAAATCATGTCGGTTTTGTCATACCATAACAAGCAAAAAGGTTTGCAGGTTATTCGATCCATGTTTGGATTAAGCAAGCATAGGTTCTAGGAATTATCGTTTTGATGTAATCATAATGGAGTATGATTTAATTCAAAATGAAATGATTCTTGTGTATATAAAAGGGTTAGTGGGAGTGCACTGACATGAAGTCATTGTAAGATAATGATAATATGTCATTTCTTGAAATGAAATTCCCATAAAGCAATCGGTGAAAGCTTGGCTTTCATAAGAAATTCTTCGTAGAATTCTGGGGAGTAACAACCTTATTCAAGGAATAAAGATCTACCTGGATAGATTGGAGTTGTTAACACTCTCTGGGAAATTGTACATTTAAAATGTACTTGATATGGTGTCTCATACGCTTTAAGCATATGGAGTCACAATCAGGACAATCCAAGTGATAGTCATTGGATTGAAGTTAAGGACATCTATTAGTATCTTAGAGAACTAAAGATGTTGTCTTAAACTATGGAGTAGGAGAACTTGGAGTGACTAGGATCACTGCTGCAAGTTTCCAAACCGGTAAATACTACGGTACTATAAAGTTTGAACACTGGGACAGTAAGCTGGAAATATTCCGAGCAAGATAACTGTTACCGAATTAACAACAAATGCAGATTATTGCTGCAGCTGAGGCAGCAATAGAAGCCATTTGGATCGATAATAAATCTAATTAGATTAGATATAGTTATGTTAGCGGCTGAGCTAGGTGTCAGCACAGGCTAAAGAATTAATGGTCTCATCGACGATCCAGATATATACTTCTATATTCATCTGATTCGTTCGGATCATACATCGTGGCGATGTGATGATCGTATAAATCACGTCAGAAGATAATTAAGCAAATCCGCTGACGAAAACCTTTCCTCGGCAATTTGAGCGAACCGTACATAGTTCGGGTGTTAGACACTCGAGTGACTGGCTATGTGCCAAGTGGGAGATTGTTGGATAATATGACCCATAGCGTCACTATTTGTACAGATCACGGTGTTGTTGTACAAATTAACTATGTGACAAGGAAATTGCACTCTCATCATTTGTGATTAGATCACCATAAATATATAAATGAAAAGAGGTCCATATGATTAGTTCCTAGATTGAGAATGATATGATACAGTATCAGTCCACGAAGGATTAATCATTAAATATCCCTAGCCGGAGTATTATCGAGACAGGACATCGATAATGCGGAATAGGCTAGTATTGCACTTGTGCGCGTTGTGAGGGCACAACGACATAGTTCTCATATATTTAAGTATTGGATACTTATGCAAGTGTGATAGTAGGTTGTGTTTCACCGATGGTACGGGAAACAGCTTCGCTCTGGATAGACCCCTCGGAATCCCATTGGTATTATGACTATGTGTCTATGGGAGGCCGAAATCAAGGTAGGTGTGTATAGTCTTAACCTGAGACTTGCATCGCTAATACTTGCGATAATCGATAGACTTTAGTCTTGGTGGTACAGGGCTTTAACCGGTTCTGCGTACGCCGCTTCTGGGTTTATCAGAGAGTCGTAGTGTATTGGGTGTGATGTCGAGACGGAAGTATCACTTCAGTCATATGTGGAGATGATGTCACGCAGGATACGGTATTAGTGCTCTTAAGTGCTGGCCGGCCATCGGGATATTATGACAAGGTCATGTATATCCGATTATAGAGACTAGTTACCAGACATCCGACATGTGCTTCGGACGGGGCAGACACTTATCCAGCCCCACCCCTAGCACGTGACTATCCGATACTGGGCCGATATACACAATACTACGGTATACTACGCTTGATACAGATCTATATATTCCTGTAAGAATATTTCTGGAGAATTGGGTAGGCATGGCGCTTTGCTAGAAGCCAACCTTGTCTTGTAAATCGGTATAAACGTAGTACGAGGTACTTACGTGTTCGGATAGTCCGACAACCGTATTTACTGCCAACATATCCGGAGATCTCATGGGTCGCTTCCTGAAGATTCACTGATGACGTATAACTCGCACTTAATTAATCTGGGATTAATTAGAAGAGAGAGAAAATTAATCTGGGATTAATCACGGAGATATTTTATCTGGGATAAAATATTAATTAAAGAGAGAGAACGATTAATTGGAATTAATCGATAAAATAATATATTCGATATATTATAAGAAATTGGATTTCGACGCGGAATTAAAATTAGATTTTAATTCGGGCGAACGAATTAATTTAGAATTAATTCGTTAGCGACGTGAATAGTGATTTCACTAGGCGTAATCATTTAATAACGACGCGCGATGAAAATTCGTTAATTTGGAATTAGCGAACCCGAGCCCGAGAGTGATTGCGAGCGCATTCGTATTTCGAATTCGAACGCGGCACGCAAGTAACATCAAGCGTCAAATCACTACTCGCATCAATCGTCAAATCACTTGCCACTTTGAGTGATGTGATATGACATGTTGTCACTTTATTAAGTGACTGATGTGAATAGTGATAGATGTTGAAAAGGCATTAATGCTCTTTTTGCTTTTTGACTTTTGTTTTTGGAAAAATGTAAATGCTTTTGTATTTGATTTTATTTTTGGAAATAAAATAAATATATAAGTAAAAACCATTTTACCTTTTCTCTCTCCCATTTCACGGTTTCACGTGAAAACCCTTCTCCTTCTCTTTTCCCTCTCTTTTCTTCTTCTTCCTCTTCTCACGGCTTCAAGCCGATTTCTTCACAAATGTTTCTGGTTTGACCGAATCAAGGGGAAGCAAGGAAGAAGACTTAGTGCTAGCACACCATGAGTGATACATAGGTGATAGGGAAACGAATTTGTGAGCATGGAAAAGCTTGAAGATTGGAGCTTCAATGGTGACATCCATGGCTGAATGAACAAGGAGGAAGACACCCCACCACCGTGCAGCCCCTACCATTCGCAGCTCACTGCCAGGGAGCAACATGCAGTGCGTTTTTGGTCTTTGTTTCATTTCATCAAAACCCATCAATGTGAGTATGTATTCCGCCTTACTACTGGATATGTATTCTACTCGTTTTTATGCATGATTGATGATTCTTGGGACTTGATTGAAACTCTACAGTATGTGGAGTTGTATCCCAAGTACAGACCGCACTACCGTCCATTCGGATTCAGTTACGAAATTTACGTATGGGTTTCCATCTGATATACCGCAAGGGATAACGCACATAATTATTAATGCAATGAAAGTAGATGCGAAATAATAAAGTAATATAAAAAAAAAGTAAAGGTGGAATATTAAAATGACGATAAAAGCGAATAAATATAAATAACACTAAATAAATGCGAAATAATAAATAACGATGAATAAATAAACAAAAAGATAAATAACAGAATTGATAAAAATAAATATTAAAAATGCCGAAAGAGAAAAGTAATGTGACCAGAAACTTGGCCGTCTTTAATATAGGACTTCGCATACCCGGCTGGACGTATTTCACGTCTAGCTAAGCATGCCGTGTCTAGAACTATAAAAATAAATAGGGTAACGGCGCCCTCAGGTCTTACCTTTTAATTCGCTTCCTTGGAAGAGCGTTAAGCCGTTGCCGAAAGGATTAAAGCTTCATGTTTTTCTAGTTTGCTGGTTCGCTGTTTTTGCTCCATGTTTCACTATTTTTTGGCTGCTGTTTTTGGGGGTTTTTTGTCTGCTTTTTTCGGTAATTTAGGGGCTGTTTATTTTGGGTAATTTATGGGCTTTTTCCGTGTGTTTTATGTTTGGTGAAGGGGCTGTTTTGGTCGGTTTAGGGTTATTTGATGTTCGTTGTGGCTTGGTCGGTTGATGGCTGATTTGTTGGCTGTCTGTGTCGGATCTTTGGCTGATTTGTTACTTTTGTGTCGATTGAGTGTGTGTGTGTTCGGTGATGAGTGTGTGTATTGTTGTTGATTATGTGGCTTCCGTATGTGTTTCTAAGATTTAGAGAAGAAAGATAGCCTTGTGATTGTCGTGTGTGAGTGTGTCTTGTGTTTTTTCGTCCAAGGTGTCTGTTTGTGGTCTAAGATTGAGAGAATAAAGAGAGCCTTGTGATTACCATGTGTGAGTGTGTCTAGAAAGAGTGTCCCGTGTGTCTGTGTTTGAAAGAGTTATCCGTGTGTGTGTGTTTGAAAGAGTCACCCCTGTGTGTGTTTGAAATAGTGAGCCGTGTGTGTGTGTTTGAAAGAGTGACCTATGCGTGTTTGTTTGAAAGAGTGAGCTCTGTGTGTGTGTTTGAAAGAGTGTGTTTGCCGTATGTCTCTCTAGGGTTTTTTTGTTGTGTTTGCCGAGTAGGTTTCCCTTGGTGATTTGGTCTCAAATTTATAGTGACAATGGATCTCTTAAGCAAGGAAATAAATCAAGTAAATATGAGAGATATTTTCTTAATTTATTTAGGGAACAAAATCTCTAAATTTTGTTAGGATAGGATTTCATATCTTGTTAAATTGGAAGGTGATTTGATAGATTTTGACATGTGTTTTGCATGGGATTTTTATTTGGGAAGACTTGGGCGTGTGGGCTTTGTGTGGTGGGCCATGGGCGTGTGGAATGGATGGGCTGAGGCGGGCTAGTGAGTCCGAATCCGATGATGGGTTAATTTTGGAGGCTTTCTTTCCTTCTGGCATTCATTTCCCGCGACTTCCGTAACTTTCAGGTAGTGCCTCCATACGAGGCTTATCATCGGGCTTATGTAAAAATGTAGTGCCTACACATCCATCCGTGGAACTGCTTCTTTTGGAACTTCCTCAATGAATGCCTTGAATCCAACATCTTTGTTGATTTCATTACCGCTTTTCAAAATAATGGCTTGACATTGCTCTTTCCCTCGGTTTCTTGGATTTGGTTCTGTGTTGCTAGGAAGATTACCTAGCGGTCTGTAACTCTGAGCATTGCCCAGTTTTCCAATTTGATTTTCTAGTGCCTTTGTAGAAGCTAATTATCTCTGAAACATAGCATCATATTTTACTTGTTTCTTTTTGAACATCTCTGCAATCAATTCTTTCATTTCTGGTTCTTTTTCAAACTCATGACCTTTGTTTTGTTGTTGGAATCCGGATGGTGGATTGTTCTTTTGCCTTGAATTATTGCTCCATGCGAAATTGGGATGATTTCTCCACCATGGGTTGTAGGTGTTGGAATATGGATTGTTCCCATGTCTGTTGAAATTGTTGACATAATTCACTGATTCTTCATGTTGGTTTACTTCTGATTCAAGTGCTCTTTCATATGGTGAACTTGTGGATCCAATATTACCTTGCATGCTAAGAGTTTCCATGATTTCCAAATCAGATCCATCTTGGCATTCACTGTTGTGTTAGCTCCAACTTCATAAATTCCTGCGATTCGTTGGATCATGCTTCTTTCTGTTGGCCATAATGAATTGTTGTTGGCCATTTCTTCAATTAAATCCCAGGCCTGATCTTCTCCTTCCGCCATTAAAGCTCCTACAGCCACAGCATCAATTGTGGTTCTCATTATTCCAGAAAAAGTCCATTATAGAATGTTTGGACTTGTAGCCACTTTGCAATCTCATGTTGAGGATATTTTCTGAGCAAATCCTTGTACCTTTCCCAAGCTTTGGAGAGTGACTCTGAGTCTTATTGCACAAAGGATGTAATGTCATTCCTCAACTTTTCTGTTCTGGCTGGTGGAAAATACTTTGCAAGGAATTTTGTGGCTAGAGTGTTCCAAGTTGTGATGGAACCTGCTGGTAGTGAATGTAGCCAAGCCTTAGCTCTGTCTTTAAATGAATATGGAAAACACGCAGTCTCATTGCTTCTGCAGCTGCTCGGTTGTAATTGAAAGTGCCGTAAACTTCCAGGAAATTGCTGATGTGGGCATTAGGATCTTCAGTTGCATTCCCCCCAAACTGAACTGCCTGATGTATCATCTGGATACATGTTTTGATGTCACACGCATTTGCTGGTAAGAGAGGAAGTACAATACAGGAAATGAAGCTGTCAATCACCGGAATAGTTCTGTCTCGAATAGGAATTGGCAGTGCAACCTCCAAAGGTTTAGGTTCCATGTTGATTATTGCTTCTTGGCCTTTTCGTATTTCCTTTCTCAGTTGTCTGTTGGTTCTTTCAATTTCTGGGTCAAGCGGTCGTATTTTAAAGTTTCTGGTTCGTCTCATGTAGTGTCTGAGAACCTGAAACATAAGAAAACAAAAATAATAAACAAAAAGAAATTAGATACAAGTAAAGTTATCTAACCCGAAAACTAATAGTGAAAGATAAATAATTCCCCGACAAAGGCGCCAAAAACTTGACCGGCGTAATCACGCGTATAACGCAAGTGCACGTATCATTCAAGTAGTATAAATGTATCGATCCCACGAGGACTTAATACATAAGCTATTAATTTACGAAGTCAAATATTTACGAGTATCTAATAGATTGGTTGTTTGATTGGATGGTGACTTTAAACTTAAAACAAGTAAATTAAACAATGTGAAAATAAATTAAAGGAAAATTCAATATTAAGAAACTATCCAGGGTTGTGAGTCCTTCCAATATCTTTTAAAGATGAAGTGGTTATCTCATTTTTATGTAGTATATTGCTTTACTAACCTGGAATACGAAATTATGCAAAATCCTCTGCCGATGGTCAGTTGTAAATACCCAGTGTAACCCAATTAATCATATGTCTATGTCAACCAAGTTACATGAATTCATTAAGATTAAGTTCCAATTGTGGCTACCCCCGCCCGACAGATATATATATCTATCCTGTAAGGAAATCTATTAAAGGGTTATCTATCCTCAAGGAAGATCGTGGGCTATTAAGTCTAAGGCTGAAACCTAAATTTCTCTCGTCAAGTTTATTTTAAGTTTACCCGATCAATCTTATTAATGGCCAGTTAACAAGAAGCGTTAAGCTTAAGACTTAATAAATAAACCTTTATATTACCCAATCTATAAAATAACCCATTATAAACCGGTGATATTAGAATTCATCACAACCCTAGATCATGCGAGTTGCGACATGCAATGGTCTGTGCGTCGCGATGCTTGATGTGGCAACGTGGCAGACACGGTTTGCATAACTATCTGATGATGTGGCATGCGGAATCTTTCGCCCAATAGAATGCTGACACGTGGCACGCGATTTATTCGGTCCAATGACATGTTGACGTATGGCGAAAGGTGATTCGCATATGGTGATGTGGCAAGTTGACTCGGAATGCAGCTGATGTGGTTGACATGTGTCAGACACGTGGCTGACATATGCACGCGGTTGATGTGATCCATTCAGATGATGACACGTGGTACTCGTATTGTCGGCAACACATGATGATGACACGTGGCACGACGCACGTTAGTAGATTGGTTGTAATGTGACACGTGGATGGCGCACGGTAGCAAGTGCACATGATAGTAGACTTCTCTGATGATGACACGTGTCTAGCGCATTTTAGCAATACTCGACGCATGTTAGCGGTCGCGATGCCCAATTACTATTTTGCCCTTTTTATCCTTTTTTCACTGTTTTGACACAAATTTGATCCATTGCTTCCCAAACTTTTTATCTGCAAAACACATCAAAATGTTCATAAAACCCAAGAAACTATACAAAATATTAGGTAAAATAAGTGAGAAATAATGATATATTTACCACTCATCACACCTCTAAACCTAAAATTTTGCTAGTCCCCGAGCAAAACTAAAATAAAATATCATTTAAAACTAAAATTAAACTAATCCACTTTCGTAAGGATCACAGTTGCATTTAGCGTATGCAACACAGTGTTCTAAAACGCGCTAGGTGCTAGTCGGGCGGCGACCCATCGCCTAGCGCCTAAGGCGCCTATGCGGGGCCTAGGCAATTAGTCGGCAGACAGTTAAAAATCTAATATTTTCCAACATCATAATTCATAAATAATCCAAATCATATAAATTCAATCAAAATGTAATAAACATAAAACCATTCATCAAACTCAATCAACCACATAATGATATAAAATATCATTTAATTGAGTTCATGTTCATCATTCTTTAACAAAGTTAAACTACACTAAATATCTAATTCTTATTCATCTAATTCGAACTCATCATCCTTAGGTTCTTCATCAGAATCAAAAGCATCTTCATCAAGTTCTCTGTATTCAACATTTCTAGCACTTTTTCGAGGTTGTAATATGTCATCGGCCCCATATGCTTCTCCAACCATCTGTTGGTAATTTCTAAGGTCCCAAGATCAAATCAAGACATGAAAACATGCATGAATACATCAACGGAGGTAGCGGAATACTCACATTGATCGGTTATGTCGATTTGAAGATGAATCATGCCCAAAAACGACTGCCTTTGTAAGCCCACTGCAGCAGTCCATGCTCACTGTCTTGGCAGTTTCGGGTCTCAAAACGAAGCTCCAAACTCCATCGGATGAGTCCCGCCTCATGGTCGAACCTCCCTACCACCTTCGCAAGACTTGTAGTGTGCTAGCACTTGATTTCTCACCATGAGAAACCACTCTTGCTTCCCTTTGTTCACGCCATTTCTGGTTCCAAAACAGTGAAGATTTTCTTCATTTGGGCGTGAGAGAAGAGAGAAATAAGAGAGAGAAGTTTTTGTGTTAAGTTAAAATGATTTACCAAAAATCAATTTATATTTATGCCATAATTTTATTAAATTAATAATAAAATTATGACACAAAACATGCAATGGCTTAGAGTGTCAAACACTCAAACTCCATGCAATGACATTGAGTGCAATGTACACAATCTACATGCAAAGCATTAGAATGACATGTGTCATGTGGGCCCCACACGTTTCCAAATGAAAGTGGGCCACGTGCACTCACGCGTTCGGGTTCGATATTTCCGAAATACCGAGCTTACGTCGCGACGTTAATTCAATCGAATTTAAATAAATAATTGCGCCTGCGAAATTATTATTTACGTCGCTAACGAATAAATTCTAAATTAACTCGTTTGCCCGAATTAAAATCTAATTTAATTCCGCGTCGAAATCTAATTTCGTCTAATATATCGAATATATTAATTCATCGATCAATTCCAATTAATCGTTCTCTCTCTTTAGACGACATTTTATCCCGGATAAAATATCTCCGTTATTAATCCTAGATTAATTTTCTCTCTCTTCTATATAATCCCAGATTATTCAAGAGTGCGAGTTGTGCGTCATCGGTGGATTATCGGGAAGCGACCCATGAGATCCCCGGATAATCTGGCAGTAAATACGGTCGTCGGAGTATCCGAATCACGTACGTACCAACTACGTTCTACCGATTTACGAGACAAGGTCGACTCCTAGCAAAGCACCAAGTCTACCCAATTCTCCGGACATATCCATTTAAGAATATTAAGATCTGTATCAAGCGTAGTATACTAATGTATTGTGCGTATCAGCCCAGTATCGGATAGTCACGTGCTAGGGCTGGGGCTGGATAAGTGTCTGCCCCGTCCGAAACACATATCGGATGTCTGGTAACTAGTCTCTATAATCGGATATTCATGACCTGGTCATAATATCACGATTGGATGCGCATCTCTTAAGAGCACTAATACCGTATCCTGCGTGACATCATCTCCACTATGACTGGAGTGATACTTCCGTCTTGACATCACATCCAATACACTACGATTCTCAATATACCCGGCATTGGCGTACACAGAACCGGTTACAGTCCTAGACGACCTCAACTAAAGTATATCGATTGTCGTAAGCATTAGCGATGTAAGTCTCAGGTTAAGACTATACACACCTACCTTGATTTCGGCCTCCCATAGACACATATTCATAATACCAATGGGATTCCGAGGGGTCTATCCAGAGCGAAGCTGTTTCCCGTACCATCGGTGAAACACGACCTCCTATCGCACTTGCATAAGTATCCAACACTTATATATATGAGAACTACTATGCCGTTGTGCCCTCACAACGCACACAAGTGCAATACTAGCCTATTCCGCATTATCGATGTCCAGTCTCGATAATACTACGGCTAGGGATATTTAATGATTAATCCTTTGTGGACTGATACTGTCTCATATCATCTCAATCCAGGAACTAATCATAGGGACCTCTCTTCATTTATATATATATGGTGATCTAATCACAAATGATGAGAGTGCAATTTCCTTGTCACATAGTTAATTTGCTACAACAACACATGATCTGTGCAAATAGTGACGCTATGGGTCATTTTGTCCAACAATCTCCCACTTGGCACATAGCCAGTCACTCGAGTGTCTAACACCCGAACTATGTACAATTCGCTCAAATTGCTGAGGAAAGGTTTTCGTCAGCGGATTTGCTTAATTATCGTCTGACGCGATTTACACGATCATCACATCGCCACGATGTATGATCCGAACGAATCAGATGATATAGAAGTATATATCTGGATCGTTGATGAGACCTTTAATTCTTTAGCCTTGTGCTGACGCCTAGCTCAGCTGCTAACAGAACTATATCTAATCTAATTAGATTTATTATCGACAACCAATGGCTTCTATTGCTGCCTCAGCTGCAGCAATAATCCGCATTTGTTGTTTATTCGGCAACAGTTATCTTGCTCGGAAGATTTCCAGCTCACTGTCCCGTTATTCAAACTTTATAGTACCGTAGTATTTAATCGTTTTGGAAACTTGCAGTAGTGATCCCAGTCACTTCAAGTTCTCCTTCTCCATAGTTTAAGACAACATCTTTAGTTCTCTAAGATACTAACAGATGTTCTTAATTCAATCCAGTGACTATCACTTGGATTGACCTGATTGTGACTCCATATGCTCGAAGCGTATGAGACACCAATACAAGTACATTTTAAATGTACAATTTCCCAGAGAGTGTTAACAACTCCAAATCTATCCCAGTAGATCTTTATTCCCTGAATAAAGGTTGTACTACTCCCCAGAATTCTACGGAGAATTTCTATTGAAAGAATATCTATGAAAGCCAAGCTTTCACCAATTGCTTTATGGGAATTTCACTGTCAGTGCGCTCTCCCACTAACCTCCTTATATACACAAGAATTATTTTTGAGTTAAATCATAAACCATTATGATTATTTCAAAACGTCAGTTCCAAGAACCTTATGCTTGCTTTGATCCAAACATGGATCGAATAACCCGCAAACCTTGTTTGTCGGTTATACAAAATCGTCAGGATGTTGTAAACATCCTCCAAAAGGTTTCCTTTTCAGGAAAGCGATTTTGATTTGTAACTGACATATTTCATAAATGAAATATACAGTTATCAACAAGCATCTTCAAAATGGACTTACCATGGCAACAGGTAAAAGGTTGAACCGTTATTAACACAATGTTGATAACGATACCTTTCCGTCAAAAGCCCAGCTTTGTACGTTGGTATGTTGCCTTCCATGTATGTCTTCCTTGAAGACGTTTAATGTACCATAGGCACAACGCCTTGTGGTACAACAACTAGTATCCATAATAGTCGTTATACATGGAATCCATTTCGGACTCATGGCACTTTGCCATAACAGGGAGTCGATACCTCGTATCACTTCCTCATAACGTAGTCGGATGGTACACCTCCATAAGATTGACATCTTAATGAGGTTAGATCAGAAACCCATACCCTAGGTTGTTTTCTGACTCTATCCGATCTACCTGATTTCTTGTGTATTTGAAGATTAATGGTACAGATTCATCATAGATGAATTGTTTGTGTTCCATTAAGGACTTCGTGCTATGAATAGTATTACTTACTCCGATTTTCATTGAGTATCACTATCCTCCCACTGACCACTGCATATCGGTATTCCTCTCAGGAAAACCGCATGGTGAGCAACAATCACATTGTTCTCATGTGGGATTTATAAGTACTATACTTATGGTTTCCCTTAGGATAACCTATATTGGCACTAATCCAATTTGGGTTCTTAGTTTGGTATCATCCAAACTTTATGCCTGGCATACCCAAATTATCAGGAATGAGAAACCTCGTTTCTTTCCTGTTCATATCCTATATGATATCTGTCAAACAGATTTATATGGAACCTTATTCTAAATAAGTTTTGCACTGTTAATACATATCATGTAGAAGGAAATAGTAGCTCAGAGCGACTCGTGATAAACCTTATCATGTCCAACAAAATTCGGTTTTAGTTCAGACACACCGTCTAACCGACGTGTCTCGGGAGGAGTCCTCACATGAAAGAACACCGTACTCTTTCATGTATATATGAAACTTACTGCTTAAGTATTTTCCATTTCGGTCTTACCGTGGCGGAATAACACTATAGCCGATCTGTTTGTTTTCTTCGTGTCGAAACTTCAAAAGTTCTGATCTGTGTTCTCAAAAGAAACACATAACCACAACGTGATGCTACATCCGTTAAGGTCACGAAATATTCATGTTCACATCTAGCCTAGCTAGATATGGGCCCACTTACTTCACCATGAATAGGGCTAACAGATCGGTGGCCCTTTTACTATTACCAAGTAAATAGTATTTTAGGTACTTTACCTAATAAACTAGATTCGCAGACTTTATTTGAATAGTCAAATCAGTCCTAGTACCCACTCTTCAAAAGTGTGGATATACGAGTCTTGTTTAATTGTGTCCTAGACAACAATGCCACAAATAAGTCTCTATTGATCAAATCAATTTGAGCTATTTATTTGTCATTTATATGTTTGAGATTTTATTTATATTCAAAATATAAATTATGTTATTTACATCTAATGTATTTATCTCAGTATCATCTTTATATAATGAAACACTTTAGTGTTCTAGAATATAAAGGTTTTATCCGCATCGGATTAAACACTGATATAGAGATAATGTCTCTAGTCAAACTAGTTACATTATAACATTTCCTAATTTAAGTACATACCCAAAGGGTAGTTCCTAAACTTAGGTATCTACGGTCGAAACAACGACTTTCGTCCCGTTTCCAATTCGCAGAGAAATCTCGGCTTGAAGCCAGTATCCAGCTCACAGCGGATTCTGAACGTCAATACATATATGTATTATGTACCACACTAAGTATTTAAAATCCGATTTTAATACTAGTAGTAACATAACTTTGACAAATATTTTTAAGTTAGAGCCTCTCCCTATCTTTAATTCCTTCGTGTCTTCCATATCCAAATGGTAGTCACTTTGGGATATGTCAATTATCATTTCAATATTTCACAAACCTTTGGCCAAGCCTTGGGTTTCGGAATATCGAAATGATGTGCACCTTGTGCAACTTGCCCAATTGCAAACTTTGACTTTTCTCCACTAGAATGGTCAATTAATTCTCCAAGAATTATTAATTGCAATTTTAATACTTTAAATCTAAAGATAGATTTATTGTAAGTATATTAATTAAGCACTAAAGTCATCATCACATAAATCTTCCAAAGACTTTATGCTCTACTATTTGCTTAATGTGGGCTTAGTCATAATAAGTTATTTTATCAAATAAATTAACCTATTATTTATTCCCAATATGAAAATTAAATCATTTAACATCTAATCCAAGGATTATATATTTTAAATATTCAACCTTTCAATTCTTTCTGATTTCAATAGTCCAACTATTTAATCAATTTAATAAGGTACTATTTATTATAATGATTACAATAATCCAATTATTTAATCAACTATAATTTTAATATTGATTACTATAATCTAATTAAAAATCAACTATCATTCTAATTCAATTATATTGATTACTATACTATAATCCAATTAAAACAACTATATATTGAATGAGTTTGTATATAGTCCAACTATATATATATTAAAACAACATAAAATATTAGTCCAACTAATACTTTTGATTAATATGACGAGTAAAATATAGATGAGCGCATTCAGCGAGTATTCGAACGAATGTTGCAAATTCAATACTTGCCTCCCACTATTTTTCGTCGAGCCTCTAACCCTCTGTCGAGTACTCGGGAAACCGTGTTTCCTAGTGGGCTAGGATCCCGTTAAATATCACACAATCTTGACTTTGGCCAACAAATTGTATGATAATTAACTAGGTATCTCGAAGATCAATTGGATCTAATCCAACCTAGATCCAGTAGGTGGACATCCAAGTCCCAAACATATATCTTATATATGTCTATACATCGAATGTATACCCTAACCTTTTTCCTCTGAATCAACTAGGCCTTGGCTTTGGCACAACAAACCTAATGATCCCAGTCAAGCGCGGACCCATTGACATGGAAGCTTCGTAATCAATGTCGTTGGTCAAGAAGTGGTCTTGACTTTGGCCAACAAACCACAACTTGGACAAGACACCAATATGGAACAAAGCCTCGTGATTAAAACACATCTTCGAAGGACAAGGCTTGACTTTGGCCAACAACCCCTGCCAATCTAGGATATTGAGTAAGAATCACTCAATGGAAGGAAAAAAACGCATGATATTTGATGAGGGCTTTTCCGCGTGCAAATTGGCTACCAATTTAATTATCTTTGTTAAGGTCTCATCATCATACACCCTTAAACATGCATTCTAAATACATAATAAAGCGAGTATGAAAATAAATAATAATGATATACGGATGGATACTTAACACATTGATCCTAGATCAAATCTCTCCCTTTCTCACTCAAGCTAGCACTATATTACTTCTACCCGTTACACTACACTTCTAAAGAAACCTCATATACATAGAGGGGAATAGGTGAGAAGAGAATACAAAGAGAAAGAAGGTGATAAGGCTGGACACGCAGGTCCAATTTAATAAATCGAATTATTACAACATTTCTAAAATTGCCCACCCGACTAATATCCATCCGATATACATTATTCATTCAACACAACCACGTATTCACACACATAAGCATGCTATCAATCAATCTAATCAAATTAATTAATCTGATAATTAAGTGATCATCCAATGTTCAAACAACGATTTGATTTTGTTCGAGTCAAACTCGTTTTTGCGAATAGTACTTAAAGTACGAATTCATGAATTAAATTAAACTACATCATTAAATCTAATTTAACATGTATTTAATACTAATTCATTATTCAATTCCAAATTAAATATTACACTTTTATTCAATAAACCTTTTCGATATAAATTCCAAATTTAATCGTAACGCGTCTCAAAGACCGATTAACGTCCAACGTCAATTCAATTAAAGTCCAATGGGCTTTTAATTGATTTCTTAAGGCGTGGACTTTTGGTCAACTCGGATCAAACCGATAACCAAAGTCCAATCCGGATTTACCCCATAAGCCCATAAATCAATCTTGGCCCATTAGGCCCAATTGAACTTTAAAGGTTCATTAAGTCGCATTTGGGCTTTATGGTCAAGGTTTTGGGCCCATTGGATCCAATCCATTTGGCCTAAACCAAACTTGATAAATCAAGCCCAATAGGCCCAAATACAACATTTCAAGCCCAATCCATTTAAGCCTAAATAATTAAATTACACTAATCCAATTACGCAATTTAATTACCTAAAGTGCATTATATGATTAATCGACTAAATCAATATTTCCGAAGCACCAATTAGTCCAATTAATCATGCTTAATTCATTATACATATGTCCAACACACAAATTGAAAATCAAACCCATAAACATGATTTAATGCTCTCGGCCAAGGAAGGTTATTTTGTCCGATTTGAATTCAATCCGATTAATTACACAATCGACAACGTATTAACTTCCCGAATGATTTCATACACATCCAATGTTACAAAATCAAAAACACCAAGACATTAGGGCATTACATTACACCAATTCGGCCATGGTAAGGAATTTGGGGTTTTTGTCCAATTCGAAATCCAATCCAATTCGATTCAAATTAACGTCAACCTAATCGATTCTAACTCATCAATGAATAATCAAAAATCAAAAAATCCAAGATCCAAAAAATCACAAACCATTGGGCCAAGGCATTAATTTTGGGGAAAATAATTCCAAATCATTTTTCATCAAATTAGTCCAACCAAAATGAATTTAAACATGTTATAAGCATACTCAAACAAGCAATTTATTCAAATCATGCTCAAATCACATTTACCCAAATTTTAAACCCTACAAATTTCATGCTTGCAACATTAGCTCATGATGCCATTGTTGGTAATTTCTAAGGTCCCAAGATCAAATCAAGACATGAAAACATGCATGAATACATCAACGGAGGTAGCGGAATACTCACATTGATCGGTTATGTCGATTTGAAGACGAATCATGCCCAAAAACGCACTGCCTTTGTAAGCCCACTGCAGCAGTCCATGCTCACTGTCTTGGCAGTTTCGGGTCTCAAAACGAAGCTCCAAACTCCATCGGATGAGTCCCGCCTCATGGTCGAACCTCCCTACCACCTTCGCAAGACTTGTAAGTGTGCTAGCACTTGATTTCTCACCATGAGAAACCACTCTGGCTTCCCTTTGTTCACGCCATTTCTGGTTCCAAACCAGTGAGATTTTCTTCATTTGGGCGTGAGAGAGAGAGAAAGAGAGAGAGAGAGAAGAAGTTTTGTGTTAAGTTAAAATGATTTACCAAAAATCAATTTATATTTATGCCATAATTTTATTAAATTAATAATAAAATTATGACACAAAACATGCAATGGCTTAGAGTGTCAAACACTCAAACTCCATGCAATGACAATGAGTGCAATGTACACAATCTACATGCAAAGCATTAGAATGACATGTGTCATGTGGGCCCCACACGTTTCCAAATGAAAGTGGGCCCACGTGCACTCACGCGTTCGGGTTCGATATTTCCGAAATACCGAGCTTACGTCGCGACGTTAATTCAATCGAATTTAAATAAATAATTGCGCCTGGCGAAATTATTATTTACGTCGCTAACGAATTAATTCTAAATTAACTCGTTTGCCCGAATTAAATCTAATTTTAATTCCGCGTCGAAATCTAATTTCGTCTAATATATCGAATATATTAATTCATCGATCAATTCCAAATTAATCGTTCTCTCTCTTTAGACGACATTTTATCCCGGATAAAATATCTCCGTTATTAATCCTAGATTAATTTTTCTCTCTCTCTTCTATATATCCCAGATTATTCAAGAGTGCGAGTTGTGCGTCATCGGTGGATTATCGGGAAGCGACCCATGAGATCCCCGGATATCTGGCAGTAAATACGGTCGTCGGAGTATCCGAATCACGTACGTACCAAGTACTACGTTTCTACCGATTTACGAGACAAGGTCGACTCCTAGCAAAGCACCAAGTCTACCCAATTCTCCGGACATATCCATTTAAGAATATTAAGATCTGTATCAAGCGTAGTACTAATGTATTGTGCGTATCGGCCCAGTATCGGATAGTCACGTGCTAGGGCTGGGGCTGGATAAGTGTCTGCCCCGTCCGAAACACATATCGGATGTCTGGTAACTAGTTCTCTATAATCGGATATTCATGACCTGGTCATAATATCACGATTGGATGCGCATCTTAAGAGCACTAATACCGTATCCTGCGTGACATCATCTCTACTATGACTGGGTGTGATACTTCCGTCTTGACATCACATCCAATACACTACGATTCTCAATATACCCGGCATTGGCGTACAAAGAACGGTTACAGTCCTAGACGACTCAACTAAAGTATATCGATTGTCGTAAGCATTAGCGATGTAAGTCTCAGGTTAAGACTATACACACCTACCTTGATTTCGGCCTCCCATAGACACATATTCATAATACCAATGGGATTCCGAGGGGTCTATCCAGAGCGAAGCTGTTTCCCGTACCATCGTGAAACACGACCTCCTATCGCACTTGCATAAGTATCCACACTTATATATATGAGAACTATGCCGTTGTGCCCTCACAACGCACACAAGTGCAATACTAGCCTATTCCGCATTATCGATGTCCAGTCTCGATAATACTACGGCTAGGGATATTTAATGATTAATCCTTTGTGGACTGATACTGTCTCATATCCTCTCAATCCAGGAACTAATCATAGGGACCTCTCTTCATTTATATATCTATGGTGATCTAATCACAAATGATGAGAGTGCAATTTCCTTGTCACATAGTAATTGCTACAACAACACAATGATCTTGTGCAAATAGTGACGCTATGGGTCATTTTGTCCAACACCATCCTCCAAGTAAGCCCTGAACCGGCTCTACTTCTTCATCATCACCAGAGTCACCACCCTCAACAATCCATCCTTGTGCATTAGTAGCATCTTTGGCTTCTAATACATCCACTTTCAAATCCTTCTCCCTTTTGCGCTTGTTCTTCAACTTGGCATTAAAAGAAACATAGACAAGATTGTTTAATCGATTCACATCTACTCTATTCCTTTCTTCATGTGAATCTACATAAATAATTTAAATAAATCAATTAATATTAATAATTCCAAAATAAAATAATCAAAAATTTAGCTAATGTTAAATATTTACCCCCTCAAAAGTGCTCCAATTTCGTTCGCACCCGGATGAATGAATAGTGGTTAATGACAGTATCCTTTTTGCATTTTTAGCAAGTTCAGTGTATGATGTCCATAAGTACGCCACCATGAAACTACAAATGACATAAATAGTTTGAATGAAATATAAGATTTTTATATATTTTTGTAAAATAATTCAAATGAATACTTTGTTTTTACCTGGATTAAAAACATCAATCGATACCCGTCATGCTTTGACCCCCACTTCTTTACCAAAAGCTTCTTCTTTTGCCTTGTACGAAGCCAACTCCTCATTTATCACCTTACTCTGCATGTCAATGTCATTGGGGAAGAAAGTCTCCACAACCGTAAATACCCCATCTATTACTTTCACATCGTACTCAATACATGAATCCTTATAGTAGTAGTAAGGATTTAAAAGATAAGCAACACAATGTAATGGAATATCAAGCCTCCCTTCAATTTTACTATCAATAATCTCCAAGATTGGCCGATAATTACTCTCAATATTATTCAATGCATCATTGATCTCTTTTTTTGCATTCTTTAGCTCTTCATAAACAAACCCCATGGATGGCTTTCTATCCCCATCAACTAATCGAAGCACCCTCACCAAAGGTGCAAACACCTTCAAATATTGGGTCACCCCATTCCAAAAAGAGACACTCATCAGAGTGGCAAATACAGCTTTCCCTTTGGCTTGCTTCGACCATATGCACTCATCCCATTCCGTGCTAGCAAACATGGTTCGCAAACTTTCTTTTTTCTTGATCAAAGTTTGCAAGGATAAGAAAGCTGAAAAAACCTAGTTACTCCTGGTCTGACTATGTCCCTCTGTTTTGTAAACGATCTCATCATGGACAAAGTCTTGTGATGGGCATACAAAAAAATTATGAAAGCCTTGGCACTATCGATGGTTTTCTTATACCTCGGGATTTTACCAATACTTTCAAGCATGAGGTTTATGGTGTGAGTAGCACATGAACTCTAAAAAATATTTGGTATCTTCGCCTTCAACAACTTTGCCGCGGCCATATTGTTCGAGGCATTGTCTGTTACAACTTGAACCACATTGTCCGCCCCCACTAGTTCAATGACCGTCATCACATACTCATAAATGTGCTCAGCAGTATGCGCCACATCAGAACTTTCTTTGGAAGAAAGGAAAGTGGTGCCTATTTTGAAATTAACACACAAATTCCTTATACTTCTTTTTTTCCTATCACTCCAAGCATCTGTCATGATAGAACACCCGTTCTCCATCCACTCCTTCTCATGTTTGTGGGACACAGGAACTGGGCGACGCATGATGTCCCGGGCTCGCGGCCCGGTTGGGTGTACGGAGTAGCCACGGGGGGATAAACCGGAGAATAATGGAGTCGCCACCCGATGTGAACCGGGAAAATGAGATTTAAGGCCGCACTCACCTCTCGCAAGGGAAGACCTCAAACCGTTGGGTTCAGAATGGTCCCTTACTTATGTCACTTGTAATGAAAGGATTTATGTAATAATTTAATCAAGTTGAAGTAACAATTATTTCCAAGAGTATCATGCTTCTAAATTCACATGCATACATCAACAAGTTCATCACAACATGCAACATCACATGGCAATCTCATGAACATTTCTCAATCATATGATAGGGAAAACTAAAAACAACCTAATCATGCTTGAGTACTATCTCATGAACATATTAACCAAATAACATGATAACAACCTAATCATGCTTGAATATCATCCCAAGAACACATCGAATGGGTGAATGCAGGAATACAAATAATATGATTGGCTACATAATGCAATGGGGATCACCCAAAAGGCAGTTGTGCATGAAATATGATGAGACAGACTTAGTTCAGCGTGTTTTAGAAGGTGTAAGGGCTGCTATTTTCGGTGGAAAGGGGGGGCTGCTGTTTAGGGGTGTATTTTCGGTTATGGAGAGTGTTTAAGGGGATTGTTGTTTTCGGTGGAAAGGGAGGAGGAGAGGAAAATTCTAGGTTGTTTCTTGAGTATATTAGGTGTGAATGGAGAAGCTTTTTTCTTTATGTGAATATGTGTGAATGAGCTCCGGGGCTGGATGTCTTGGTTAGGGGTTGTTTATATAGAGAATGGCTAGGGCTTCACCTTGTCTCACAAGGAAGGGATTTGATTTAGTGTTGAGCAAGGAAAGTCAAAGATTGAGGGGGGACAAATTGGTTTAGATTAGGAAGTCAATATCTTTAATTTGTTATAATTGATTTTAATTTGGCATGACATCTTTTTAATTTAGTATGTGATTTGTTAGTTAGGAAGGAATCTTGTGTAATTGGTGGGGTGAATATCTTAATTAAGGAATTAAAATATTTGATTGATTTTAATGTTTATTTTAATTGGTATGTGATTTTTAGATTTGTTTTGATTTCACCATGTCTTAAATATGTGTTTTAAGTGGGCTTGGGCGTGTGGGCCAAGGCTTGGGCGAATTGGGCTTGATGAGAGACTAGCAGCAAAACCAGAATTACCGACACCGTTCGAACGCCTCCTCGAACGCGGCACGAACGCCCGCAATCTGTTTGGAGTTCGAACGTATACACGAACGCAGCACGAACGAAAACAGTGACCCTTGTTTATTCTGAATTTCCCCTTCCGATGTCCGTTTTCCGTGACCTCCGTGACTTAAAAGGTAGTGTCTCCAAATGAGACTCATCATATGGACTTATGTGCAAAAATGCAGTGCCTACAGTCGCCCCCACTTTGATGGGATTTGTGTAATGTGTAACAGTGACAATCCTATCAAAGTTATGCTATGCATTTTCACTTACCTGGCTCACCAGCTGCCACTTGACTTACCATGTGTTGAGTTGAGTTGATTTGGTGGTGAGGTGCTGCGACCCCTGGTTCATTCCCGAACCGTGCTCTATTTTTAGAGCGCCATTTTCGGCATCTTTTGTGTGTGTGCTCCATTTTGGAGCGCCATTTCCGGCATTTGCTGTGTGTGTTCCATTTTGGAACGCCATTTTCGACCTTTGCTTTGTGTGCTCCATTTTGGAACGCCATTTTCGGCATCTATTGTGAGTGCTCCATTTTGGAGTGCCATTTTCGGCGTTTGCTGTGTGTGCTCCATTTTGGAGCGCCATTTTCGGCATCTGTTGTGAGTGCTCCATTTTGGAGTGCCATTTTCGGCGTCTGCTATGTGTGCTCCATTTTGGGGCGCCATTTTTGGCATCTGTTGTGGTAGCGGTCCATTTCCGAACCGTGTTATGCGAGAATGTGGCTCATTTTTGAACCGTTATTTGATGAGATGGTCTTTGCTGCTACAAACCTGCGAACACAAAATAAACATTGCATGTATGTGATATGTATGCATGTATATGTATCATATTCCGATGGGTTAGGCCTTCATTGGTCCATTTCCGAACCGTGCTCCATTTTCAGAGTGCCATTTTCGGCGAGATGTGATAATGGTCCATTTTTGAACCGTGCTCCATTTTCGGAGTGCCATTTTCGGCGAGATCTGATAATGGTCCATTTCCGAACCGTTGCTCCATTTTTAGAGTGCCATTTCCGGCAAGTGATGAGATGATGGTCCATTCCCGAACCGTTGCTGATGAGAGATGGTCCATTTCTAAACCGTTGCTGATGAGAGATAGTCCATTTCCGAACCATTACGGATATGAGAGTGGTTCATTTCTGAACCGTTGTTGATAAGAGAGTGGTCCATTTCCGAACCATTACTGATATGAGAGTGGTCAATTTCCAAACCGTTACTGACAATGATGTGGGCCTCGCCCCCCAGAGTACTATACCCGGCAGAACTAATACTGAACCAATGTGGGTCTCGCCCTGGGACTTATCCCCAAAACTGAAACTGATGTGGGTCTCAGCCCCTAAACTGATGGTGATACTAATGTGGGCCTCGCCCCCAAGCTGATACTGATGTGGGCCTCGGCCCTGGGACTCATCCCCAAACTGATACTAATGTGGGCCTCGGCCCTGGGACTCATCCCCAAACTGATGCTGATGTGGGCCTCGGCCTTAACTGATACGGACATGGGCCTCGCCCCCAGACTGATACTGATATGGGCATCGCCCCAAGCTGATACTAATGTGGGCCTCACCCCCAACTGATACTGATATGGGCCTCGCCCCCAGACTGATACTGATATGGGCCTCGCCCCAAACTGATACTGATATGGGCCTCTCAGACTGATACTGATATGGGCCTCGCCCCCAGACTGATACTGATGTGGGCCTCGCCCCCAGACTGATACTGCTATGGGCCTCTCCCCAACTGATACTGATATGGGCCTCGCCCCTATGATTCATTCCTGAAGACTGCTGACATTGTACTGTTGCTGCTTCTGATTGGCTTGTCTTTGCCGTTTTCTCTTTTTCTTCTTTGAAACATGTGAATACAAAACAAGACAAAGATTGCATGTATATGATGTGTATGCATGTATGCATGAATGTGTTTCCTATTCCGTTGGGTTAGGTCTTCCGCCAATTCCTCCTCAGGCAAAGTACTGCTTCAACCTTTCCACTTTAATCGGCTCGGTGAACTCATTCCCTTCCAAGTCTGATAGTCTCACTGCCCCATTTCTCAATTTCAGAATGATCACCATATCTTTTCTGCTTGCTACTTTCTGGAATTCCCCGTGTTCTAAACATCACTGAATTTCATAGTACCAAGGTTGAATGCATTTCTCAAATATTCTCATGTTGCCGGTTGAAAGGAAGAGATTCAGGCAAGTAAGCAAAACGAACGTCTTTATTATTATTAAGAAGAGGTTCGAACGAAGAGATAACATCAATGTCTTTATTAAATGCAGGATCAAATAAACTAGGAGGAATAACTTCATCATTCGCAGCGTTTCCTTCTTCATTGGCCTATGGTTCTCCACCGTTGTCATCCCCTATTCCTATGAATGAAGCTGAGTGGTTGAGAGTTTGGAGGACAAGGGTTTCGGGTAGGCCAGAGTTGATCATGTAGTTGGGTAGGGGATTTCTGTGTGCGTTGGGTTGTTCTCTTTCTGGGTCAGGTATTTTTGTGGGAGTCAATGAGGTTTTGGATCTCGTGCCTAAGGCGGGTGCAGCTATCAGTTTCGTGACCCCTTCTCTGATGGAAGTGACAATACAGGCTTAGGTCAAGGTTGGGTGGTACAGGGTTTGGAATTGGTTTAGCCTCTAAGGGTTCCAGAAGTCCTTGCGCCTTTAGCTTTTCGAACACCTTTGACATAGGTCTACCAAGATTGGAGAATCGCCTATTTCTAACGGTAGCGACCTCGGCCGTAGTCGGCTTGGTCTCAGAATGCCCCCCAAAAGTTCTTTTATTCTGGCCATAAAACTTTCTGTTTTCAGCCTCATCTTCTTCAATATCCATAACAGTCTCTCTCAACTGTCAGAAATCCACAATCATGGAGGTCATCCTCCTCAGTTTGCCATAAATTGAGGGCTTAGTACCCTTGATAATCATCTTAATATGGTCCTTCTCTGAAGGCCGAGTCTGCATTTTCAAAAGTTGACCTCTCCAGCGGTCTACATACTCTTTGAAGCTCTCCACCGGCTTCTGCTTAGTGTTCTCCAAATCTAAGAGTGACAAATCAATCTCCAAGTCTATAACATACTGCTTTAGAAAAGCATTAGCTAGTTCCCTCCAATCTTCCTTAACCTTCTTCTCAAGGCTATAATACCAAACCACATGTGCCCCTCGAGTGACATCCCAAACATCTTTTGGACTTGGCGCTGTGATAGGCCCACTGAACTCATGACTGAAATATATTGCTGCAGATGGACTCTTGGGTCTCCATTCCCATTAAACTTGGCCATGTCCGACATTTTAAACTGAGCTGGCAGCTGTTCTCCGAAGGTCATTGCCCCATAATCTAACAACTCTTCATGTTTACCCCTCATTTTGCGGGTAACTGTTTCAACCTGATCCCGAAGCTTCTGAAATTCTACCTGAGACCCAATCACTTTGCCTGTTGCATACTCTGCCATGTTATCATCAAAAGTGGGGATATCATCCCCCAACCCATTCGAAGGCTCCTCGCGCCTTACATTCTCAGAATTTCCCCCAGCACAGGGTACAACCATATTTGTCATGGCAGTAGTCAAGGCTTGCAACTGTTCAGTGACCTTGGCGAGACCGTTTTCTAACTGATCCATTCGGGATACATCATTACCAGATTCACTCATGACTGTTACTGTTCTTTTAATGAGCCTTGTCCCTTCTCTAACCCAAACGGTATCTATGATGTCTTTTTGAGACATAGAGGGTGTTAACATGATAATGTATGCATGAGGTGCATGAGATGCAGGTAACATATATAACATACTAAATTAAAATTAAAATTTTCAAACAAATTGGACTGTTATCATTTTAGAAGCATTCGGGCTAATAGTTATAGGAGTGAACTCATCCCAGTTTAAATGGCCCAACGAGTCCACATCTCATGACAAAGAGCCCGACTAAATCCAAATGGTAACGTTCCGAACACAAGCACAAAGTGGCCCATGAACACTTAGAAGCCTTTGGCCCAACCGTCATAAAATATGTTCTTGTCCCAGTTTAAATGGCCCAACAAGCCCATATCTCATGACAAATGGTCCAAATGGATCGAAACGACGATGTTCTCACACACAAGCATAAAAGATAATGCAAACATAAAGTAATAATTTCTACGGAATGGCCCATCAGCATTTTAGAAGCTTCGGGCCTAATAGTCATAAGGTATGAACTCGCCCCAGTTTAAATGGCCCAGCAAGTCCGCATTTCTGACAATAGTCCAACTGCATCCAAATGAGGATGGTCCACAAGCACATATTCAAGGAAATAAATGTTACTTTAGCCAACCCGGTCTATGGGTGGGTTAGCAAGAGTATAGACAAAGGCTCTCACCGGCGAAGGATGGCCCACAACTAGGTCTCCCCACTCAAGGGTTCGAGCAACCAAGTGAGCGCACCCTTTTTTATACACTAAGGTACGTGCCAATGAGCTATGGTGTGTGACGGACTGTCAAATGGATTTCCCGTTGTAGATTCCCCAGAGGGAAGGTGGAGCGAGGCTCACTTAAATACCCAAGCCTCTTAGGCTCTTATCGCTTGGTGTCAGGAATAAACAACGAGTCCTCCAAATTAGTCCATCACAATAGGCTACGGATAAATGGCTATCTAGGTGCCTTCACAGCTTTTCCTTCTAGAAAGGTAGTGAATGAAGGAAGACACCAAACCATTACCTAGCCTCAAAATGCCTTTGATTAAACCCTCACTTTATCCACTATAGACACGGTCAATTAAAACATAAATCCAAACATCACAAGACAATATTTCGGGGCCGATTCTCTATCCCTAGTGGAATCGCCAGTTTGTGGGACACAGGAACTGGGCGACGCATGCTGTCCCGGGTTCGCGGCCCGGTCGGGAGTACGGAGTAGCCACGGGGGACTAAACCGGAGAATAATGGAGTCGCCACCCGGTGTGAACCGGAAAAATGAGATTTAAGGCCGCACTCACCTCTCGCAAGGGAAGACCTCAAACCGTTGGGTTAGGAATGGTCCCTTACTTATGTCACTTGTAATGAAAGGATTTATGTAATAATTTAATCAAGTTTAAGTAACACTTATTTCCAAGAGTATCATGCTTCTAAATTCACATGCATACATCAACAAGTTCATTACAACATGCAACATCACATGGCAATCTCATGAACATTTCTCAATCATATGATAGGGAAAACTAAGAACAACCTAATCATGCTTGAGTACTATCTCATGAAAATATTAACCAAATAACATGCTAACAACCTAATCATGCTTGAATATCATCCCAAGAACACATCGAATGGGTGAATGCAGGAATACAAATAATATGATTGGCTACATAATGCAATGGGGATCACCCAAAAGGCAGTTGTGCATGAAATATGATGAGACAGACTTAGTTCAGCATGTTTTAGAAGGTGTAAGGGCTGCTGTTTTCGGTGGTAAATGGGGGCTGCTGTTTGGGGGTGTATTTTCGGTTATGGAGAGTGTTTAGGGGGAGTGTTGTTTTCGGTGGAAAGGGAGGAGGAGGAGAGGAAAATTCTAGGTTGTTTCTTGAGTATATTAGGTGTGAATGGAGAGGCTTTTTTCTTTATGTGAATATGTGTGAATGAGCTCCGGGGCTGCATGTCTTGGTTAGGGGTTGTTTATATAGAGAATGGCTAGGGCTTCACCTTGTCTCACAAGGAAGGGATTTGATTTAGTGTTGAGCAAGGAAAGTCAAAGATTGAGGGGGGACAAATTTGGTTTGGATTAGGAAGTCAATATCTTTAATTTGTTATAATTGATTTTAATTTGGCATGACATCTTTTTAATTTAGTATGTGATTTTGTTTAATTAGGAAGGAATCTTGTGTAATTGGTGGGTGAATATCTTAATTAAGGAATTAAAATATTTGATTGATTTTAATGTTTATTTTAATTTGGTATGTGATTTTTAGATTTGTTTTGATTTCACAATTTGTTAAATATGTGTTTTAAGTGGGCTTGGGCGTGTGGGCCAAGGCTTGGGCGAATTGGGCTTGATGAGAGGCTAGCAGCAAAACCAGAATTCCCGACACCGTTCGAACACCTCCTCGAAGCGGCACGAATGCCCGCAATCTGTTTGGAGTTCGAACGTATACACGAACGCAGCACGAACGAAAACAGTGACCCTTGTTTATTCTGAATTTCCCCTTCCGATGTCCGTTTTCCGTGACCTCCGTGACTTAAAAGGTAGTGTCTCCAAATGAGACTCATCATAGGGACTTATGTGCAAAAATGCAGTGCCTACAATGTTGTTTAAGGAAATCTTTAACACTTGCAACTTCCTCTTTCAACAATGGCTCCCTCAACTCATATTGGCTAGGACCTCTGAAACCCGGTCCAAATTGACCAACTGCTTCCATCATCACTATCCAGTTGTCATTGTCAATAGCATTGAAAGGAATACCAGATTCATACACCTACTTAGCAACAAATCGCTTGACATTATGCGTCTTTTCTTTAAAAAGTGCTTCATTAATATTTTGTTGACGCTTTGTTTTACCATCACTAGTTGAAGAATCAGGCTGGGTTACCACTGTCTACCTATCCAAAGGGCCACGATGCTGAGGGGGTCTTGAATCTAACCCTTCTTCTATTTCACGAATTTCAGCTTCTTCATCATCGCCCCCAATATTAACTCCCTGCCTTATCTCACTAACATGTCTGTCTTTTCTTTTCTTTTTATTCTTTGCCTCCAAAATGGCTTGTCTACACTTCTCTTGATCTTCTTTACTGGACTTTGGACACTTTGCAACATTCCTCGATATATGCCCAATATGTTCTTTCATTCTATAAACTCCTCCGGAAATTTTTTTTGAACACAACTTGCATTTCACTTTATCCAAGTAATTTGGATCCACTAAAGCCCCATACTCCCATCCAACATCATATGAATCCCGTTTAAGAACAGGACTACACTCCGAATTAGAAGCCGCGGAAGAAAAAGCCATTAACCCTACTAAGAATGAATCACAAATTTGATTAGTAAAATGTCATTATAATTATTAATTGATATTCCTAATTACCAATTATTTTAATTAGTTTATAACTATTAATTAATAATTATTAACAAATAACATTAACAATTAATTATCAATTGTTCACCATAAACCCTAAAATTTATTTGCTTTGTCTTCAATTTATCACCAACACCAATTAACAATTAATATTCAATTTATCACCACAAACCCTAAAATTTAATTGCTTTGTCTTCAATTTATCACCAATTAACAATTAATTATCAATTGTTCATCATAAACTCTAAAATTTAATAATTTATTTGCTGTTAACAATTTAAAAATTTATTAAACGCGAAATGAAGAATACAAACCAATTACAAATTAACAATTGAATAATCTAATATCAATAACAATTGAAATAAAATCAGAACAACAAATGAGGAATAAAAAAAATGAGACTTACCAAATGAAGAATAAGAAACGAAATGAAGAGCAGAAGCAGAAAACAAAGAAGGAAGCACTGAAGTGAAGAGTGAAGATTGAAGAGCAGAAGCAGGAGCAGAACCAAATAAAGAGTGAAGAGCAGAAGCAAAACGCGCAGAAAGCAACTGAAAATGAACTCTCGGATCTTTTTTTTTTTTTTCCCTAATCCCCCAAAATGACGACGTTTTGGGGGATTAATAATCGCCCCAAACGTCGTCGTTTTGGGGGATTATTGGGGGAATTTAGGGCAAAAAAGAAAGACGCCGAGAGTCGGCGCCTTTGCGGCCGATTTCAGGTCAAATCAGCGCCTAGGCACCGATTTAACACCGACGATCGAAACCCGCGCCTTCCACGAGGGATTTGACCAAAATCACCGTGGCTAGGCCGCGAAGAGCGACTAAGCACCACCTACGCGTGCCTAGTCGGCGTATTTTCAAACACTGATGCAACAAGCCTTTAAACCCCTATGTGTCCCTTGTGGACGAGTTGTAGTCTCGTGAAGGCTTACAACAACGATACCCACAAACGTCAATCTAATACTAATGCACACAAAAGCAGAAAGATAAGAGAAAAGAGAATAAACAAATTAGTGACTAAACATGTGAAACTCCTTATCCAAGTTAAGAGTTGTTTTCTTTCTTTCTAAATTACCGAATAAGTAAATTCTCCGATTATTTTTACCATTCTCCATATACACAACCAACAAAGTATTAATCAAATCAATGTGCCCACAATATTCATAAGTGTAGTTGAAAAGAGGAAAGCAACATCTTCAATCCATTTAACGAGCTTTGGGTCAGTGACTCCCAAACTAGTTGGCTTTAGGGCACTAGGTGTTATGACACCCCAACAGACTTAATTACTCGGATTTTAGATGTCTCTATTTATTTTATTACATCTTTTTGATCCATGTAGCGAGCTTTGGGTCAGTGACTCCCAAATCAGTTGGTTTTAGGGCACTAGGTGTTAAGACACCCCTACGAACTTAATTACTTGGATTTCATACGTGGTTATTTATTTATTTATTTATTATTTTATTTTATTTTTTTTCCATCGCTTTTTAGATGCTTCCTCCCATTAAACTAGAGCACTGAATATTACAAACTTTTCAATTACAACTCATGTCCGTTTGTTACCATGCATGTTGATAATACCTGTCAACTGAGCATATGAAGATCTAATTTAATCAGTTTTATGGAGAATTTAAAAATTAAATAATTCAAAAGGAAATAAACAAAAATTAACTTGTTACGAAATAGGTTGAGATACGTCTCAGGAGTGAAAATTCCTTACACATCTATCTCATACCAATTTCACCTGATTAATCAAGTTAAAAACACAAAAACACAAATTTTTTTTTTATTTTTGTAAAATTTTTAATTTTTTTTGAATTTATTATTATTATTTTTGACTAAAAATAAGGCAATAAAAACAAGATACTAGTCAACTATTCCCCTCCCTCAAACCTAAATGAGACATTGTCCCCAATTTCTTAAAAAGTAGAAGAAGAGTTTAGAAACAGAACCTGGTTAGCTGAAATTCTACATCTAAATGAAGAATTAAAGTTTAAGATAAAGATTTATCCGACGCTTTTGACCACGATCATTATCGGACCAATTTATCTTGGAAAGGATATGGTCAATTTGTGGTTCAAAGGCTAAAATTTGGTCAGTTAAATCTTGGGTAGTTCTGGCAGTAAAGAGGAGTTCTTTTACAGGTTTTGACAAGAACCCATTTCTCCGGGCATCATTAAGAAACACACAAAGAAAATCATAAAATAAATCAGCATTAAACAGTCCAATCGGTTTCTGGTGTATGTTCAAGTTCGCCCAAGATAACACTGTAAAAATTTCCTCTATCGTGCCCAAGCCACCTGGCAAAGCAATAAAAGCATCAACACAGTTAATCATTTCCATCAGTCGTTCAGACATACCTGGCATGATAAGTTCCTCTCTGTTTGATGGTCCTATAAGATTCGCCTCCACCAAGGGTTTTAGGATGATTCCCAGAACTTGACTACCTCCTTCCTGTACAGCCTTTGAAATGATCCCCATTAGTCCAAGATTGCCACCGCCATATACTAGATGCATGTTCCTTTCAGTTATGACTCGACCCAATTCCTGCGTTGCCGCTACGAATTCTGGTTTAGAACCAGCTCTAGTACCACAAAACACACAAATGTTTACAACCCGTCTTCTTGAAGTAGCTTCCATTTTTTTATGTATTTCTTTTCTCAAATCTGGATGCCTTCAAAAGTGCAATGATGAGTTGAATTTATAGCACCTGAAAAGGGTGAGTAATAATAGCACTAGTATATTCCCAATGATGATTCTTAGTTAAACAATAAAAGAAATCGTGAAAGGTCAAAAATCCTGGATACTGTCTGTGAAAATAAAGATAATTACAATAGAAAAGAAAATCAAAGAAATTATTAAGGCAACAGAATTGTGTACGCAAAATATGAAAACAGAAATTTACAATAAATTGCATGGGTTGCCTACCTACTAGCGCTAAATTTTTCATCTTCAGCCAGACATGACTGAAATCCATCTGTCAATGATGTTTCAGCGTGGTTTTGGATGTCCGATTAAAGACAATCTCATGAGCATTGCTTTTAAAGGGTCTCTTCCAACGGTAAAGTGGCAAAAAGAATTTTGTCTCATTCAGTGCTTGTGCCACCTTTTTAATCTTTGTCATTCCAGTGGTTCCTGAAAAGAAAGAAAGAAAATCCGGAGGTCTCATATGGTGCTTGAATTGGAATGGGAGTTTCCATTCTGTCAAGCTTCTGGGTGATATCTTTGATTTGTACTTCCCAAAAAAGTGATGTTTCTCCTAAATGCATGAGATCTTTAATATGGTCAGACATTTGCTCTTCCATCAGTTCTTTATCTTTCTCCACCTTTTCTTCACAGATGTATTTTAGGATATCCTCGTTCATCTTTTCATCTGTCAACTGTAAAATGCATGCTCCATAAGTGTCAACCTGAAGATGTAAAGATGTGTCTGATTTTAGGTCTTCATCCTCTATGGTTGATATGACTGGCTCAGGTAGCTCTTCTTCAAACATTTGTGCAATACAAGCTCCAAGATCTTCATTTTGAGGATACATAATTTCATCCTCAATTTTTGATGCAGTTGGTACAACAGTTCTACTTCTTGATCTTCGTCAGAGTCCGATGAACAATAAAAATCAAATTAAGATTTTGTTGGTTTGGGCTCCTAAACTTATACCTCTGATTCTTGATACTCCTCAGCCTCGTCATCTGTTAAGGTGTCATGATGAAACTCTAGATACTCGAAGGCTTCCTCAGTGTTATTTGAATTTACTCCGTGAGATCTGTAATTCAGGTTGTCTGTTAATTGTCTAATCTGATATGTCATTCTCTGTATGGATGTTGGTTGACTATGAAATTGTGCATCAAATCGAGCTTCTCATTCCTCGAGCCAATCTTTGAACATGTCAATCAATTGATCTTCGTCTGATGATTCTCGTTCTTGATGAAGATCGTAGATGTATGGTGGATAAGATGGAAAATGTGGTTTAGTGAAATATGTTTGTTCTTCGTACCTTGACTAATTCTGATAATTCTGCCAACCTGAATTGTAGTAGTGATTTATACTCGGGTGGTTACCATCACATATCTCACATCTCCCCATTGCGTTCTGTTGAGCAAATGTTGTGTTAAATGGCTTTGACATCCAATGATAGTTGTTAGGCTGGACAACAGGCCTCAGAAAACCGGACTGTTGCTCCCTGATTTGGGATGTATCTTCTCCTCGTAAAACTCATAATTCCTTTATCACCCAACTAAGATCTATGTCAACCACCTGAATAATAAAAGAAGGAAATAAAAATTACAGATAAAAATAAAGAAAATTAGATACAAGTAAATTAGATAGTTTCAAAATTAATACCTCAAGAAAAATAAGTCCCCGGCAACGGCGCCAAAACGTGATCGCTGTAATCAAACGCGTATAACCAAGCGTACGTATCGTTCAAGTAGTATAAAAATATCGATCCCACGATGACTTAATTTCTACTGCTGTTATTAATTATTGATTCTATTTATTTACAGGTATCTAATTAAAGGGAGAAGAGAATGATTACTTGATTGGTTGGTTGAATGTGGATTTGCTAAAATAATAAATAAATATACAAAAGAAAATACTAAAGAAAATAAACAAAAGACTCAAATATCTAGGGTTTTGATTCCACACAATATTATTATAAAGATGAATTGATTCTCTTATATACGTGTAATTAATCAGTTTGCTAACCTGGAACGTGAAATTATGCAAAAGCCTCTTCCGATGGTCAGACACAAATACCCAGTATAACCTAATTAATCATATTCCTATGTTAACCAAGTTATCTGCATTAGTCATAATATCCCGATAGCTGCAGCATAAAAGAGCACCAGTTCCGTATCCTACGTGATCATCATCTCCACTATAACTGGGGTGATACTTCCATCTTGACATCACACCCAATACACTATGATTCTCAATATACCCAGAAGAGGCGTACATAGAACCTGTTAAAGCTCTGGACGACCAAAACCAAAGTATATTGATTGTCGTAGGTATTAGCGGTGCAAGTCTCAGGTTAAGACCAAATACACCTACCCTGATTCGGACTTCCATAGACACATAGTCATACTACCAATGGAATTCCGAGGGGTCTATCCAGAGAGAAGTTTTTTCCGTACCATCGGTAAACACAACCTCCTATTACACTTGCATGAGTATCATATACCTAAATATATGAGAACTATATTTTTATGCTCCCACAACGCGCACAAGTGTAATACTAGTCTATTCTGCATTATCGATGTCCAATCTCGATAATACTACGACTAGGGATATTTAATGATTAAAACTTCGTGGATTGATATTGTCTCATATCATCTCAATCCGTAACTAATCATAAGGACCTTTTATCCTTTATACATATTGGTAATCTAATTACAAATGATAAAAGAGCAATTTCCTTTGTCACATAGTTAATTTGTACAACAACACCATGATCTGTACAAATAGTGATGCTATGGGTCATAATTGTCAAACAATCTCCCACTTGGCCTATAGCCAATCACTCAAGTGTCCTACACCCGAACTATGTACGGTTCGCTCAAACTTCTGCTGAGAAAAGGCTTTCGTCAGCGGATTTGCAGTGTTATCATTTGATGCGATTTATTCGATCATCACATCGCCACGATGTATGATCCGAACGAATCAGATGAATATTTGAAGTATATATCTGGATCGTTGATGAGACCTTTAATTCTTTAGCATGTGTTGTAGCCTAGCTCATCTGCTAACAGAACTACTCCTAATCTAATTAGGATTATTATCAATTTAAAAGGCTTATATTGCTGCCTCAGCTGCATCAATATTCCACTTTTGTTGTTTATTCGATAACAGTATCTTGCTTGGATGATTTCTAGCTCACTGTTCCGTTATTCAAACTTTATAGTACTTGTGTCACGACTTATAGTCGTTTTTGTCAGTTAGGAAACTTGCAGTAGTGAACCCAGTCACTTCAAGTTCTCATTCTCCATAACTTAAGAAAGTATCCTTAGTTCGTCTAAGATACTTAAGGATGTTCTTAACATCAATCCAGTGACTATCACTTGGATTGGCCCGATTGTGACTCTATATGCTCAAAGCATATGAGACACCAGGTCTCGTACATTTTTCAATGTACGAGTTCTCGGAGAGTGCCAACAACTTTTAGACCTATCCCAGTAGATCCTTATTCCTAGAATAAAGGTTGTCTCTCCCAAGAATTCTACGGAGAATTTTTCATGAAAGCCAAGCTTTCACCGACTATATTATGGGAATATCATTTCCAAGAAATGACATATCATCATTATTTAGGACATTTATTGTCAGTGCCCTCCCACTAACCTCCTTATATACACAAGAATCATTTTCGTTTTGAATTAAATCATATACTATTATGATTATATCAAAACGATAATTCCAAGAACGCAATGCTTGCTTCAATCCATAAATGGATCAAATTAACTTACAAACCTTGTTTTCTTGTTTTGGTACGATAAAACCGTCAGGATGTTGTAAACATCCTCCAAAAGGTTTCCATTTAAGGAAAGCGATTTAGAGGTCCAGCTGCCACATTTCATAAATGAAACATGCAGCATTTGCAAGCACTATCCAAATGGATTTAACCATGGCAACGTGTAAAAGGTTTCGTCGTAATCGACACAATGTTGATAACGATACCTTTTCGCTACAAGCCCAGCTTAGTACGTTGGTATGTTGCCTTCCATGTATGTCTTCCTTGAAGAATTATATAGTACCAATAGGCACAATGCCTTCCGGTACAACAACTAGTGTCTAAACTTGGTTGGTATACATGGAATCCATCTCGGACTTCATGGAACTTTGCCATAGTAGGGAGTCGATACCTTGTATCACTTCCTCATTCATAGTCAGTTCGTCTTCCTCAATAAGATTGACATCTTTATGAGGTGAGATCAGAAACCCATACCCCAGGTTGTTTTCTGAGTCTCTCCGACTTACGCGGTTCTTGTGTATTCGAAGATTATTGGAATAGTTTCATCCTTGATGAACTATTTGTGTTCCATTAAGGAATCGGTGTCTGGAATAGTATCACTCCGATTTTTAATCGAGTTTTACTTTCCTCCCACTTACCACTGCATATCGGTATTCCTCTTAGGAAAACCGCATGGTGAGCAACAATTAAATTGTTCTCATGTGAGTTCTATAAGTACTATACTTTAGTTACTCTAGGATAACCCACAAATTAGGCACTTATCCGATTTGGGTTTTAGTTTGGTATCATCCAAACATATTCCCAACATTCCCAAATCTTCAGGAATGAGAAAACCCAGTTTCTTTCCTGTTCATATCTAATATGAAATCTGTCAAATAGATTTTTATGGAACCTTATTCAAAATAAGTTTTGCACTGTTTAATGCATATCCCTTGAAGGAAATGGTAGCTCAGAGCGACTCATGATTAACCTTATCATGTCCAACAAAATTTGGTTTCTCTGTTCGGACACACCGTCAAATTGACGGTTCCAGGAGGAGTCCTCATTGAAAAAATACTATACTCTTTCAAGTATTTGAGAAACTTATTGCTTAAGTATTTTCATCATGGTCCAATCATGGTGTTTAATACTTTAGCCGATCTATTTGTCTACTTCGTGTCGAAACTCTTTGAGTTCATCAAAAGTTTTCGATCCGTGTTTCACAAGAAACACATAACCATAACGCGATGCCAGATCCATATAGGTTACGAAGTATTCATATCCACCTCTAGCCTAGCTAGATATGGGCCCACTTACGTCACTATGAACGAGGGCTAACAGATCGATGGCATTTACACTTTTACCAAGTAAAAAGTATTTCAGGCACTTTGCCTAATAAACTAGATTAGTAGACATTATTTGAATAGAATCAAATCCGTCCTAGTATCCACTCTTCGAAAGTGTAGATATACGAGTCTTGTTAATTGTGTCCCAGACAACAATGCCACAAATAAGTCTCATCTGATTAATTCAGTTTGAGCTATTTGCTTGTCATGTCATACGTTTGAGATTTATTTATATTCAAAATATAAATACTGTTATTTACATCTAATGTGTTTAGCTCAATATCATCTTTATAAAATAAAACACTTTAGTGTTCTAGAATATAAAGGTATACCCGCAACGGGTTAAACCCTGATATAAAGATAATGTTTCTAGTAAAACTAGTTACATTCTAACAGTTTCCTAATTTAAGTACATACCCAAAGGGTAGTTCATAAACTTAGGTTTCTACGGTTAAAACAGCGACTGTCGTCCCGTTTCCGACTCGTAGATAAATCTAAACTGAAGTCAGTATCCTGCTTATCAGTAGATTCTACACACCAGTACGTATATTTATGTACCACATCCAGTATCTAAAATCCAATTTTAATACTAGTAGCGAACATGTTTATGACAAACATATTTGAAGTCGGAGCCTTGCCCCTCTTTACTTCCTTCATGTGTGCCTTGTCCATACGGCAGTCACGCTTCCATTGACCCCGTTTGCCACAGTTTAGGCAAACATTTTGGGATATATCCTATGTATTCCCTGAAGATTATAATGATTTTGCCTTTGCCCCTTTTCCACACCCCAAAAGATAAATAAAGTTTCAGGACTCTTTGGAGGTGATTTGGGGCCAAAACAGTGAAAAACGGACAAAAGGGCATTTTGGTCATTGGGCGCATCGCGACGCGCAGGCTGCGTCACGACGCCTAACGTGCGCCGCACCATGCTAACTTGCGCCGGGGACACATATCAGAATCTGAGAAGTTTGACTTTGCTAATGTGTGTCGTGCCACGTGTCAACATCACAACCGATCTGCTAACGTGCGTCGTGACACGTGTCATCATCCTATGGTGCCGACAATCACCATCGCTACGCGTCGACATGTGTCATCTCGCGTGTCATCCACGTCATCATCCACATCAGTAGAAGACCGAGTCAACGTGCCACGTCACCGCCACGTCATCATCAGCCAATCACAGCGTGCCACATGGCTCAATTCTATGGTGCCGATAATCACTTTCGCCACGTGTCCAACATCATCACCATGTCAGCACCACGTCAGCTCAATTATTGACTCATTTATCCGCAATCACCACGTGTCAGATAAGAATCTGAGCCGACCAATCACGAGCTACACGTCAGCGTGTCGCGACGCAAGAAGAAACATGCGCGTTGCGACGCGCGGGGCTTATTGATGCCTATAAATAGAGCTCGAAATTTCAGTTTCAGATGTACCTTCCTCTTTGAATTCTCTGATGTAAAAATGGAGTTTGGGGTTTGGGGTTTTTGTCCAATTCGAAATCCAATCCAATTCGATTCAAATTAACATCAACCTAAATGATTCTAACTCATCAAACGAATCAAAATCACAAAATTCCAAGAACAAAATATCACAAACCATTCGGCCAAGGCATTAATTTTGGGGAAAATAATTCCAAATCATTTTTCATCAAATTAGTCCAACCAAAATGAATTTAAACATGTTATAAGCATACTCAAACAAGCAATTTATTCAAATCATGCTCAAATCACATTTACCCAAATTTTAAACCCTACAAATTTCATGCTTGCAACATTAGCTCATGATGCCATTGTTGGTTTATTCTAAGGTCCCAAGATCAAATCAAGACATGAAAACATGCATGAATACATCAACGGAGGTAGCGGAATACTCACATTGATCGGTTATGTCGATTTGAAGACGAATCAAGGCCAAAAACGTACTGCCTTGCTCACGCCACTGCAACCAGTCCATGCTCACTGTCTTGGCAGTTTCGGGTCTCAAAACGAAGCTCCAAACTCCGTCGGATGAGTGCCGCCTCATGGGTGAACCTCCCTACCACCTTCGCAAGACTCGTAGTGTGCTAGCACTTGCGGTTTTCACCATGAAACCCAACTCTTGGCTTCCCTTTGTTTCACGCCATTTCTGGTTCCAAACCAGTGAAGATTTTCTTCATTTGGGCGTGAGAGAAGAGAGAAAAATGAGAGAGAAGAAGTTTTGTGTTAAGTTAAATTATTTACCAAAAATCAATTTATATTTATGCCATAATTTTTATTAAATTAATAATAAAATTATGACACAAAACATGCAATGGCTTAGAGTGTCAAACACTCAAACTCCATGCAATGACATTGAGTGCAATGTACACAATCTACATGCAAAGCATTAGAATGACATGTGTCATGTGGGCCCCACACGTTTCCAAATGAAAGTGGGCCCACGTGCACTCACGCGTTCGGGTTCGATATTTCCGAATACCGAGCTTACGTCGCGACGTTAATTAAATTAAATCGAATTTAATAAATAATTGCGCCTAGCGAAATTATTATTTACGTCGCTAACGAATTAATTCTAAATTAACTCGTTTGCCCGAATTAAAATCTAATTTTAATTCCGCGTCGAAATCTAATTTTGTTTAATATATCGAATATATTAATTTACCGATTAATTCCAAATTAATCGTTATCTCTCTCTAGACGATATTTTATCCCGGATAAAATATCTCCGTTATTAATCCTAGATTAATTTTTCTCTCTCTTCTGTATAATCCCAGATTATTCAAGAGTGCGAGTTGTGCGTCATCGGTGGATTATCGGGAAGCGACCCATGAGATCCCCGGATAATCTGGCAGTAAATACGGTCGTCGGAGTATCCGAATCACGTACGTACCAAGTACTACGTTCTACTACCGATTTACGAGACAAGGTCGACTCCTAGCAAAGCACCAAGTCTACCAATTCTCCGGACATATCCATTAAAGAATATTAAGATCTGTATCAAGCGTAGTATACAATTGTATTGTGCATATCGGCCCAGTATCGGATAATCACGTGCTAGGGCTGGGGCTGGATAAGTGTCTGCCCCGTCCGAAACACATATCGGATGTCTGGTAACTAGTCTCTATAATCGGATATTCATGACCTGGTCATAATATCACGATTGGATGCGCATCACTTTAAGAGCACTAATACCGTATCCTGCGTGACATCATCTCCAATATGACTGAAGTGATACTTCCGTCTTGACATCACACACCAATACTCTACTACGATTCTCTGATAAACCCAGAAGAGGTGAACACAGAACCAGTTAAGATCCCCCACCACCAAACCAAAGTTTACCGATTGTCGTAAGTATTAGCGATGTAAGTCTCAGGTTAAGACTATACACACCTACCTTGATTTCGGCCTCCCATAGACACCTAGTCATAATACCAATGGGATTCCGAAGGGTCTATCCAGAGCGAAGCTGTTTCCCGTACCATCGGTGAAACACGACCTCCTATCGCACTTGCACAAGTATCCAATACTTATATATATGAGAACTATGCCGTTGTGCCCTCACAACGCGCACAAGTGCAATACTAGCCTATTCCGCATTATCGATGTCCAGTCTCGATAATACTACGGCTAGGGATATTTAATGATTAATCCTTCGTGGACTGATACTGTCTCATATCATCTCAATCCAGGAACTAATCATAGGGACCTCTCTTCATTTATATATCTATGGTGATCTAATCACAAATGATGAGAGTGCAATTTCCTTGTTACATAGTTAATTTGCTACAACAACACAATGATCTGTGCAAATAGTGACGCTATGGGTCATTATTATCCAACAATCTCCCACTTGGCACATAGCCAGTCACTCAAGTGTCTAACACCCGAACTATGTACGGTTCGCTCAAATTGCTGAGGAAAGGTTTTCGTCAGCGGATTTGCTTAATTATCGTCTGACGCGATTTACACGATCATCACATCGCCACGATGTATGATCCGAACGAATCAGATGATATAGAAGTATATATCTGGATCGTCGATGAGACCTTTAATTCCTTAGCCTATGCTGACGCCTAGCTCAGCTGCTAACAGAACTTTATCTAATCTAATTAGATTCATTTTCGATCCAAATGGCTTCTATTGCTGCCTCAGCTGCAGCAATAATCCGCATTTGTTGTTTATTCGGCAACAGTTATCTTGCTCGGAAGATTTCCAGCTCACTGTCCCGTTATTCAAACTTTATAGTACCGCAGTATTTAATTGTTTGGAAACTTGCAGTGGTGATCCCAGTCACTTCAAGTTCTCCTTCTCCATAGTTTAAGACAGCATCTTTAGTTCTCTCAGATACTAACAGATGTTCTTAACTTCAATCCAGTGACTATCACTTGGATTGACCCGATTGTGACTCCATATGCTCGAAGCGTATGAGACACCAATACAAGTACATTTTAAATGTACAATTTCCCAGAGAGTGTTAACAAACTCCAAATCTATCCCAGTAGATCTTTATTCCTTGAATAAAGGTTGTTACTCCCCAGAATTCTACGGAGAATTTCTATGAAGAATATCTATGAAAGCCAAGCTTTCACCAATTGCTTTATGGGATTTCATTGTCAGTGCGCTCTCCCACTAACCTCCTTATATACACAAGAATTATTTCGTTTTGAGTCAAATCATAAACCATTATGATTATTTCAAACGACAGTTCCAAGAACCTTATGCTTGCATCAATCCAAACATGGATCGAATAACCCGCAAACCTTGTTTGTCGGTTATACAAAATCGTCAGGATGTTGTAAACATCCTCCAAAAGGTTTCCTTTTCAGGAAAGCGATTTTGATTTGTAACTGACATATTTCATAAATGAAATATACAGTTATCAACAAGCATCTTCAAAATGGATTTACCATGGCAACAGGTAAAAGGTTGAACCGTTATTAACACAATGTTGATAACGATACCTTTCCGTCAAAAGCCTAGCTTTGTACGTTGGTATGTTGCCATCCATGTATGTCTTCCTTGAAGACGTTTAATGTACCATAGGCACAATGCCTTGTGGTACAACAACTAGTATCCAAAATAGTTGTTATACATGGAATCCATTTCGGACTCATGGCACTTTGCCATAACAGGGAGTCGATACCTCGTATCACTTCCTCAAAACGTAGTCGTGGTATACCTTCATAAGATTGACATCTTTATGAGGTTAGATCAGAAACCCATACCCTAGGTTGTTTTCTGACTCTATCCGATCTACGCGTTTCTTGTGTATTTGAAGATTAATGGTATAGATTCATCATAGATGAACTATTTGTGTTCCATTAAGGACTTCGTGCTTGAATATATACTTACTCCGATTTTCATCGAGTATCACTATCCTCCCACTGACCACTGCATATCGGTATTCCTCTCAGGAAAACCGCATGGTGAGCAACAATCACATTGTTCTCATGTGGGATTTATAAGTACTATACTTATGGTTTCCTTTAGGATAACCTATATTGGCACTAATCCAATTTGGGTCCTTTAGTTTGGTATCATCCAAACGTCATGCCTGGCATACCCAAATTATCAGGAATGAGAAACCTCGTTTCTTCCCTGTTCATATCCTATATGATATCTGTCAAACAGATTTATATGGAACCTTATTCTAAATAAGTTTTGCACTGTTAATACATATCCTGTTGAAGGAAATTATAGCTCAGAGCGACTCGTGATAAACCTTATCATGTCCAACAAAAATTCGGTTTTTGGTTCGGACACACCGTCTAACTACGTGTCTCGGGAGGAGTCCTCATATGAAAGAATACCGTACTCTTTCATTTATATATGAAACTTACTGCTTAAGTATTTTTCATTTCGGTCTTACCGTGGCGGAATAATACTATAGCCGATCTGTTTGTCTACTTCGTGTCGAAACTCTAAAGTTTCCGATCTGTGTTCTTCAAAAGAAACACATAACCACAACGTGATGTCACATCCGTTAAGGTCACGAAATATTCATGTTCACATCTAGCCTAGCTAGATATGGGCCCACTTACTTCACCATGAATAGGGCTAACAGATCGGTGGCCCTTTTACTATTACCAAGTAAATAGTATTTTAGGTATTTAACCTAATAACTAGATTCGTAGACCTTATTTGAATAGTCAAATCAGTCCTAGTATCCACTCTTCAAAAGTGTGGATATACGAGTCTTGTTTAATAAACTAGATTCGTAGACCTTATTTGAATAGTCAAATCAGTCCTAGTACCCACTCTTCAAAAGTGTGGATATACGAGTCTTGTTTAATTGTGTCCCAGACAACAATGCCACAAATAAGTCTCTATTGATCAAATCAATTTGAGCTATTTATTTGTCATTTATATGTTGAGATTTTTATTTATATTCAAAATATAAATTATGTTATTTACATCTAATGTATTTGTCTCAGTATCATCTTTATAATGAAACACTTTAGTGTTTAGAATATAAAGGTTTTATCCGCATCGATTAAACACTGATATAGAGATAATGTCTCTAGTCTAACTAGTTACATTATAACATTTCCTAATTTAAGTACATACCCAAATGGTAGTTCCTAAATTTAGGTATCTACGGTCGAAACAGCGACTTTCGTCCCGTTTTCCGATTTGCAGAGAAATCTCGGCTTGAAGCCAGTATCCAGCTCACAGCGGATTCTGAACGTCAATACATATATTTTATGTACCACACTAAGTATTTAAAATCTAATTTTAATACTAGTTGTGAACATAACTTTGACAAATATTTTTAAAGTTAGAGCCTCGCCCTTTCTTTAATTCCTTCGTGTCTTCCATATCCAAATGGTAGTCACTTTGAGATATGTCAATTATCCTTTTCAATATTTCACAAACCTTTGGCCAAGCCTTGGGTTTCGGAATATCGAAACGATGTGCACCTTGTGCTACATGCCCTAATTGCAAACTTTGACTTTTCTCTCCACTAGAATAGTCAATTAATTCTCCAAGAATTATTATTGCAATTTTAATACTTTTAAATCTAAAGATAGATTTATTGTAAGTATATTAATTAAGCACTAAAGTCATCATCACATAAATCTTCCAAAGACTTTATGCTCTACTATTTGCTTAATTATGGGCTTAGTAATAATAAGTTATTTTATCAAATAAATTAACCTATTATTAATTCCCAATTGAAAATTAAATCATTTAAAACATTTAATCCAAGGATTATATATTTTAAATATTCAACCTTTTCAATCTTTCTTGATTTTAATAGTCCAACTATTTAATCAAATTATTAAGGTACTTTTTTATAATGATTACAATAATCCAATTATTTAATCAACTATAATTTTAATATTGATTACTATAATCCCATTATAAAATCAACTATTTTAATTCAATTATATTGATTACTATAATCCAATTATAAAATCAACTATAATTTTAATATTGATTACTATAATCCCATTATAAAATCAACTATCATTTAATTCAATTATATTGATTACTATAATCCAATTATAAAATCAACTATATATTGAATGAGTTTGTATATAGTCCAACTATATATAATTTAAAACAACATAAAATATTAGTCCAACTAATACTTTTATAATATGACGAGTAAAATAAAATGAGCGTGTTTAGCGAGTATTCGAACGAATGTTGCAAATTCAATACTTGCCTCCCACTATTTTTCGTCGAGCCTCTAACCCTCTGTGGAGTACTCGGGAAACCGTGTTTCCTAGTGGGCTAGGATCCTATTAAATAACACACAACCCTGACTTTGGCCAATAAAAAGCTGTATGCTATTTAACTAGGTAGATCTCACAGATCAATTGGATCTCATCCAATTCCTAGATCCGGTTAGGTGGACATCCAAGTCCGAAACATATGTATAATGTCAATGTATCCAATACATTTTCCTAACCATATCCTCTGAATCATTTAGGCCTTGGCTTTGGCCAAACACAAACCTAATGATTCCAGTTAAGCGGGACCCATTGACGAGGAAAGTTTCGTAATCAATGTCATTGGACAAAAAGTGATCTGACTTTGGCCAATAAAAATCACGATTTGGACAAGACACCGATATGCAACAAAACTCTCATGATTCAAGTACATCCTTGATTGACAAAGGTCTTGACTTTGGTCAAAAACAAACCAATGCCAACTTCGGATCTTGAACAAGAATCATTCAATGGAAGGATATTGCTTAATATAAAACGAGGGTTTTTCGCGTGCAAATTGGCTACCAATTTAATTATCTTTGTTAAGGTCTCATCATCATACACCCTTAAACATGCATTCTAAATACATAATAAAGCGAGTATGAAATAAAATAATAATGATATGCGGATGGATACTTAACACATTGATCCTAGATCAAATCTCTCTCCTTTCTCACTCAAGCTAGCACTTGTACTACTTCTACCCTTACACTTACACTACTTCTAAAGAAACCTCATATACATAGAGGGGAATAGGTGAGAAGAGAATACAAAGAGAAAGAAGGTGATAAGGCTGGACACGCAGGTCCAATTTAATAAATCGAATTTATTACAACAATTTCTAAAATTGCCCACCCGACTAATATCCATCCGATATACATTATTCATTCAACACAACCACGTATTCACACACATAAGCATGCTATCAATCAATCTAATCAAATTAATTAATCTGATAATTAAGTGATCATCCAATGTTCAAACAACGATTTGATTTTGTTCGAGTCAAACTCGTTTTTGCGAATAAGTACTTAAAGTACGAATTCATGAATTAAATTAAACTACATCATTAAATCTAATTTAACATGTATTTAATACTAATTCATTATTCAATTCCAAATTAAATATTACACTTTTATTTAATAAACCTTTTACGATTTAAATTCCAAATCTAATCGTAACGCGTCTCAAAGACCGATTAACGTCCAACGTCAATTCAATTAAAGTCCAATGGGCTTTTGATTGATTTCTTAAGGCGTGGACTTTTGGTCAACTCGGGTCAAACCGATAACCAAAGTCCAATCCGGGATTTACCCCATAAGCCCATAAATCAATCTTGGCCCATTAGGCCCAATTGAACTTTAAAGGTTCATTAGTCGCAATTGGGCTTTATGGTTAAGGTTTTGGGCCCAATTGGATCCAATCCACTTGGCCTAAACCAAACTTGATAAATCAAGCCCAATAGGCCCAATTACAACTTTAAATTCTAATTTCCAAATTAGGCCCAATTAATTAAATCCAAAAATCCAATTTTCACAATTTAATTACCAAAAGTGCATTATATGATTAATCAACTAAATCAACATTTCCAAAACACTAAATTAGTCCAATTAATCATACTTAATTCATTATTACATGTCAACACACATAATGAAAAATCAAACCCATTAACATGCTTCAATGCTCTCGGCCAAGGAAGGTGATTTTGTGTCCGATTCGGTTTCGATCCAATCGAACCTACAATCGACATCAAATCAACATCCGATTTGATTTCATACACATCCAATGTCACAAAACAAAATTACCAAGACATTAGGGCAATGACACATTCGGCCAAGGTAAGGAATTTGGGGTTTTTGTCCAATTCGAAATCCAATCCAATTCGATTCAAATTAACATCAACCTAATGATTCTAACTCATCAAACGAATCAAAATCACAAAATTCCAAGAATCCAAAATATCACAAACCATTCGGCCAAGGCATTAATTTTGGGGAAAATATTCCAAATCATTTTTCAATCAAATTAGTCCAACCAAAATGAATTTAAACATGTTATAAGCATACTCAAACAAGCAATTTATTCAAATCATGCTCAAATCACATTTACCCAAATTTTAAACCCTACAAATTTCATGCTTGCAACATTAGCTCATGATGCCATTGTTGGTTTATTCTAAGGTCCCAAGATCAAATCAAGACATGAAATAATGCGTGAATACATCAACGGAGGTAGCGGAATACTCACATTGATCGGTTATGTCGATTTGAAGACGAATCAAGGCCAAAAACGTACTGCCTTGCTCACGCCACTGCAACCAGTCCATGCTCACTGTCTTGGCAGTTTCGGGTCTCAAAACGAAGCTCCAAACTCCGTCGGATGAGTCCCGCCTCATGGGTGAACCTCCCTACCACCTTCGCAAGACTCGTAGTGTGCTAGCACTTGCGGTTTTCACCATGAAAACCCAACTCTTGGCTTCCCTTTGTTCACGCCATTTCTGGTTCAAAACCAGTGAAGATTTCTTCATTTGGGCGTGAGAGAAGAGAGAAATGAGAGAGAAGAAGTTTGTGTTAAGTTAAAATGATTTACCAAAATCAATTTATATTTATGATGCCATAATTTTATTAAATTAATAATAAAATTATGACACAAAACATGCAATGGCTTAGAGTGTCAAACACTCAAACTCCATGCAATGACATTGAGTGCAATGTACACAATCTACATGCAAAGCATTAGAATGACATGTGTCATGTGGGCCCCACACGTTTCCAAATGAAAGTGGGCCCACGTGCACTCACGCGTTCGGGTTCGATATTTCCGAAATACCGAGCTTACGTCGCGCGACGTTAATTAATCGAATTTAAATAAATAATTGCGCCTAGCGAAATTATTATTTACGTCGCTAACGAATTAATTCTAAATTAACTCGTTTGCCCGAATTAAAATCTAATTTTAATTCCGCGTCGAAATCTAATTTCGTTTAATATATCGAATATATTAATTTACCGATTAATTCCAAATTAATCGTTATCTCTCTCTAGACGATATTTTATCCCGGATAAAATATCTCCGTTATTAATCCTAGATTAATTTTTCTCTCTCTTCTGTATAATCCCAGATTATTCAAGAGTGCGAGTTGTGCGTCATCGGTGGATTATCGGGAAGCGACCCATGAGATCCCCGGATAATCTGGCAGTAAATACGGTCGTCGGAGTATCCGAATCACGTACGTACCAAGTACTACGTTCTACCGATTTACGAGACAAGGTCGACTCCTAGCAAAGCACCAAGTCTACCAATTCTCCGGACATATCCATTAAGAATATTAAGATCTGTATCAAGCGTAGTATACAATTGTATTGTGCATATCGGCCCAGTATCGGATAATCACGTGCTAGGGCTGGGGCTGGATAAGTGTCTGCCCCGTCCGAAACACATATCGGATGTCTGGTAACTAGTCTCTATAATCGGATATTCATGACCTGGTCATAATATCACGATTGGATGCGCATCACTTTAAGAGCACTAATACCGTATCCTCCTGCGTGACATCATCTCCAATATGACTGAAGTGATACTTCCGTCTTGAACATCACACCCAATACACTCTACGATTCTCTGATAAACCCAGAAGAGGTGAACACAGAACCAGTTAAGATCCCCCACCACCAAAACCAAAGTTTACCGATTGTCGTAAGTATTAGCGATGTAAGTCTCAGGTTAAGACTATACACACCTACCTTGATTTCGGCCTCCCATAGACACCTAGTCATAATACCAATGGGATTCCGAAGGGTCTATCCAGAGCGAAGCTGTTTCCCGTACCATCGGTGAAACACGACCTCCTATCGCACTTGCACAAGTATCCAACTTATATATATGAGAACTATGCCGTTGTGCCCTCACAACGCGCACAAGTGCAATACTAGCCTATTCCGCATTATCGATGTCCAGTCTCGATAATACTACGGCTAGGGATATTTAATGATTAATCCTTCGTGGACTGATACTGTCTCATATCATCTCAATCCAGGAACTAATCATAGGGACCTCTCTTCATTTATATATCTATGGTGATCTAATCACAAATGATGAGAGTGCAATTTCCTTGTCACATAGTTAATTTGCTACAACAACACAATGATCTGTGCAAATAGTGACGCTATGGGTCATTATATCCAACAGTTGCACCACCATACCCATTTCGAGACAATAACTATTTGTTCGTGGTCGACGCCTTTATTTTCCTGTATTGTACTTCCTCTTTTATCTCTCTTTTTACCATAAAATGCGTGTGACATCAAATTATGCATTCAGATGATTCAGCAATCAATACATTTTGGGGGGAACAGCAACTGAGATCATAATACCCCCATCGGCATCAGCAACTTTTTGGAAGTTTACGGCACTTTCAATTACAACCGAGAAGCTGAAGAAGCAATGAGACTGCGAGTTTTTCCATACTCCTTGAAGGACAGAGCTAAAGCTTGGCTACATTCACTACCACCAGGTTCCATCACAACTTGGAACACTTTAGCCACCAAATTTCTTGCAAAGTACTTTCCATCAGCCAGAACTGGAAAGCTGAGGAATGACATCACATCCTTTTTACAACAATACTCAGAAACTCTCTACGAAGCTTGGGAAAGGTACAAAGATTTGCTCCGGAAATGTCCTCACCAGGAGATTCCAAAATGGCTTCAAGTCCAAACTTTCTATAATTGACTTTCTGGACTGATGAGAACCACAATCGATACTGCTACTGGAGGAGATTTGATGGCAAAAGGAGAAGATCAAACATGGGACCTAATCGAAGAAATGGCCAACAGAAATTCCTTGTAGCCAACAAAAATGAGCATAATCCAAATAATTGCAGGAATTTATGAAAGTGGAGCCAATATAGCAATCAACGCCAAGCTGGATCAGATATGCAAATTCATGGAGACTCTTACCACTGGATCCACAAGTTCACCATATGGAGGAGCACTAGAACCAAACCAACTTGAAGAGACGGTGAATTACGTCAATAATTTCAATAGACAGATGAACAATCCATATTCCAACACCTACAACCCAAGTGGAGGAATCATCCGAATTTTTCATGGAGCAACAATTCTGAGCAAAAGAACAATCCACCACCTGGATTCCAACATCAGAACTATCCACCACCTGGATTCCAGCAATAGAACAAAGGCCAGGAGCAGGCAAATGAACCAGGAATAGTAGAAGTGCTGGCTCAGTTAAAAAAGTATGATGCTATATTTCAAAGCCAATCTGCTTCCATCTAAGCACTGGAGAATCAAATCGGACAACTGGCCAATGCTCAGAGTTACAGACCGCCAGGTAATCTTCCTAGCAACATAGAGCCAAATCTAAGGAACATAGGGAAGGAACAGTGTCATGCAATCATGTTAAAAAGCGGTATTGAGATCAACAAAGATGTTGGAATTAAGGCAACAATTGAGGAAGTTCCAAAAGATACAGTTCCACAGATGAAGGAAAAAGAAGCAAAGGAAAAAAACAGATCACTCCACCTCCACCTTTTCCTCAGCGTCTTCAGAAAAACAAACTGGACAAGCAGTTTGCTCGTTTCTTGGAGGTGTTCAAAAAGTTTCACATCAATATCCCATTTGCAGAAGCCTTGGAACAAATGCCCAGCTATGTCAAATTCATGAAAGACATTCTTTCACGAAAGCGGAGATTGGGAGATTATGAGATAGTAGCATTATCAGAAGAATGCAGCGCTATCATTCAAAAGAAGCATCCCCCAAAGTTGAAAGATCCTGGCAGTTTTACCATCCCTTGCATCATAGGAGAGCATAACTTCGGTAGGGCTTTGTGTGATTTAGGTGCAAGTATTAACTTGATGCCTTTTTATATTTTCAGGAAATTGCAGATTGGAAAAACAATGCCCACTTCAGTCTCTCTACAACTGCTGATAGAACGCTCGTATTTTCAAGAGGCGTAGTTGAGGATGTGCTAGTCAAGGTTGACAAATTCATTTTCCCAGCAGATTTTATTGTCATTGATATGGAGGAAGACGCAGACGTGCCAATCATCATTGGGAGACCGTTCTTGGCTACAGGTCGAACCATTATTGATGTACAAAAAGGAGAATTAACAATGAGGGTATAGGACCAAGAAGTAACATTTAATGTTTTCAAGGCCATGAATTTTCCAGATTATGAAAAGAATGAGGAATGTTTCAGACTTGATGTAATACATAGTACCATCCAGAATTCTGATGAAATGAAAGGTTCTACTGACCAACTTAAAGCATGTCAACTGCTTGTGGAGCCTGAAGATAAAGCGTCTTGTGCATTAAAGATGCAGATTCTTACACTACAAGCAATAAAAGAGAAACAGTTCCACCAGCTCAACGAATTGGAGGAATTTCACATACAGCCTTTTGAGAATGCCAAATTGTACAAAAAAAAGGCCAAGAAGAGACATGATGAGAAGTTAGTACACATATAACTGGAACCAGGGCAGAAGGTACTGTTAAACAAATCAATGGTGAAATTCTTCCCATGGAAGCCAAAATCACGGTGGTCAGGTCCATTTGTGATCACCAAAGTTTTACCAGATAGAGTCGTTGAGATACATAATCCAGACTCCAACAAAACATTCAAGGTTAAAAACAATCATGTTAAGCACTACTGGGGAGAATCATTTGAGCGAAAAAAAGAAAGTGTCACACTTTCAGATCCAGCCTAATGTTCGAGAAGTCACGTCTAGCTGATGACGTTAAACTTAACGCTCGTATGGAGGCAACCCATGCAATTTGTGTATATATTGTGATCTACTCTATTTAATTTTTGCAGGATAAGTCATTTCAGGATGGAAGAAGTTCTCGCAAATCATCACAAGCATTTTCCTTCTCTCCATAAAAAATCTCTGATGAAAGTCTACAAAGCTCGCTTGGAACGGATGAGGTTACTGATGATCAAAGGTATTCCTACTAACATTCGTTGGATTATTGAAGCACGGGTCCGATTAGCAGGCGAGTCTTCTGACTCTTTTATTTCACATCTGCCTGGTTTAGGAATGAGCACCTATGCTAAAAAGAGAAGAGCCAAAAGAATGTGTGTTTGTTATAAATGTGCTCGTATGTTTTGTGATACTCGTTGCCGTTCTTTAGGAATGGTGTCTGATAACCATGAAGATAAGATTAATTTCATTAGGGATGGCTTGAGTACGGAGTCTTTGGAAGATATATCTAAAACTCTTGAGACGCATCCAGTGGATATGTGTATCAAGAAATTCGTGTGTTATATGCACAATTTCAAAGAGAAATACAACAGTTAAGTCTTCGGAATCTGACTCAAAAAGACCCTGTTTTCCAATTTATAAGAAAATTGGATGGGAAGCTTGTCCCTGACGCATAAACGTCAATCAAGCCGCTACATTTCTTGTACATATTATATCTCTTTATCTTTTCCTAATAATTGGGATTTGTTTTGTTGTTTTCTTTTATTTTCTCTGACAAGATCCATACCTTTTTTACTATCACGATTTATTTTACTGTTAAACTAATAATTGTCATTTGGCAGGTACTAGTGCTATTATTTTACTCACCCTTTTCCAGGTGTTATAAATTCAACTAACCATTGCATTTGAAGACATCCAGAGTAAAACATGGAAGCCACTTCAAGAAGGACGAGTTCAAAACCTCTGTGTGTTTTACGATTACTAGTGTTGGTGTTAAGCCATAATACGTAAAGCAGCACAGGAATTGGGTCAAGTCTTAGCTGCAAGGAATATGTGTTGGAGTTTCTAGAGGTCCCAAGATCAAAACTCAAGCATGAATCATAAGCGAATACAACGACGGAAGTGCGGAATACTTACATCGAGCGGTTGAGAGACGATTTGGCAACAAAAACGAACTGAAATTCTGCTCACTGCCCACTGCTCATGTGCGTGAACTGCAGCAGCTTTTGCTTCTGTTTTGCGCCATTTTGATCAAGAAAAACGAGCTCCAAGCTTCATCAAAACGTTCCATGCTCATGGGTATACTTCCCTTATCACCTTGGCATGATCCCGGAGTGTGCTAGCACTCTTGTTTTGCCACAAAACACACTTGCTTCCCTCCATTTCTTTTGTTATTTTCGGCAGTTCACTGCTTCACAAAAACCAGAAATGGCGTGAGAGAAGAGAGGAGAAGAAGAGGAGAGAGTGGAGGGAAAAATGGAGAGTCAGTAGTGTATACGGTTTTGGTGGAACTTTATGCATCAAATGCATTTGAATTTCATTTGAAATTCATTTCACACACATTTGGGTTTAATTCCCAACCACACACATCACCTTTTTAAAAATCCATTAAATAGCCTCACCTACTTACATTGAGAATAGAGACAATGTATCATCCCATAAAGGTGACTAGATACATCCATCATCTATTCGTGTCAAGTAATGAGACTTCGCGATGTGATTTGCGGATCCTACTCGTTTCAAAATACGAATGTGTTCGCAAACACTTTCGGGCTCAATTTCGCTAATTCCGAATTAACGAATTTCCGTCGCGACGAGAACTAAATAATTACGCCTAGCGAAATCACTATTCACGTCGCTAACGAATTAATTCTAAATTAATTCGCTCGCCCGAATTAAAATCTAATTTTAATTCCGCGTCGAAATCTAATTTCGTTTAATATATCAAATATATTAATTCCTCGATTAATTCCAAATCAATGTTTCTCTCTCTTCAATTGATATTTTATCCTAGATAAAGTGTCTCCGAAATTAATCCCAGATTAATTCTCTCTCTCATCATATTAATCCCAGATTAATATAAGTGCGAGTCATATACGTCATCGGTGAATCTTTGGGAAGCGACCCATGAGATCCCCGGATATGTTGGCAGTCAAATCGGTCATCGGACTATCCGATACACGTGAGTACCAAGAGTACTACGTTCTACCGATTACAACGACAATGTGGCTTCTAGCAAAGCACCAAGTTACCTAAGTATCACTATGACTGGAGTGATACTTCCGTCTTGACATCACATCCAATACACTACGACTCTCTGATAAACCCAGAAGTGGCGTACGCAGAATCGGTTAAAGCCTGTACCACCAAGACCAAAGTCTATCGATTATCGTAAGTATTAGCGATGTAAGTCTCAGGTTAAGACTATACACACCTACCTTGATTTCGGCCTCCCATAGACACATAGTCATAATACCAATGGGATTCCGAAGGGTCTATCCAGAGCGAAGCTGTTTCCGTACCATCGGTGAAACACGACCTCCTATCGCACTTGCATAAGTCTCCAACACTTATATATATGAGAACTATGCCGTTGTGCCCTCACAACGTGCACAAGTGCAATACTAGCCTATTCCGCATTATCGATGTCCAGTCTCGATAATACTCCGGCTAGGGATATTTAATGATTAATCCTTCGGGGACTGATACTGTCTCATATCATTCTCAGTCCAGGAACTAATCATAGGGACCTCTCTTCATTTATATATATCTATGGTGATCTAATCACAAATGATGAGAGTGCAATTTCCTTGTCACATAGTTAATTTGCTACAACAACACAATGATCTGTGCAAATAGTGACGCTATGGGTCATTTTGTCCAACAATCTCCCACTTGGCACATAGCCAGTCACTCAAGTGTCCCACACCCGAACTATGTACGGTTCGCTCAAATTGCTGAGGAAAGGTTTTCGTCAGCGGATTTGCTTGATTATCGTCTAACGCGATTTACACGATCATCACATCGCCATGATGTATGATCCGAACGAATCAGATGAATATCGAAGTATATATCTGGATCGTCGATGAGACCTTTAATTCCTTAGCCTGTGCTGACGCCTAGCTCAGCCGCTAACAGAACTATATCTAATCTAATTAGATTTATTTTCGACCCAAATGGCTTCTATTGCTGCCTCAGCTGCAGCAATAATCCGCATTTGTTGTTTATTCGGCAACAGTTATCTTGCTCGGAAGATTTCCAGCTCACTGTCCCGTTATTCAAACTTTATAGTACCGCAGTATTTAACTGTTTGGAAACTTGCAGCAGTGATCCCAGTCACTTCAAGTTCTCCTTCTCCATAGATTAAGATAGCATCTTTAGTTCTCTGAGATACTAACAGATGTTCTTAACTTCAATCCAGTGACTATCACTTGGATTGACCCGATTGTGACTCCATATGCTCGAAGCGTATGAGACACCAATACAAGTACATTTTAAATGTACAATTTCCCAGAGAGTGTTAACAACTCCAAATCTATCCCAGTAGATCTTTATTCCTTGAATAAAGGTTGTTACTCCCCAGAATTCTACGGAGAATTTCTATTGAAAGAATATCCATGAAAGCCAAGCTTTCACCAATTGTTTTATGGGAATTTCATTGTCAGTGCCCTCTCCCACTAACCTCCTTATATACACAAGAATTACTTCGTTTTGAGTGAAATCATAAACCATTATGATTATTTCAAAACGTCAGTTCCAAGAACCTTATGCTTGCTTCAATCCAAACATGGATCGAATAACCCGCAAACCTTGTTTGTCGGTTTACAAAATCGTCAGGATGTTGTAAGCATCCTCCAAGAGGTTTCCTTTTCAGGAAAGCGATTTTGATCTGTAACTGACACATTTCATAAATGAAATATGCAGTTATCAACAAGCATCTTCAAAATGGATTTACCATGGCAACAGGTAAAAGGATGAATCGTTATTAACACAATGTTGATAACGATACCTTTCCGTTATAAGCCTAGCTTTGTACGTTGGTATGTTGCCTTCCATGTATGTCTTCCTTGAAGACGTTTAATGTACCAATAGGCACAATGCCTTGTGGTACAACAACCAGTATCCAAAATAGTTGTTATACATGGAATCCATTTTGGACTCATGGCACTTTGCCATGAAAGGGAGTTGATACCTTGTATCATTTCCTCGTAGGTAGTCGGTTGGTACACCACAATAAGATTTACATCTTTATGGGGTTAGATCAGAAACCCATACCCTAGGTTGTTTTCTGACTCTATCCGATCTACCCAGTTCTTGTGTATTCGAAGATTAATGGTACAGATTCATCATTGATGAACTGTTTGTGTTCCATTAAGGACTTCGTGCCTTGAACAGTATTACTCCGATTTTCATCGAGTATCACTATCCTCCCACTGACCACTGCATATCGGTATTCCTCTCAGGAAAAACCGCATGGTGAGCAACAATCATATTGTTCTCATGTGAGATTTACAAGTACTATACTTAAGGTTTCCCTTAGGATAACCTATATTGGCACTTATCCAATTTGGGCTCTTAGTTTGGTATCATCCAAACGTTATGCCTGGCATACCCAAATTATTAGGAGTGAGAAACCCCGTTTCTTTCCTGTTCATATCCTATATGATATCTGTCAAACAGATTTATATGGAACCTTATTCTAAATAAGTTTTGCACTGTTAATATATATCCTGTTTGAAGGAAATGATAGCTCAGAGCGACTCGTGATAAACCTTATCTTGTCCAACAAAATTCAGTTTTTTAGTTCGGACACACCGTCTAACTGACGTGTCTCGGGAGGAGTCCTCATCTGAAAGAATATCGTACTCTTTCATGTATGTATGAAACTTAATGCTTAAGTATTTTCCATTACGGTCTTACCGTGGCGGAATAATACTATAGCCGATCTGTTTATCTACTTCGTGTCGAAACTTCAAAAGTTTTCGAATTGTGTTCTTCAAAAGAAACACATAACCATAACGTGGTGCCACATCCGTTAAGGTCACGAAATATTCATGTTCACATCTAGCCTAGCTAGATATGGGCCCACTTATTTCACCATGAATAGGGCTAACAGATCGGTGGCTTTCACACTATTACCAAGTAAATAGTGTTTTAGGTGTTTTACCTAATAAACTAGATTCGCAGACCTTATTTGAATAGTCAAATCAGTCCTAGTACCCACTCTTCAAAAGTGTGGATATACGAGTCTCGTTAAATTGTGTCCTAGACAACAATGCCACAAATAAGTCTCTATTGATCAAATCAATTTGAGCTATTTATTTGTCATTTTATATGTTTGAGATTTTATTTATATTCAAAATATAAATTCTGTTATTTATATTTAATGTATTTATCTCAGTATCATCTTTATATAATAAAACACTTAGTGTTCTATAATATAAAGGTTTTATCCGTAACGGATTAAACACTGATATAGAGATAATGTCTCTAGTCAAACTAGTTACATCATAACAGTTCCTAATTTAAGTACATACCCGAAGGGTAGTTCCTAAACTTAGGTATCTACGGTCGAAACAGCGACTTTCGTCCCGTTTCCGATTCGCAGAGCAATCTCAGCTTGAAGTCAGTATCCTGCTCAATGCAGATTCTGAACAACAATACATATATTTTATGTACCACACTAAGTATTTAAAATCTAATTTCAATACTAGTAGTGAACATAACTTTGACAAACATTTTTAAAGTTAGAGCCTCGCCCTTTCTTTAATTCCTTTGTGTCTTCCATATCCAAATGGTAGTCACTTTGGTATATGTCAATTATCCTTTTCAATATTTTAGGAACCTTAGGCCAAGCCTTGGGTTTTTAGAATATCGAAACGATGTGCACCTCGTGCTACATCCCCAATTGCAAACTTTGACTTTATCTCCTCTAGAATAGTCAATTAATTCTCCAAGAATTATAAATTGCAATTTTAATACTTCTTAAATCTAAAATTAGATTTATGACAAGTATATTAAATTAAGCATTAAAGTCATCATCACATAAATCTTCCAAAGATTTTATGCTCTACTTATTTTGCTTAATTTTGGGCGTAAGGTATAATAAGTTATTTTATCAAATAAAGTAACCTATTATTTATTCCCAATTTGAAAATTAAATCATTTAAAATATTTTAATCCCAGATTATATTTTAAATATCCAACTTTTCAATTTCTTATCTTGATTACAATAGTCCAACTATTCAATCAACGATTAGTGGTACTATACATATTATAATGATTATAATAGTCCAACTATACAATCAAATATAATCCAAATTAATTAACCTCAATTACATTGATTACTATAATCCAATTATAAAATCAACTGTAAACTGAAATTAATTAATTCAAATATATTGATTAATATAATCCAATTATATATAATCAAGTATAATACAGTCCAACTGTTTATTAAAACAACAATTTAAATATTAGTCCAACTAACATTTAATATTACGACGAAATAATTTGAATGAGCGCGTATGGCGAGTAATTGAACGAATATTGCAAATTCAATTTTTGCCTCCCACTATTTTTCGTCGAGCCTCTAACCCTCTGTCGAGTACTCGGGAAACCGTGTTTCCTAGTGGGCTAGGATCCCGTTAAATATCACACAATCTTGACTTTGGCCAACAAATTGTATGATAATTAACTAGGTAGATCTCGAAGATCAATTGGATCTCATCCAACTCCTAGATCCAGTAGGTGGACATCCAAGTCCCAAACATATATCTTATATATGCCTATATATCGAATATATACCCTAACCTTTTTCCTCTGAATCAACTAGGCCTTGGCTTTGGCACAACAAACCTAGTGATCCCAGTCAAGCGCGGACCCATTGACATGGAAGCTTCGTAATCAATGTCAATGGACAAGAAGTGGTCTTGACTTTGGCCAACAAACCACAACTTGGACACGACACCGATATGGAACAAAGCCTCGTGATTAAAACACATCTTTGACGGACAAGGGCTTGACTTTGGCCAACAACCCATGCCAATCTCGGATCTTGAGTAAGAATCACTCAATGGAAGGAAAAAAAAACGCTTGATATTTAACGAGGGTTTTTCGCGTGCAAATTGGCTACCAATTTAGTTATCTTTGTTAAGGTCTCATCATCATACACCCTTAAACATGCATTCTAAATACATAATAAAGCGAGTATGAAAATAAATAATAATGATATGCGGATGGATACTTTACATTGATCCTAGATCAAATCTCTCCCTTTCTCACTCAAGCTAGCACTTGTACTACTTCTACCCGTTACACTACACTTCTAAAGAAACCTCATTTACATTGAGGGGAATAGATGAGAAGAGAATACAAAGAGAATAGAGGTGATAAGGCTGGACTCGCAGGTCCAATTTAATAAATCGAATTTATTACAACAATTTCTAAAATTGCCCCACCCATCTAATATCCATCCGATATACATTATTCATGCATCACAACCATGTATTCACTCATATAAGCATGCTATCAATCAATCTAATCAAATTAATTAATCTGATAATTATGTGATCATCCAATGTTCAAACAACGATTTGATTTTGTTCGAGTCAAACTCGTTTTTGCGAATAAGTACTTAAAGTACGAATTCCCGAATTAAATTAAACTACACAATTAAATCCAATTCAATTTGTATTTAATTCTAATTCACTATTTAATTCCAAATTAAATAACACACTTTAATAATAACCCTTTTCGACTTAAATTCCAAATTTAATCGCTACGGGTCTCAAAGCCCGATTAATATCCAATATTAATTTAATTAAAGTCTAATGGGCTTTTAATTAATTTCTTAAGGCGTGGTCTTTTGGTCAACTCGGGTCAAACCCGCAACCAAAGTCCAATCCGGGATTTACCCCATAAGCCTTTAAATTAATTTTGGCCCATTAGGCCCAATTAAATTACAAAGGTCCATTAGTGGCATTTGGGCTTTATGGTTAAGGTTTTGGGCCCAATTGGATCCAATCCATTTGGCCTAAACCCAACTTGATAAAATCAAGCCCAATAGGCCCAATTACAACATTAGAAGCCCAAATCCAATTTAAGGCCTCAAATAATTAAATTACATAAATCCAATTTAGCAATTTAATTACTTAAAGTGCATTACATGATTAATCAACTAAATCAACATTTCCAAAACACTAAATTAGTCCAATTAATCATACTCAATTTCATCATCACATGTCCAACACATTAAGATTAAAATCAAACTCATTACATGCTTTACTTTATTCTTGGCAATAAGGTTAATTACATGTCCGATTTGTTTCAATCCAATTAAAAACCAATTCGACATTAAATCAACATACCCTCAATCGTTTCAAGTCATCCAATGATCAACGAAACAAAACTACCAAGAATTAGGGCATACTCCTATTCGGCCAACACATCAAAATTGGGGAAATTTGTTCCAAACAATATTTAATCAAATTGATCCAACCAATCATCAATTAAACAAGTATTAAGCATACTTAATCATCCAATTTCATAATTGCATGCTCAATTTCATTTTACCCAATTTCAAGTTTCATGACATACTTTCAAAATTGGGGAAATTTGTTCCAAACAATATTTAATCAAATTGATCCAACCAATCATCAATTAAACAAGTATTAAGCATACTTAATCATCCAATTTCATAATTGCATGCTCAAATCAATTTTACCCAATTTAAAGTTTCATGACATACTTGGCAATTTGGGGATTTTTCGTCCAAATCGAATTCAATCCAATTGATTCCGCAATCGACGTTAAATCATCATCCCGAATGATTTCCAACACTTCCAATTGTCAAAAATCAAAAATCCCAAGACATTAAAGAACATTACATATTCGGCCAAGGAGGAAAATTTGGGGAAAATTGATCCAATCATATTTTCTTCAAATTGACCTAATCAATCTTCAATTCAAACACAATTAAGCATACAAATCCATCCAATTTAATTTATCATGCTCAAATTCAAGTTTGCCCAAATTTTAGCCCTAACATTTTTCATGCTTTTAACCTAAGCTCTTGATGCCATTGTTGGAGTTTCTAGAGGTCCCAAGATCAAAACTCAAGCATGAATCATAAGCGAATACAACGACGGAAGTGCGGAATACTTACATCGAGCGGTTGAGAGACGATTTGGCAACAAAAACGAACTGAAATTCTGCTCACTGCCCACTGCTCATGTGCGTGAACTGCAGCAGTTTGTGCTTCTGTTTTGCGCCATTTTGATCAAGAAAAACGAGCTCCAAGCTTCATCAAAACGTTCCATGCTCATGGGTATACTTCCCTTATCACCTTGGCATGATCCCGGAGTGTGCTAGCACTCTTGTTTTGCCACAAAACACACTTGCTTCCCTCCATTTCTTTTGTTATTTTCGGCAGTTCACTGCTTCACAAAAACCAGAAATGGCGTGAGAGAAGAGAGGAGAAGAAGAGGAGAGAGTGGAGGGAAAAATGGAGAGAGAGTCAGTAGTGTATACGGTTTTGGTGGAACTTTATGCATCAAATGCATTTGAATTTCATTTGAAATTCATTTCACACACATTTGGGTTTAATTCCAACCACACACATCACCTTTTTAAAAATCCATTAAATAGCCTCACCTACTTACATTGAGAATAGAGACAATGTATCATCCCATAAAGGTGACTAGATACATCCATCATCTATTCGTGTCAAGTAATGAGACTTCGCGATGTGATTTGCGGATCCTACTCGTTTCAAAATACGAATGTGTTCGCAAACACTTTCGGGCTCAATTTCGCTAATTCCGAATTAACGAATTTCCGTCGCGACGAGAATTAAATAATTACGCCTAGCGAAATCACTATTCACGTCGCTAACGAATTAATTCTAAATTAATTCGCTCGCCCGAATTAAAATCTAATTTTAATTCCGCGTCGAAATCTAATTTCGTTTAATATATCAAATATATTAATTCCTCGATTAATTCCAAATCAATGTTTCTCTCTCTTCAATTGATATTTTATCCTAGATAAAGTGTCTCCGAAATTAATCCCAGATTAATTCTCTCTCTCATCATATTAATCCCAGATTAATATAAGTGCGAGTCATACGTCATCGGTGAATCTTTGGGAAGCGACCCATGAGATCCCCGGATATGTTGGCAGTCAAATCGGTCATCGGACTATCCGAACACGTGAGTACCAAGTACTACGTTCTACCGATTTACAAGACAAGGTTGGCTTCTAGCAAAGCACCAAGTCTACATTCTCCGGTCATATTCTTATAAGAATATTAAGATCTGTATCAAGCGTAGTATACCATTGTATTGTGTATATCGGCCCAGTATCGGATAGTCACGTGCTAGGCCTAGGGCTGGATAAGTGTCTGCCCCGTACGAAGCACATGTCGGATGTCTGGTAACTAGTCTCTATAATCGGATATACATGACCTTGTCATAATATCCCGATGGCCGCGCAGCACTTAAGAGCACTAATACCGTATCCTGCGTGACATCATCTCCACTATGACTGGAGTGATACTTCCGTCTTGACATCACATCCAATACACTACGACTCTCTGATAAACCCAGAAGTGGCGTACGCGCAGAACCGGTTAAAGCCTGTACCACCAAGACCAAAGTCTATCGATTATCGTAAGTATTAGCGATGTAAGTCTCAGGTTAGGTTAAGACTATACACACCTACCTTGATTTCGGCCTCCCATAGACACATAGTCATAATACCAATGGGATTCCGAAGGGTCTATCCAGAGCGAAGCTGTTTCCCGTACCATCGGTGAAACACGACCTCCTATCGCACTTGCATAAGTCTCCAACACTTATATATATGAGAACTATGCCGTTGTGCCCTCACAACGTGCACAAGTGCAATACTAGCCTATTCCGCATTATCGATGTCCAGTCTCGATAATACTCCGGCTAGGGATATTTAATGATTAATCCTTCGGGGACTGATACTGTCTCATATCATTCTCAGTCCAGGAACTAATCATAGGGACCTCTCTTCATTTATATATATCTATGGTGATCTAATCACAAATGATGAGAGTGCAATTTCCTTGTCACATAGTTAATTTGCTACAACAACACAATGATCTGTGCAAATAGTGACGCTATGGGTCATTTTGTCCAACAATATGCACTTTAGTAATGGCGGTGACAATCTTGGACAAATGAGGACGTTTCAAAAGCTGTACAGGAAGGAGGCAGTCACGTTTTGGGAATCATCCCAAACCCTTGGCAGAAGCAAATCTTATTGGACCATCAAACGGAGAAGAACTAATCTTGCCAGGTATGTCTGAACGACTTGTAGAAATGATTAACCGTGCTGATGCTTTTATTGCTTTGCCAGGTGGCTTGGGTACGTTGGAGGAAATTTTTACAGTGTTCTCTTGGGCGAACCTGAACATACACCAAAAACCGCTTGGACTATAAAACGTTGAAGGATTTTATGATTTTCTTTGTGTGTTTCTTGATGATGCCCGAATAAATGGGTTCGTGTCAAAACCTTTAAAAGAACTCCTCTTCATTGCCAGAACTGCTCCGGATCTAATTGACCAAATCTTTGCCTATGAACCACAAATTGACCCTATCCTTTCAAAGATAAATTGGTCCGAGGACGATCGTGGTAAGAGGCGTCGGATTAATCTGGATCTTAACCTTTAACTTTTCGTGTAGAATTTCAGTTAACTAGGTATTATCTTCTAAACGATTCTTCTACTGTTTAAGATATTGGGGACAATGTCTCATTTAGGTTTGGGGAAGAGAATTGGTTCATTAGTTTCTTATTTTTAGTCCAAAATTTTTCGCAAAATACAAAAAAAATTGAAAAATTTTCAAAAATTACAAATTTTTTTGCGTTTTTTTGTTTTTATTTTTACTAAAAAGGTGAAATTGGTGAGAGATAACTGTGTAAGGAGTTCCCACTCCTGATACGTATTTCAACCTATTTTCGAAACAAGTTAATTTTTTTTTATTCATTTTTGAATTATTTAATTTGTAAATTCTCCATAAAACGGACTAAAATGGATCTTCATATACTCAGTTGACAAGTATTATCAACATGCATGGTAACATACAGACATGAGCTATAATTGAAAAGTTTGTAATATTCAATGCTCTAGTTTAATTGGAGGAAGCATCTCAAAAAGTGATGGAGTAAAAAAAATCAAAAATCAAATAAAAAAATTCAGAAAAATCAGAAAAATTTATTCCATTGCTACAAAAAGGTGTGAATTCTGATAAAACTTTCGGACAAAAATATTACTCTCTTATCAACTGCACTTGTGACTGTTGTGGGCAAAAATGAGTTGTTTAATATTTTGTTGGCTGTGTATATGGAGAATGGTAAATATAATCAGAGAATTTACTTATTCGGTAATTTAGAAAGAAAGAAAACAACTAGTGACTTGGAGTAGAAGTTTCACCTGATTAGTCACTAACTTCTTTATTTTCTTTTCTCTTGTCTTTTTGCTTTTGTGCGCATTAGTTTTACTATCTTTTTACTTTTGTAAAATGTTTGTGGGTATCATTGTTGTAAACCCTCACGAGACTACAACTCGTCCACTAGGGACACCTAGGGGTTTAAAGGCTTGTTGCATATGCTAAATGAAACCGTGATCCCCACGAAAGTGGCTTAGCTTAATTTTATTTTTATGTTATTTTATTTCATGTTTTGCTTGAGGACTAGCAAAATGTTAGGTTTGGGGGTGGATGAGTGATAAATGTATCACTATTTCTCACTAATTTGACCTAATATTTTGAATAGATTCTTGAGTTTTGTGAATATTTTGATGTGTTTTGTGTTATTTTGTAGATAAATAAAGTTTCAGGACTCTCTGGAGGTGATTTGGGGCCAAAACAGTGAAAAACAGACAAAAGGGCATTTTGGTCATTGGGTGTATCGCGACGCGCAGGCTGCGTCGCGACGCCTAACGTGCGCCATACCATACTAATGTGCACCGAGGACATATGTCAGAATCTGAGAAGTTTGAATTTACTTTTCAGCTTTTACTTTACCGTAGTTACTTTTCAGCATTTTTACTTTATGTCATTTTCTTTTAAGTTTTTACTAGCCCTAGTTATGTGTTGTAACTAAGTTAGTTATCTGGGGTTGTGATGAATTCTAATATCACTGGTTTATAAGGGGTTATTTTATAGTTTGGGTAATTTAAAGGTTTACTTATTATGTCTTAAGCTTAATGCGTCTTATTAATTGGCCACTAATAAGATTGATCTAGTAAATCTAAAATAAACTTGACAAAGGAATTTTAGGTTTCAGCCTTAGACTTAATAGCCCACGATCTTTCTGGAGGATAGATAACCCTTTAATAGATTTCCTTACAGGATAGACATATACCTGTCGGGCGGGGGTAGCCATAATTGGAACTTAAACTTAATGAATCCATGTAATTTGGTTGACATAGACATATGGTTCAATTGGGTTATACTGGGTATTTGCGTCTGACCATCGACAGATGCTTTCGCATAATTTAGTGTTCCAGGTTAGTAAACAAATATATTGCACCAACATGAAATAACCACTTCATCTTTTAAAAGATATTGGGAAGATTCACAACCTTAGATAGTTTCCTAATATTGAATTTTCTTAAACCTACTTTCGTGCAATTTTATTTACTTGTTTTTAAATTCAAAATCTTCATCATTCCCAATCAATCAATCAACCTGTTAGATACTAGTAATCATTATACCATTCCCAATCAATCAATCAAACTGTTATATGTACCTAGTTTGACAAGAAATATTATTTCTGTATCTATGTTAGCCAAATGTGGGTATACTTTTGTATTTAGAAACACTGGGTGTTTTATGTATAAATATGATATGGAGATTTGCACTGCTGAAGTAAATAATGGTCTTTATATTTTGAATATAAATCAATCTCAAACATATAATATAACAAACAAAAGGCTTAAATTAAGTAACAAAGATGAAGCTTATATGTGGCATTATCGTCTGGGACATATTAACAAGACTCGCATATCCACACTTTCGAAGAGTGGGTACTTAGACGGATTTGATCCAAATTCATATGACGTCTACGAATCTTGTTTATTAGGCAAAATGCCTAAAACACTTTTTAGCGGTAAAAGTGCATATGCCACCGAACTGTTAGCCCTCGTTCATAATGACGTTTGTGGGCCCATGTCTAGCCAGGCTAGAGGTGGATATGAATACTTCGTAACCTTTACGGATGATGCATTGCGTTATGGTTATGTGTATCTTATGAGACACAAGTCGAAAACCTTTGAGAAATTCAAAGAGTTTCGACACAAAGTAGAAAAACAGACCGGCAAAAGTATTAAGACATTACGGTCGGACTGTGGTGGCGAATACATAAGCAATGAGTTTCTTGATTACTTGAAAGAATATGGTATTCTTTCACAGTGGACTCCTCCCGGAACACCGTAATTAAACGGTGTGTCTGAACGGAGAAACCGAACTTTGTTAGATATGGTAAGGTCTATGATGAGTCGCACAGAGCTACCTATTTCCTTCTGGGGATATGCATTGAATAGTGCAATACTTATTTTGAATAAGGTTCCGTCAAAGTATGTTCAACGGACTCCGTATGAGATATGGACAGGAAATAAATCGGGTTTCTCATTCCTGAAGATTTGGGGTTGCTGGGCATACGTCAAACGTTTGGAAGGTACCAAACTAGAACCCAAATCAGATAGATGCCTATTTGTAGGATATCCTAGGGAAACCAAAGGATATTACTTCTATCACCCACAAGAGAACAAAGTATTTGTTGCTCTACAAGCGGTTTTCCTTGAGAAGGAATTCCTAAATGGAGTGGTTAGTGGGAGAAAAGTAGAACTTGATGAAAATTAGAGTGATACGGTTCCTGGCAGAAAATCCTTAGTGGAACATAAACAGTCCATCAAGGATGAGACTGTACCATAATCTTCAAATACATAATAACCGCGTAGGTCGGAGAGAGTTAGAAAACAACCTAAGAGGTATGGGTTTCTGATCTCACCTCATGTAGATATCAATCTTATTTAGGATAATGAGTCGGCTACGTATGAGGAAGCGATACAAGATATCGACTCCGCTTTATGACAAGAGGCCATGAAGTCCGAAATGGATTCCATGTACACCAACCAAGTTTGGACACTGGTTGATGCACCAGAAGGCGTAAAGCCTATTGGTTTCAAATGGGTCTTCAAGAAGAAGACCGATATGGATGGCAACACACAGACGTACAAAGCTAGGCTTGTAGCGAAAGGGTATCATCAACGACATGGTGTCGATTACGATGAAACTTTTTCACCCATTGCCATGATTAAATCCATACAGATTATGCTTGCTATTGCTATATATTTCGATTACGAGATATGATAGATGGACGTCAAAATCGCTTTCCTTAACGGAAACCTTTTGGAGGATGTTTATATGCAACAACCTGACGGTTTTGTCGTACCAAGACTTGCAAACAAGGTTTGTAAGTTAAATCGATCCATTTATGGATTGAAGCAAACATCGTGCTCTTGGAACGAACGTTTTGATGAGATCATAAAAGAATATGATTTCGTTCAAAACGAGGATGATCCTTGTGTTTATAAGAAGGTTAGTGAGAGTGCACTGAAATTCATTGTCTGTTACGTTGATGATGTATTACTTATTGGCAATGATATTCTCATGCTACAATCGGTGAAAGCTTGGCTTTCATTAAAATTCTCCATGAAGGATCTGTGAGAAGCAGCCTTTATTCTATGAATAAAGATCTACCGGGATAGATCTAGAAAGCTGCTTGGACTCTCACAGAGCACGTACATTGATAAAGTGTTGAAGAGATTCAACATAGATCAGTCCAAGAGGGGACTGTTGCCAGTGTCACATGGTGTCACTCTATCTATGGACATGTGTCCTAAAACTCAAGATGAGAGAGACAACATGAGTCGGATCCCATTCGCCTCGGCAGTCGGATCGATCATGTATGCCATGATATATACGCGACCTGATGTCTTGTATACTTTGAGCATGTGTAGTCGCTATCAGGCCGATCCAGGTGATGGTCACTGGATGGAAGTTAAAGAATATCCTTAAGTATCTTAGACGAACTAAGGATGCTTTCTTAATCTATGGAGATGGAGAACCTGAGGTAACTGGGTATACCGATGCAAGTTTCCAAACCGATAAAGACGACTGTAAGTCGCAATCCGGGTACATATTTTGTTTGAACAACAGAGCAGTAAGCTGGAAATCTTCCAAGCAAGAGACTGTTGCCGATTTAACAACAGAAGCAAAATACATTGCTGCAGCAGAAGCAGCAAAAGAGGCAGTTTGGATCCGTAAATTCCTAATTGGATTAGGACTAGTTCCGTTAGCAGCTGAGCCCGTTCCATTGTATTGTGACAATAATAGGGCTATAGCGCAGGCTAAGGAACCACGGTCTCATCAACGATCGAAGCATGTTCTTCGACGTTTCCATCTGATTCGTGAGATCATACATCGTGGTGATGTGAAGATTGAGAAGGTCGCATCAGAGGACAACATTGCAGATCCGCTGACGAAAGAAATTCCTCAGCAAAATTTTGAGCGACATGTACATAGTTCAGGTGTTAGATGCTTGAGTGACTGGCTATAGGCCAAGTGGGAGATTGTTGGACAATTATGACCCATAGCGTCACTATTTGTAAAATACGTTGTGGTTTTTGTACAAATTAACTATGTGACAATGGAAATTTCATTTTATCATTTTGTAATTTGATTACTTAAATATATAAATGATAAAAGTCTTTATGATTAGTTCCGGATTATTATATATGCGACAATATCAATCCATAAAGGTTTAATCATTAAATATCCCTAGTCGTAGTATTATCGAGACTGGACATCGATAATGTGGAATAGACTAGTATTGCACGTGTGCGTGTTATGGAAGCATAACATCATAGTTCTCATATATTTAAGTATTGGATACTTATGAAAGTGTGATAGGAGGTTGTGTTTACCGATGGTATGGAAACAGCTTCGCTCTGGATAGACCCATCAGAATCCCATTGGTAGTATGACTATGTGTCTATGGGAATCCGCTTTAGGGTAGGTGTATTTGGTCTTAACTTGAGACTTACATCGCTAGTACTTGCGACAATCAATACGCTTTAGTTTTTATTATCCGAGACTTTAACAGGTATTGTGTACACCTCTTCTGGGTTTATTGAGAATCGTAGTGTATTGGGTGTGATGTAAAGACAGAAGTATCACTTCAGTAATATGGAGATGATGATCACGCAGGGATACAGAACTGGTACTCTAATGTGTTACAACCATCGAGATAATATGACAAGGTCATGATTATCCGATTAAAGAGACAAGTTGCTTGTGATCCGATATATGCTTCGTATAGGGCATACATTATTCCAGCTCTAGGCCTTGCATGTGACATCTGATACTGGATCGTAATACGCAATACTACGTATACTATGCCTGACATAGATTATATATTCCTTTAAGAATATTTCTGGAGAATTGGGTAGGCATGGTGTTTTGCTAGAACCCAACCATGTCTCGTAAATCGGTAAGCACGTAGTATGAGGTACACACGTGTTCGGATAGTCCGACGACAGGATTTACTGCCAACATATCCAGAGATCTCATGGGTCGCTTCCCGAAGATTCACCGATGACGTATGATTCGAACATAATTAATCTAGGATTAATTACGGAGAGATTTTATCTGGGATAAAATACTATTAGAAGAAAGAGAACGATTAATTTGGAATTAATCGATACAATAATATATTCGATATATTAAATGAAATTAGATTTCATAACGGAATTAAAATTATATTTTAATTCGGGCGAAAAAATTAATTTAGAATTAATTCGCGAGCGACGTGAATAGTAATTTTGCTAGGCATAATTATTTAATTAAATTTGATTTAATTACGTCGCAACGGAAAATTCGTTAATTCAGAATTAACGAACCCAAGCTCGGGATGTGTTTGCGGGCCCACTCGGATTTTGAATCAAGTGGGGCCCACGTGTCACATCACAAGTCACATCACTTGTCATTTAACTTACCTTTTTGGTGATGGAATTTGGTGGGTGGTTGTTAACTTGTAAAACACACAAGTTGAAAGTGATTGACTTAATACCAAATATTTGGTATATCATTATTTTGATTTTTGAAATCAAAACAAGTCAACATAACTCATTCATTCTCTCTCTCACCATTAACGCCCAACTTCACAAATTCTCTCATCTTCATTTTCTTCACTTTTCCGTGAGATACAAAGGGAAAACTAGAAAATTTGTTGCAAATTTTCAAGAGCTAGCACTCATAAGGAATCATCTAAGGTGATAGGGAAACCATTCCCAAGAGGTTGGATATGAAAGAATTTTAGAAATAACTCAGTTTTTCAGAAAAGTTCAGAGTTTTCAGACTTAAAAGAGTTTTCAGAAAAGTTTCATAAAAAAAGTATTGTCTCAGATATGAAAGAGATTTCAAAAGAGATAATTTGAGATGATTTCGGTATTTTAGAACCATGAATTTTCAGAAAGAATTAGTTTTCGTTTAAACTGTCCACTCACTAGGTCGTTCAAACGATCTAACCCCCCACTCCTAGTTTCTTATTTTGCAGGTATACTCGGAGGACGAGCTCGAGAGGATGGATACTGATGGCGGTCACTAAAGGGATTGAGTCCACCAGGTCGAATTAAAGCTGTATTTCAGTTAAAGTCTAAGAAATATCATGTGTCATACATTTGGTAAAATTAAGATTGTCTGTATAATGAGTCAATGTGACCAGGGTGTCCAGGGAAAAAATTGTACTTAAAAGTAATGTTCAGTAAACAGTGATGAAATTTGTTTTGCATCTTTTATGGTGATTATTGAGTTGGGCAATGGACCCATATATAAGTTTTGTTTGAAATGGAATCAGTAGTGTTGTTCATAGTCAAAAGTCAGAGGCCCAGGGGGATAGTACGGCCTTTTCCCTGTCGATAGTATCCTTGGATGGTGGATGTTACAATCCGGGATTGTCCATATGGTGACATGAGAATGAAGGCACCTTATATGATGTCATCATATAAGACTGGACCCAGATAGAAATAATTTTCTTATAATATTCCTTAAATTAAGAAATTCATTTTAATATACTAAATTGTAATTTATGGATTGATCTAAATCTTGAGTGTACTACGAACTCCTGCATGACAGGCTACGTCCTTGGATTTACAAAAGTTAGGTTGGTGTAGCAATCTCGACCAATAGCTACGTACTTTGGGGACATTGGTTGGTGTGTAGCTGGGGACGTTTTACATAGATATGAAGCTCAATCATTCTTGAGAGAATTAGAGAAATATCTTCCTTAAGGGTTGATTCGGTACTTGAACGATTAGAGAGCTGAAGTCTTTCTATTGTGATTAGAAAGATTAATATTCATAATAGTTATGAATAAATTACTCATTAGAGAATCAATGGTACTTAGGGTAAAAAAAATTAGAGGGGTATAACGGACATTCTGTCCCGACTCTAATTATGAGATACTAGTGAAGGGCGAATCTGTATGCAATGACTATATCGATGGATACCGACGTAATTCGGCTTATATTACTTATCTACGGCAACGAGAATACAGCTTGGAATTTTTGGTGGAATAACATAAAATTAATAATTCGAAATATTTAATTAAGAGTTTAATTAATATTCTGGGATTATTGGAGCTCGAAACCGTAGGTACATTTGGTCCCCGTGCTAGCTCGATATATTGTAAAAAATTAAATATAATTGGATAGTCCAACTATATACTCACATACATATATTATTTTTAAATGGGATTAATAATATATTTTGTCACACATATAACCTTATATTATATGTAATATAAGATTTTTAATTAAATAAATGATTATAAGATAATCATTTAATTTAATATAAATATTAAATTATTTAATTTCTCATTTATTGAAATAAAGAATTTTTTTAAAAATGATTTGAAAACATTCAACATTACATTAATGGTATTTACACATTTTCATAATTACATTAATTATCATTATGATGACAATTAATAAGTTGGTTGTTATAAAAGTTAGGTGTAGAAAAAAGGGTGTGGCATAATTTATGGTTGAAGTGTGCTTAGGGTTTTGTTTGATTTTGGACAACATTAACCCTAAGTATAAAAGGAAAAAATAAGTTTTTCTTAATACAATTTCATTCTTGAAAAACATAGCCACCCTTATTCTTGTTTTCTCTCAAGTGTTAAAAAAAAAATAAGAACAAAAGAGAAAAGAAAAATTATGGTGTGACAAATCTTAACTTAATCTCTAAATTGTTTAAGGAGTTGGTTTCAAAATCTTATTTCAATCTCTAAAGAGTTTAGGGATTTTATTTTGTGAGTGAACCTCACACTTCCTTTTGTTGGTAATGAGCCATGGCACGAAAGGTCATCTGGTGTTGGAATGGAAAAAAAAAATTCTTCATTTTCTTTCTTTTGTATACACACAGCGGTGAGCAGACTTTTTACGCATTGCCACCACTTTTAAGTTGAATTGGGCGCCTGATTTTTTTTTTTTTTTTTTCCAGAAAAATTAGGGAAAATAAATGGATGTTTTGGGACAGATTTGGAGTGATTTTATCATTCAAATAAATGGAAGAAAAATCAGTAAACAATCAGTACAAAACGGTGAGCTGTGAGCGTTTTGGGTGCAAAACGGATCAGATCTGAGCTGCTCTTCTGGGACTGTCCCAAGGTTAAAATATTGTTAAAAAAAGAAGCAAAACATCAGACCAGGGCTGGTCAGATTTGATCATCAAAGAGAAAGGACATAAAAATTTTCTAGGTCGATCTCGGTGCCTAAACCGCTTCCGCTGCGCGAGGGAAAGCATTTAATACAATTAGCATCAAGAGTGAGGTTGAAAAATGTTCTTAATCTTTCTCTTTTTAATTAAAATTTTATATTTTTAATGATTTATATGAGATACAAATGGTTTGTATACATGTTGTGATGAGTATGCACATTTTATTATTCATGTGATGAATATTTGTTTTAGATTCATGTAATGGATGTATTACATTAATTGTAAATTTTTCCTGCTCTTATTTTTGTGTTATTTTTGATTTTAGGAATGTAAGGCCATAAGGCCAAATTTTTACAAGTACTGTAAATTTATTTCTTATATAAAAATTCAAGTTGTAACATTTTATGTGAAGGGGTTTTATGGCGGAAATCCGGTAATGCAGCGGAATAGTGGAAAATCAAAATTTTTCGATTTCAAAATTTTTCTCGGATCAATTAAATAAACTTATTTATTTTATTATTTTATTCTTAAATTCTGAAAAATTACACAAGAAATCATATTTCTTGGTAATTACCGAATTACCCCACAGCTTTACAAATTGATCACTTTAGTGCAAAAATTATCAAAAATAATTTTGGATGATTCTAAATCATTTCTAAAATGTTTTTCAACAAATCCAATACATCAAAATCAGATTTCACACAAATCCCCAATTTTTAGCCTATTGCCGTGACTACCCTAAATTTTTCAATTAATGGCAATTTGGTCCATTTTGTTCAACACATGCCAAGATCAAATCCGATCAACCCAAAATTTACATGCATCGTATTCATACCATAATACACCACATATATGAAAAACCCCAAATTTAGAGTGGGTTAAGAACCGTAATATTTCAATTTCACCAAATTGTCCAATTTCACCAAATCTTTAAAATCCAACACTTTAATCCATTCAATACTTCACCAAACAAGCCTCATCACTTTGAAATAACTCTAGAACAATTCTAGGTCACCAAAGAGTGGCTTACTAACTCTAGAATGGCAACTTTGATTTTTAAAGAATCAAAAATAAGCTTTTAAAACATGTTTAAGCTCACTTACACGCATCACTCTTTCATCCAAGTTCTCAAACAAATAAACACAAACTATAAGAAAAGAGAGAACATCAAAGCAACACAAAATGATGCCAAACATGTTAGAAACAATTTCCATGTTGAAGGCTTTGAAGAAATACTTACAAAAACCAAAGATTTTCAAGCCCTTTTCTTTAAGTCTCCAAGCTCCTCTCTCAAATTATTTTATGTTTATTTTGTGTATTTGAAACTTTTTAAACCCTAAAATGAAACAAAACAATTTAAACCTCCCATTTTTTCCTTGGCCGAAAATTGGTGTATAAATAATTTTTAGATATTTTTTTTTGTTTCATTTAAATGCCTTTACAACTTGTTAACTTTGTCATTGAACCATTTAAAGATTATTCAACAAGTCAAGTAAAGCAACTTTAAGTCATCTCAATAATTATCACAACTTAGGATATTTAGATTTTTAATGAATTTAATTATTTAACAATTAAATAATTAAATAATTATTTAAATACAAATATATTAAATATATGTATTATATTTAAATTAAATATCAAATACATATATATATTTATGATATTAGTCAAATATCTCAATTTGGTAATTAATTCGTGTGTATTTGATAAAATCTAATATTAAATACAAATACACAAAAATTAGGAAATGACAATTGGGTCCCTTCACATGTACTTTGCGTTTAACTTTAAACGACTTATAAATAATCAGTATTATTTATAAATGTTGCCCTAGTGCTCTACGAGTATATTTCATTAGTGAGACTCTCTAGATTTAGGCATATCCGTCACGAAATCCAATTTCGTGTCCATAATTTACCCACCCGTAAATTATGACGACCACAGATAATCTCGCTAAATCATACAGGTCGAGGTCATGGCATATGTATAATTCCTCCATCAAAGGTATCTGGATATATCCCAGAGATATATATGTAAACGTCAAATCTCTACAGGGATTATCCAGTCGACGTCTCTATTAGCAATCTCAAAAAGAACATTTAGAACTGACTTCTAAAATATACCACGGGCCCATGGTTTTTATCTGATTGCTAATCATATATGGACTACCTTTGCTATGTACACAGAACTGACGGATCCTATTTTGATACACACAGGACACCCTAAAGATCTATCTACACCCAACGAACAGGCGGAAGTCTGATCTTAATAGATCGGTGACGTGATTGCCATATAACTGTAGAAGATGTCTCATGTGCCCACAGTGGCATCTCAAGTCAAAGAATCACAAATACTACTCAACCCGAGAAGATTCTTATTGACGTTGGTGTATCATCCATTAAGAATCTTCGGTGAGTCGTTCAGTGTTTATCCGCTATAAACACCTACACGTCTATACTAGTCTACAAGATTTATGGTTCATTGAGAACCATTGGAGTCATATATTGCAATATACGACATGTACCAGTCTCAACAGGTTTACTTTACTGACCAAGTAGTGTAAACCTTAAAACCGGAACTGTCTGAGAATGACAACGTCATGATACAACTCAATGTCAGTTGTGATGCTTTTGCAATAGTATCATGACTAGTCATCCTAAGGACTATTACGTCTTTACCATATTAAAAGATATATTATATTACCGAAACTACTTGTATTATTTAAAATAAAATGTTTTACATAAGTATTTTCAAGAAAATACAAACGGGAATTGGCGCTCTGAGTACCAACCCCAACAAAATCTCCCACTTGCTCTAGTGACAATAATGATTGTATCTAATACCCATCGACTCCACGTGTTTATCAAACAACTTCGGAGGAATGGCCTTCGTCAGCGGGTCTGCTATATTATCTTCACTCGGTACCTTACACACGACAATATCCCATCGCGACACAATCTCTCGAATGATGTGAACTTGCGTTCTATATGCTTCGACTTCTGATGTGCCCTCAGTTCCTTTGCTTGCGCAATGGCTCCAATATTATCACAGTACAACGGAATCACATTCTCGATAATTGGGACAACTCTTAATTCTGTGATAAAGTTCCTAATCCAAACAGCTTACTTTGCAGCTTCAGAAGCTGCAATGTATTCCGCCTCAGTGGTGGAATCTGCTGTAGATCCATGTTTGGAACTCTTCCAACAAACTGCACCTCCGTTAAGGGTAAAGAAGAATCCAGATGTAGACTTTCTATCATCGGGATCCGATTGGAAGTCGGAATCCGTATACCTGTTAACTTGTAGTTCACTTCCTCCATAAATTATCAACTTATCCTTAGTACCTTTAAGATACTTCAGGATATGTTTAATGGCCATCCAATGGTCATTTCCTGGATTGGACTGATATCTACTAGTTACACTAACAGCGAAACTGATATCAGGCCTAGTACATAACATGGCATACATTATGCTACCCAAACATGAAGCATAAGGTTGGTTAGACATTCTAACCTTCTCATCTTCTATTTGTGGACTCATCTTCTTAGAAAGATGAATCCCATGTCTGAACAGTATGCTTGCTGTCTTACAGTTACCAAAATTATACTGTTCCAAGATCTTATCTATGTACATTGATTTGGATAACCCAATCAGCTTCCTTTGTCTATCTCTATAGAGTTTTATCCCTAAACCATAGGAAACTTCTCCCAGGTCCTTCATGGAGAAATTCTTACATATATATGCTTTGACGCTTTGCAACATTCCTATATCAATCCCAATTATTAGGATTTCGTCAACATAGAGGACTAAAAATACTACCATACTCCCACTGGCCTTTTTATAAACACAGGATTCTTCCGAATTATTGAGAAAACCAGACGATCTAACGATCTCGTCGAATCGAAGATTCCAACTTCGTGAAGCTTGTTTAAGTCCATAAATAGACTTCTTAAGCTTACATACCAGACCCGCGTTTTCGCTGGACGCAAAACCTTCCGGCTATTCCATATAGATTTCGTCATCAAGAAATCCATTAAGAAATGCCGTTTTGACATCCATTTGCCAAATCTCGTAGTCATGATACATAGCTATAGAAAACAAAATCCGAATAGACTTAAGCATTGCTACTGATGAAAAATTTTCATCGTAGTCGACGACAGGTCGCTGCGTGTAACCTTTTGTTAGCAATCGCGCCTTGTAAGTTTCAACCTTACCGTCAGGCCCGAGGTTCCTTTTGTAAACCCATTTACAACCGATAGGAACAATTCCTTCGGGAAGCGGAACCAAGTCCCAAACTTGATTCTCATGCATTGAGTCCAACTCGGATTTCATGGCACTTTGCCATTTCACGGAGTTGATGTCCAACATCGATTCTCTATAGGTAAAAGGATCAGTATCTTCAACTAAAAGAACATCAATACTCTTTTCTTGTATAAAATACAAGCGTTCAGGATGTCTTGATACCCTTTGTGACCTACGGAGTGTGTGTGTGTTGAAGGTCATTCATCTACTTGAACTTCAGGTTCCTCCGTTGGTTCGTTGTTTTCAGGTTGGACTTCATCAAGTTCAACCTGTCTATGATTACCACCTTCTAACAAGAATTCTAATTCTTGAAATCTTGCGAAGTGAGTTACGAACACATTTCGATGCTCGGTATCATAGAACATATATCCCATCGTTTCTAAAGGATATCCAACAAACCTAAAATTTTGCCCTCGAGGCAAAAGCTTATCTTGCTGAGTCACACTGACATAGACAGGACAACCGCAAACCATAATATAACTAAGATTTGGTCTCCTACCGGTCCATATTTCATATGGAGTCGTAGGAACAGCTTTTGAAGGAATCTTATTCAAAAGATGTGCAGTTATTAAAAGAGAGTAGCCCCATAAGTAATATGGCAAATCTGTAAAACTCAACATCGATCAGACCATATCCAATAAAGTCTGATTTCTCCTCTCAGACACTCCATTATGCTGTGGAGTACCTGGAGGAGTATATTGAGCGAGAATCTCATTCTCCTTCATATAATCAATGAACTCACCACTCACATATTCTCCGCCTCGATCATATCGAAGGCATCTAATATATTGACCAGTTTGTTTTTCTACTTCATTTCAGAACTCTTTGAACTTTTCAAAGGTTTCCAATTTATGTCGCATCAAATAGACATAACCGTAACGTGACAGATCATCGGTAAAGGTAATGAAGTATGAATAACCATTATGAGCAGTCTGACTTAGTGGGCCACATACATCAGAATGTACGAGTTCCAGTAAGTTAGTGGCACGGTGTCCAACACCAGAAAATGGGGCTTTGGTCATTTTACCCTAAATACACGATTCACAAGTTGGATAGGATTCAATGGTGAGATCTGGTATCAAACCATTCCTAACCAATTCGGTAATGCGTTTAACTCCTATATAACCTAGCCGCATATGCCAAAGTTCAGTATTATTAATAACAGGTAAACTACGTTTATTAACTCCAGTATCTAAAATATCTTTAGAAGTTTGCAATGTATAATGACCATGTTGGTTTGGACAACAAAGGATCTGAATATTACGTTTATCATATAAATACAAAGAACAGTTCTTAATATTAATACGATAACCTTATGTATCCAATACAAAAAGAGATATAATATTAGCTACACATCCAGGTACAAAATAACAGTCATATAACAAAAGTGTCCCATTCGGTAAAGGGATCTCGCATACTCCCACTGCAACTGCATCCAGAGAGTCTCCACTCCCAAATCGCAACTGCATCTCCCCAGGCTTGAGTTTCCTACTTTCCTTCAGCACATGCAACGAATTGCAAATGTGAACAAGACAAGTAGAATATAAAATCCAGCTGGATGTAACGGCTTCACAAGCCAAAGATATATCAATAACTGGAAAAATAAATGTATCTGATGTAGATGCTCTCTCCCTCCTCAACTGAGCAATGTCGTAAGGACAGTTCCTTTTCCAGTGCCCGACTTTGCTGCAATGATGACATTTGTCTTCAAAAGCCCTCTTTGGCTTTGCTATCTTTGCCTGTGGTTGAGGATCGAAACCCTTCTTCTTCTTCCCTTTTTTTTCTTTCCCTTTAACGAAGTCTGGGAAGAAGCAGAAAGTGAAGTAGGTCTTGGAGGGTGAGTCGGTACTCCATTCCTTAGGTCCTCTTTCGTCATGAGAAACATCCTATGCAGCTCATGGTAGGTATAGATAATCTCATTCATGTTGAAGTACATCACGAATTGGCGATATGAAGGTAAGAGCGAACCAAGAATGACACACCTACCGAGAATTTCATTTGAATGGAGATTATGTTGCCTCAGCTGATCGATCAAATCAATCATGTGAAGAACATGCGAGCTCACAGCTTGCCCCTCATCCAATCGCGCATGGAACAGTTCCATTGCGACCTTATGAACAACAACTTGTTCTTGGTTCTCAAACGATTCTCGTAATCGCGACATCATACTATACGCGTATGACATGCTATAATATTGTTTCTTGAGTCCCAGAGACAGTGAACTAAGGATGTATGATTTAACTTTTAAATCATCATCCTTCCAAGCTTGGAAAACTTGGAGTTCCTCCGGTGTAGCGTCCTCTACCACATCAAGGGGCAGCGGACCTTCAAGAACATATCCCAACTTCTCTGAATCGAGGACGATCCTCAAATCCAAGTCCCAATCGATGAATTTCTCAGCACCTTTGAGTTTGTTCATATCCAGCATACGCGCAAACTGATTAGTAGATGGTGCCGCCATCGCAAATCTATCATATAAATTACGAAAAACAGCTAGTAGATTAAATAAAGCAGTTTGATATAATATCAAAAGCATTAACTAGATCATGGATTTTTAATCTAAAAATTCTCCTCCCACTAAATCATGCAATATTGTAATCCCCAAACAGAATACAAAGATTTAATAATTAAATTAAATACAAATAGTGAAAGGTGAATCCTGTGAATATACTTCAGCTCATAGCAGAGGCACGGTCTCGCCTACGTATATTCATCAGGTAGACAACTCATTTGTCAATCACTTAATAATGACTCATGGGTTCCCGGTCCTGGTCGTTTCTCGTTGTGACAGCTTGGGCACGTTCACAAGGAGACGTACCAAGGTTAAACTCGTCAATGATAAACTCAAGCTACTTGCATAACCCTGACAGCTTGGGCACGTTCAGGATTCCGCTTTCGCTTGAATTTATCTAGTATCTGATATACATTTGGTATAAATAAATTTTTATCGGCTACACCTTCACAGCAGAGGCACTGTCTCAGATGTGATCATAGAAAAATATTCATAAGCCGTATTGACAAGACGGACCATGTTATATGCATCAAAATGCATAATTAACATTAAACCTTATTAATTAGGGATTTTTCGCAAAAGATTCCTTTTAATTTATTTAATCAAATTAAATAAATACATGCATGTAACAAGTAAAGAATAAATTAAACATTGAATTTAAAAGGCATAATCATATTAGGGTGGCCAGAATCAGACTCGCTCTGATACCATTTTGAAGAGATTTTATGGCGGAAATCCGGTAACACAGCGGAATAGTGGAAAATCAAAATTTTCTGATTTCAAAATTTTTCTCGGATCAATTAAATAAACTTATTTATTTAATTATCCAAATCTTAAATTCTGAAAAAGTACACAAGAAATCATATTTCTTGGTAATCACCGAATTGCCCCACAACTTTGCAAATTGATCATTTTAGTTCAAAAATTATCAAATATAATTTTGGATGATTCTAAATCATTTCTAAAATATTTTTCAACACATCCAATACATCAAAATCAGATTTCACACAAATCCCTAATTTTTAGCCTATTGTCGTGACTACCCCAAATTTTCCAATTAATTACAATTTGGTCCCTTTTGTTCAAAACATGCCAAGATAAAATCTAATCAACCCAAAAGTTTACATGCATCATATTCATACCATAATACATCACATATATGAAAAGATCCAAATTTGGTGTGGGGTTAAGAACCCTAATATTTCAATTTCACCAAATCTTTAAAATCCAACCCTTTAATTCATTCAATACTTCACCAAACAAGCCTCACCACTTTGAAATAACTCTAGAAAAATTTAGGTCACCAAGGAGTGGCTTACTAACTCTAGAATGGTAACTTTGATTTTTAAAGAATCAAAAGTAAGCTTTTAAAACAAGTTTAATCTCACTTACATGCATCAATCTTTCATCCAAGTTCTCAAAAAAATAAATAAAAACTATAAGAAAAGAAAGAACATCAAAGAAACAAAAATGATTCCAAGCATGTTAGAAACAATTTCCATGTTGAAGGCTTTGCAGAAATACTTACAAAACCAAAGATTTTCAAGCCTTTTTCTTTAAGTCTCCAAGCTCCTCTCTCAACTTCTTTTATGTTTATTTTGTTTATTTGAAAATTTTTAAACCCTAAAATGAAACAAAATAATTTATACCTCCCATTTTTACCTTGGCCGAAAATTGGTGTATAAATAATATCTAGATATATTTTTTTGTTTCACTTAAATGCCTTTACAACTTGTTAACTTTGTCATTGAACCATTTTAAGCTTATTCAACAAGTCAAGTAAAGCAACTTTAAGTCATCTCAATAATTATCACAACTTAAGATATTTAGATTTTTAATGAATTTAATTATTTAATAATTAAATAATTAAATAATTATTTAAATACAAATATATTAAATATATGTATTATATTTACATTAAATATCAAATACATATATATTTATGATATTAGTCAAATATCTCAATTTGGCAATTAATTCATGTGTATTTGATAAAATATAATATTAAATACAAATACACAAAAATTAGGAAATGACAATTGGGTCCCTTCACATGTACTTTGCGTTTAACCTTTAAACGACTTATAAATAATCAGTATTATTTATAAATGTTGCCCTAGTGCTCTACGAGTATATTTCATTTGTGAGACTCTCTAGATTTAGGCATATCTGTCACGAAATCCAATTTTGTGTCCATAATTTACCCACCCGTAAATTATGACGACCACCGATAATCTCACTAAATCATACAGGTCGAGGTCATGGCATTTGTATAATTCATCTGTCACAGGTATCCGGATATATCCCAGAGATATAGATGTAAATGTCAAATCTCTATAGGGATTATCCCGTCGACGTCTCTATTAGCAATCTAAAAAAGAACATTTAGAACTAACTTCTAAAATGTACCACGGGCCCATGGTTTTTATCTGATTGTTAATCATATATGGACTACCTATGCTCTCTACATAGAACTGACGGATCCTATCTCGATACACACAGGACACCCTGAGGATCTATCTACACCCAACGAACAAGCGGAGGTATGATATTAATAGATCGGTGACGTGATTGCCATCTAAGTGTATAAGATGTCTCATGTGCCCACAGTGGCATCTCAAGTCCAAGAATCACAAATGCTACTCCACCCAAGAAGATTCTTATTGACGTTGGTGTACCATCCATTAAGAATCTTCGGTGAGTCATTCAATGTTTATCCGCTATAAACACCTACACGTCTATAAAAGTCTCCAAGACTTATGGTTCATTGAGAAACCATTGGAATCATATATTCCAGTAAACGACATGTACCGGTCTCAACGGGTTTACTTTACTGACCAAGTAGTGTAAACCTTGACCAGTAATTGTCTGAGAATGACAACGTTATGATACAACTCAATGTCAGTTGCGACGCTTTTGCAACAGTATCATGACTAGTCATCATAAGGTCTATTACGTCTTTACCATATTAAAAGATATATTATATTACAAAAACTGCTTGTATTATTCAAAATAAAATCTTTTACATAAGTATTTTCAAGGAAATACAAACGGGAATTGGCGCTCTGAGCACCAACCCCAACACTATGTATTTTGGAGTGCTGATGCCGCCAAAGACACAACACCCCTCTATAGAGCAAGATTTGAAGACCAATGGATGCTTTGGAACATTATGTACTAATTATATTAGTATAGAAAAATAAGAGCTCGGTCAATGCAATTTTATTGCTTTGTTTTCTTCTTGAGTACGCGATGCTCAAAAGGTTGCACGTGACGTGGACTAGAATTTGTGTTCTGTCTGATTTTTCTACTGCAAATCGTCGTGATGCTTACCATTTTTTATATGTATGTTTATTTCAAAATATTTGAATAACATGTCATATAGCTAAAGGTGCCTACTGTTGCATTTTCACATGCCATAACATGTTTTAGATGTATGGATATTCTAGTCATAAAATATGATTTTATGAAATTTAAGAGTTAAATTGGAATTTGATATGCATGGAAACCAATTAATAAGATTAATTGGTTTAATGGTTTGAAATTGGAAATTCAACAATTTAATACACATGGGCTTTATAAGTACATTATGTATTCCATTGTTATATCGGATGGAAATCCGAACGTAAATTCCATAGCCCATTCTGAATAGAAGGTAGTGTAGTCTGCACTCGCTATATAATTCCACGTACCATTGGAATTTACAATGTATTTATATTAATTAAATAGTTTTATTAAAATTTATGCATTTATTGAATTTTAAATTTTAAACTTGTTAGTGAACTAATATTTTAAGTGTTAAAATAAATTAGGTCACTAAACCAAACTTAATTAAATTAGTTTAATTAAGTAAAAGGTTAGTTGAGACTAATGGTAATTAGTGAATAAAATTTTAATAGTTAAAATTGGTTAGATCACTAATGATACACTAGTGTAAAGTAGAAGTTATGTTTTAACCGCGCATAAACTTTTAGACACTAGTGAAATAGAATATTAGATATTTTAAGTCGAAACCTTAAATCTGAAATAGTAAGTGGGAGTGGGATATACGATAATATATCTTGTATCTCCGTTATTAGTCCGAAAATGTGAGATTCAAAAGGCCCCTCAAGATGATTTTTTTATTGTCCCCCTACGGATGATGTCCATTTTGGGTCAATTTCAAGTTTGGATTCCGAGAGGATAGGAACTCTAGATGTATTTGGTGAACTGACCTACCATAGGGCGGCACTTCACTAGTTAAGAAGAGGGTTCTGAAACAACGGGTTATATTCAAGAAGGAATGATTAAATGTTAATCAAAATTCCTTGATCAAATCAAAAGGTAGTTGGTTAATATAGGAATAACAGTTATTCCCAAAAATATTAGTCAATTGAGATTATCTCGATCTATCATGTAAATAATTGACCAACCCTACGACAACATTTATTTGTGGGATGATAGATTTTTGTGGCATAATAATTCTTTTAATTCATTATACATGGTTCATGCATCATGTTTAATATTATGCCTAAATGTTTGATGATTTTAATATGTGATGAATGAAATTTTTTTGAATGCATGTTTATTTTAAAATATATCTGTCATTTTTCCCGATATTTCCATACTTACTAACGATAAATATACGAGAGAAAGTTACATTAAAAGAAAAGTAACATGAAAGTTGTCTTGGTCTTTTGAAGACCTTAAATTTATCCTGAATGGGGAGTGTCCTCCAAAACCAAGCTTTATATGATACTCACCAAAGATGGGTACGACTAATTAGAACAACCACTGCTACTTTCTAGCAGAGATATCTGATGTTCTTGCTGTAAAGTATGAAACAATGGGTATAACATCTATGATGATGTAGTCATTGCAAGACATGTTCAAGTACCATTCGAGTGGTAACGTCATGAGGCCTTAGAATCAGTAACGACCATAAAGATGTAGGAAATGACATTTATCCAAAAGAACGTCTTGAGGATAATGACCCACTTCAATGCGGCCGCCTCATATCTAGGTGACCATGATAATGAGGTCTCTTTTGAAGAGTTTCCAGTATTTAGAGACCAACTATGTTATAAACAAGTTGAGATTTTCTTTTACATAACTGCTAAATGAGCTTACCTCTTTGGAGTCCATGCTGATGGATCCTCGTAAGTCAAGTGGAGAGGCAACTGTTCCCGAGTCTTTCAAAACTGTAAAGAAGAGAAAGAAACACTATGAAGATAAAGGGTACAGCTACTCGATTTATGGAAAGACCTTGATGAAGGTAATTTTACCATGGGAGTCAGGACAGAGGATGTTGTTTTAGTAAAAGCTGTGGGAGTTATCAATTTTCAAATAAAATTTATTTGAATTTAAACAAAATATTATTTATTCCTATTTTGTCACAGAAATTTGATTTGCATGAGCAATAATGGGTTACAGGCAGACATAAACAGTTAGTGTTGCAAGACTTTGCATAAGAAAAAGAAAAAGAAGGAATAAAAAAGCTCGTTAGGTTGAAAATCCACAAAGGAAAGCCCAAGCAAAAACTAGAGCACATCCCGCTAGACCAGAATAAGGTTCAGGCAAAAGTTAGGGATAAGCGAGCGAAAAAATAGTTAACTAGAAAATCCAAAAAGGCCGATTAGTAATTGGGGTACCTTTGCGATAAAATAATTAATGTATCCACACATGTACTGAGGGAAAATGCTAATGTTTTCTTGAAATAAAAGTTCAAAATGTTCACGAAATGTAAAGTGCTAAATGAGAAAAATTTAGGACAAGCATGCATGAATCATATTCTTCGCCTTTTCATTTCGGGGCCTACATCAGAATGGTTAGAGTCTTGATCGGTGGATGCGTTAGAAGACTCGAGGGCAGTGACAGTCCAAACACATTGTTTAGACCACTTGCTATGGAAACGGCCTAAGAAGGAACAAGACACAGGGCCGCCTTGGAAGGTACGTCTTTCAGGGGTAGGAGACGGGTGGCACCCATACTATCAATAGAGTCTGGCTAGTATATAGAATGAATTGGCGTGGAGACTAGAAATAGGAACGTAGTGACCAAAGAAGTATATGGTGACGTGGTTGAAACGCCACCTAGGGCACATCCACAAAATTTCAGTCTCCGACAACTGCTGCAGCCACTCTCTCCACACATCACAAGAAATTTTCTTCTTCACCAAGGCATTGGCAAACTGATGTCGAGGACCATAAGAGGTAAGGATGGAAATAGCCAGAGGAGTAATGAGTTTCAACTTCTCTTGCAACCACACCTGAAAAAAGGGGTTAGTTATCTCGTTGGGTTGAATACACGAACAGACTGTTGGTTTCTAATTAGGTCCAAGGATCATCAAACAAGCAAGAAAAATCGCATGAATACTTCAAGGAATAAGGCGGAATACATACTCACAATGAATGGTTTGATGCTAGGAAGAACAAGACCCATTTTCCTCCTCCATGAAGCTCGGTGTTTGACTCCTGTGAACTGCTGGACTGCACGGTGGGGGGCTGTTTTGGCTCCTCCAAAATCGGCCATTGGAGACCTCCATTGAAGCTCCAAGCTTCAAGCTCCAAAATCAAATCCAAGCTCATAAATTCGTTTCCCTATCACCATAATATAACCCAAGGTGTGCTAGCACTTCTCCTTCTTCTTCAAGTTCGGTCAAACCAGAAATTTTGAGAAGAAATTCGGCAGTGAGCCATGAGAGGGAGAGGAGAAAGAGAGGAGGGAAAAATTTTAGCTTTCCTTGAAACCCTATTACCGTGAGAGAGAGAGAAAAATAAAAGAAAATGAGTTATATATATATTTATTTTATTTTCTAAAAACAAAAGAAATATATAAGTCATTTTCCATTTTTTAAAAGTCAAAAAAGCAAAAAGCAAAAGGTGTTTTTTTCAACTACCACATCAATCACTCAAATCAACTGACAACTTGTCACATCACTCAAAGTGGCATGTGATTTGACGCTTGATGTGACTAGCGATTTGACGCTCGATTTTATTTGCGTGCCGCACTCGAATTCGAAATACGAATGCGCTCGCAAATAATCCCGGGCTCGGGTTCGCTAATTCCATATTAACGAATTTCCCGTCGCGTCATAATTAAATGATTACGCCTAGCGAAATCACTATTCACATCGCTAACGAATTAATTCTAAATTAATTCGTTCGCCCGAATTAAAATCTAATTTTAATTTCGCGTCGAAATCCAATTCTCATAATATATCGAATATATTATTTTATCGATTAATTCCAAATTAATCGTTCTCTCTCTTTAATTAATATTTTATCCCAGATAAAATATCTCCGTAATTAATCCCAGATTAATTTTTTCTCTCTTCTAATTAATCCCAGATTAATAAAGTGCGAGTCATACATCATCGGTGAATCTTCGGGAAGCGACCCATGAGATCCCCGGATATGTTGGCAGTAAATACGGTCATCGGACTATCCGAACACGTAAGTACCTCGTACTACGTTTGTACCGATTTACAAGACAATGTTGGCTTATAGCAAAGCACCATGCCTACCCAATTCTCCAGAAATATCTTTATAGGAATATGCTATCTATATCAAGCGTAGTATACCGAAGTATTGTGTATTTCTGTCCAGTATCGGATGTTCACGTGCTAAGCCTGGGGCTAGAATTGTGTCTGCCCCGTACGAAGCACATATCGGATGTCTGGTAACTAGTCTCTATAATCGGACATACATGACCTTGTCATAATATCCCGATAGCTCGAGCATTTAAGAGAACAAGTTCAGTATCCTACGTGACCATCATCTCCATATGACTGGAGTGACACTTCCGTCTTGACATCACACCCAACACACTAGGATTCCCAATATACCCATTATCGGCGTACACAGAACCGGTTAAAGCCCTGGACGACCTCAACTAAAGTATATTGATTGTTGTATGTATTAGCGTTGCAAGTCTCAGGTTAAGACCAAATACACCTACTCTGATTGCAGACTCCCATAGACACATAGTCATACTACCAATGGGATTCCGCGGGGGGTCTATCCAGAGCGAAGCTGTTTCCCGTACCATCGGTGAAACACAACCTCCTACTACACTTGCATGAGTATCCTATACCCAAATATATGAGAACTATGCCGTTGTGCCCTCACAAACGCGCACAAGTGTAATACTAGTCTTTTACATATTATCGATGTCCAATCTCGATAATACTCTGACTAGGAATATTTAATGATTTATCCTTCGTGGACTGATACTGTCTCATATCATTCTCTGTCCAGGAACAAATCATAGGGACCTCTCATCATTTATATATCTAGGAGATCTAATCACAAATGATAAGAGTGCAATCTCTTTTGTCACATAGTTAATTTGTACAACAACACCATGATCTGTACAAATAGTGACGCTATGGGTCATAATTGTCCAACAATCTCCCACTTGGCCTATAGCCAGTCACTCGAGTCTCTGACACCCGAACTATGTACGGTTGGCTCAAATTGCTGAGAAAAGACTTTTGTCAGTGGCTTTTCATGAATATCATCTTGGCGCGATTTATTCGATCATCATATCGCCACGATGTATGATCCGAATGAATCAGATGAATATCGAAGTATTTATCTGGATCGTTGATGAGACCATTAATTCTTTAGCCTGTGCTGACGCCTAGCTCAGCTGCTAACAGAACTATATCTAATCTAATTAGATTTGTTATTGACCCAATTGGCTTCTATTGCTGCCTCTGCTGCTGCAATTAACCCGCATTTGTTGTTTATTCGGTAACAGTATCTTGCTTGGAAGGTTTCCAGCTCACTGTACCGTTCTTCAAACAGTATAGTACCGTTTGTGACTTATAGTCGTTTTTATCGGATATAGGAAACTTGCTATAGTGATCCTAGTCACTTCAAGTTCTCCTTCTCCATAGACTGAGACAGCATCCTTAGTTCTCTAAGATACTAACGGATGTTCTTAACATCAATCCAGTGACTATCACTCGGATTGGCCTGTTTGTGAATCCATATGCTCAAAGCGTATGAGACACCAGGTCGCGTACATTTTTCAATGTACGGTTTCTCGGAGAGTATTTCGAAAGCCAAGCTTTCGCCGATAGTTATTTTATGGGAATATCATTTCCAAGAAATGACATATTATCATTATTTTAGATATGACAGCCACTATCAGTGCGCTCCCACTAACCCTCTTATATACACAAGAATCTTTTCGTTTTGAATTAAATCATAAATCATTATGATTACATCAAAACGATAGTTTCAAGAACCTAATGCTTGCCTCAATCCAATCATGGATTGAATAACAAGCATTATCCAAATGGATATACCGTGGCAACAGGTAAAAGGTTGAACCGTAATCAACACAATGTTGATAACGATACTTTCGGTTAAAAGCCTAGCTTTATACGTTGGTATGTTGCCATCCATCTATGTCTTCCTTGAAGACTCATAAAGTACCAATAGGCACAATGCCTTGTGGTACATTAACTAGTATCCAAACTGGTTAATATACATGGAATCCATTTCGGACTATCTGGCACTTTGCCATAATAGGGAGTCGATACCTTGTATCACTTCCTCATACGTAGTCAGTTGGTATTCCTCATTAAGATAGACATCTTTATGAGGTTAGAACAGAAACCCATACCCCAGGTTGTTTTCTGACTCTCTCGGACTTACGCGGTTCTTGTGTATTCAAAGATTAATAGTAATAGTTTCATCATTGATGAACTATTTGTGTTCCATTAAAATTAGGTGCCTTGAACAGTATTACTCCGATTTTCATCGAGTTATACTATCCTCCCACTTACCACTGCATATCGGTATTCCTCTTAGGAAAACCGCATGGTGAGCAACAATCTAATTGTTCTCTTGTGAGGTGTATAAGTACAATACTTATAGTATCCCTAGGATAACCTACATTTGGCACTTATCCTATTTGGGTTCTTGTTTGGTATCATCCAAACATATGCCTAGCATACCCAAATTTAACAGGAATGTGAAACTCGGTTTCTTTCCCGTTCATAACTAATATGTTATCTGTCAAACAGATATTTATGGAACCTTATTCTAAATAAGTTCTTGCACTGGTTAAAGCTTATCCGTTGAAGGAAATGGTAGCTCAGAGCGACTCGTGATTAACCTTATTATGTCTAACAAAATTTGGTTAATCCTGTTCAGACACACCGTCAAACTAACGTGTTCCGGGAGGAGTCCTCATTTGAAAGAATACTATACTCTTTCAAGTATGCTAGAAACATATTGCTTAAGTATTTTCCATTACGGTCTTACCTGGACAGTTTCATACTTTAGCCGATCTGTTTGTCTATTTCGTGTCGAAACTTGAAAGTTTCTGATTTGTGTTTCAAAAGAAACACATAACCATACGCGATGCCACATCCGTAAAGGTCACGAAATATTCATATCCATATCTAGCCTAGCTAGACACGGGCCCACTTGCTTCACTATGAACTAGGGCTAACAGATCGGTGGCACTGGCACTTTTACCAAGTAAATAGTGTTTTAGGCGCTTTGCCCAATAAACTAAATTCGTAGACTTTATTTGAATGAAATCAAAATAGTCCTGGTACCCGCTCTTCAAAAGTGCGGATATACGATTCTTGTTTAATAGTGTCCTTGACAACTATGCCACAATTAAGTTTCTTAATTGATCAAATCAGTTTGAGCTATTTATATGTCATTATATATATTTGAGATATTATTTATATTCAAAATATAAATTCTGTTATTCACATCTAATGTGTTTATCTCAATGTCATCTTTATATAATAAAACACTTTAGTGTTCTAGAATATAAAGGTACACCCGCAGCGGGTTATACACGATATGAAGATAATGTTTCTAGTCAAACTAGTTACATTATAACATTTTCCAAATTTAGGTAAATACCCAAAGGTAATTCCTAAATTTGGCTATCTACGATTAAAACAGCGACTTTCGTCCCATATCCAATTCGCAGATAAATCTCAATCGAAGTCAGTATCCTGTTCAAAATAGATTCTGAACATCAATATATATACTTTATGTACCACACTAAGTATCTAAAATCTAATTTTAATACTAGCTGTGAACATAATTATGACAATCATTTTTGAAGTCAGAACCTTGCTCGTCTTCAATTCATACTTGGGATATGTCCTTTTATCTTCCTAGAAGATTATAATGATTTTTCATTTGCCATTTTCAATATTCCGGTAGCCTTAGGCCAAGCCTCGGGTTTCTAGAATATTGAAGTAAGGTGTGCCTTGCACTACTTGCCTAATTGCAAAGTTTGACTTTGTTTCCTTGAGAATGGTCATTAATTCTCCAAGAATTATTTATTGCAATTTTTAAAGGACTTCTAAGATCTAATCTTTGAATATCCTTCAATTTCAATATCATACTTTAAGAATCTAATCCTTAGTTCTGATAAAGAAATTAAGGAGTCTATATGATAAGTATAGTGGATTAAGCACTAAAGTTATCATTACATGAATATTCCAAATATCATGTTCCACTTATTTGCTTAACTCCAGGCTTAGGCTTAATATATTATTTTATCAAATAAAATAACTTATTATTTTTCCAGGACCATCCTGAAATTTATTCCTAATTTGAAAATTAAAGTCGTTTAAATACATTTTCACCCAGGATTATGTCTTAAACACTAATCTTTCATTTATATCTTGATTCTAATAGTCCAACTATTTAATCAACGATTTGTGGTACTATTTATTATAATGATTATAATAGTCCAACTATATAATCAAATATAATCTAAATTAATTAACCTCAATTACATTGATTACTATAATCCAATTATAAAATCAACTGTAAACTGAAATTATTAATTCAAATATATTGATTAATATAATCCAATTATATATAATCAACTATAATACAGTCCAACTGTTAATTAAAACAACAATTTAAATATTAGTCCAACTAACATTTAATCTAACGACGAAATAATTTGAAAGAGCGCGTATGGCGAGTAATTGAACGAGTATTGCAAATTCAATTCTTGCCTCCCACTATTTTTCAGCGAGCCTCTAACCCTCTGTCGAGTACTCGGGAAACCGTGTTTCCTAGTGGGCTAAGATCCTGTTAAATATCACACAATCTTGACTTTGGCCAACAAATTGTATGATAATTAACTAGGTAGATCTCTAAGATCGATTGGATCTAATCCAATTCCTAGATCTGGTAAGGGGACATCCAAGTCCGAAACATATATCTTATACATGCCAATACATCCAATGTATTACCTAACCTTTCTCCTTTGAATCAACTAAGCCTTGGCTTTGGCACAACAAACTTAGTGATCCCAGTCAAGCGAGACTCATTGACCATGGAAAGCTTCGTAATCAATGTCGATGGACAGTGGTCTTGACTTTGGCCAACAAACCACAACTTGGACAAGACACTGATATGGAACAAAGCCTTCGTGATTCAAACACATCTTCGACAGACAAAGGCCTTGACTTTGGCCAACAAACCAATGCCGTCTAGGATCTTGAGTGAGAATCACTCAATGGAAGGAAAGACGCTTAATATTGAACGAGGGTTTTTCGCGTGCAAATTGGCAACCAATTTATTATCTTTGTTAAGGTCTCATCATCATACACCCTTAAACATGCATTCTAAACACATAATAAAGCGCATATGAAATAAAATAATAATGATATGCGGATGGATACTTTACATTGATCCTAGATCAAATCTCTCATTTTCTCTCTCCAACTAGCAAATGTATTTACTTCTACCCGTTACACTACACTTCTAAATAAACCTCATTTACATTGAGGGGAATAGGTGAGAAGAGAATACAAAGAGTATATAGGTGATAAGGCTGGACACACAGGTCCAATTAATAAATCAAATTTATTACAACAATTTCTAAAATTGCCCCACCCATCTAATATCCATCCGATATACATTATTCATGCATCGCATCCATGTATTCATACAAGCATGTTATCAATTAATCTAATCCAATTAATTAATCTGATAATTAGTGATCATCCAATGTTCAAACAACGATTTGAGTTTTGCTCGAGTCAAACTCGTTTTGTGAATAACTACTCAAAGTACGAATTATCTAATTAAATTAAACTACATAATTAAATCCAATTTAATACGCTTTTAATTCTAATTCACTATTTAATTCTAAATTAAATATTACACTTTTATTAACGAACATTTACGACTTAAATTCCAAATTTAATCGCAACGGGTCTCAAAGCCCGATTAACATCTAATGTTTATTTAATTAAAGTCCAATGGGCTTTTAATTAATTTCTTTAAGGCGTGGACTTTTGGTCAACTCGGGTCAAACCGAATAACCAAAATCCAATCCGGGAGTTACCCCATAAGCCTTTAAATTAATTTTGGCCCATTAGGCCCAATTAAATAATTAAGGTCCATTAAGTCATAATTGGACTTTTTGGATGCGGTTTTGGGCCCAATTGGATCCAACCAAATTGGCCTAAACCTAACTTGGTACAACCAAGCCCAAAAGCCCAATTACAAACTATAAGGCCCAATATCCAAAATAAGCCTAAATTAATTAACTTATAAAATTCCAAATTCCATAATTAATTAACCTAAGTGTTATACACAATTAATCATCCAATTAACATTCCTAAAACATCAATTAGCCTAATTAATCATGCAATTTAACATCAAATAATGTCCAACACAATTTCATCAAAATCAAACCCAATACATGCTACTTTATTCTCGGCAATTATGGGTTTTTTCATTCTGATTCAGGTTTCAATCCAACTGAATCCACAATCATCATTTCCCAAATAAATTCAACTCATCCAATGAATTAAAATCAAAAAACACAATGAATTTCATGTTTCTTGAATTCGGCCAAGCATACTTTAATTTGGGGAAAATTGTTCCCAATCAAAATTCAATCTAATTGAACTTCAAATTAACATTACCCACTTGTTTTAAGTCATCCAATGATCAAAAAACAAAAAATCACCAAGAAATTAGGGTTCTTCAATTTCGGCCAACTCCAAAAATTTGGGGAAAAATGATTCCAATCCAATTTCATGAAATTGAACATACACAACTTCAATTCATCAATATACAAGCATACTTAATCAATCAATTCAACCAAATCATGCTTCAATTGATTTTACCCAATTTCAAACCCTAAAATTTTTCATGCTTGACCAAAGCTCAAGATACCATTGTTGGTTTCTAATTAGGTCCAAGGATCATCAAACAAGCAAGAAAAATCGCATGAATACTTCAAGGAATAAGGTGGAATACATACTCACAATGAATGGTTTGATGCTAGGAAGAACAAGACCCATTTTCCTCCTCCATGAAGCTCAGTTTTTGACTCCTGTGAAGTGCTGGACTGCACGGTGGGGGGCTGTTTTGGCTCCTCCAAAATCGGCCATGGGAGACCTCCATTGAAGCTCCAAAATCAAATCCAAGCTCATAAATTCGCTTCCCGATCACCATAATATAACCCAAGGTGTGCTAGCACTTCTCCTTCTTCTTCAAGTTCGGTCAAACCAGAAATTTTGAGAAGAAATTCGGCAGTGAGCCGTGAGAGGGAGAGGAGAAAGAGAGGAGGGAAAAATTTTAGGTTTCCTTGAAACCCTATTACCGTGAGAGAGAGAGAAAAATAAAAGAAAATGAGTTATATATATATTTATTTTATTTTCTAAAAACAAAAGAAATATATAAGTCATTTTTCATTTTTTAAAAGTCAAAAAGCAAAAAGCAAAAGGTTCTTTTTTCAACTACCACATCAATCACTCAAATCAAGTGACAACTTGTCACATCACTCAAAGTGACATGTGATTTGACGCTTGATGTGACTAGCGATTTGACGCTCGATTTGTTTTGCGTGCCGCACTCGAATTAGAAATACGAATGCGCTCGCAAATAATCCCGGGCTCGGGTTCGCTAATTCCATATTAACGAATTTTTCGTCGCGTCGTAATTAAATGATTACGCCTAGCGAAATCACTATTCACGTCGCTAACGAATTAATTCTAAATTAATTCGTTCGCCCGAATTAAAATCTAATTTCAATTTCGCGTCGAAATCCAATTCTCATAATATATCGAATATATTATTTCATCGATTAATTCCAAATTAATCGTTCTCTCTCTTTAATTATCTCCGTAATTAATCCCAGATTAATTTTCTCTCTCTTCTAATTATTCCCAGATTAATAAAGTGCGAGTCATACATCATCGGTGAATCTTTGGGAAGCGACTAATGAGATCCCCGGATATGTTGGCAGTAAATACGGTCGTCGGACTATCCGAACACGTAAGTACCTCGTACTACGTTTGTACCGATTTACAAGACATGGTTGGATTATAGCAAAGCGTCATGCCTACCCAATTCTCCAGAAATATCCTTATAGGAATATGCGATCTATATCAAGCGTAGTATACCGAAGTATTGCGTATTTCTGTCCAGTATCGGATGTTCACGTGCTAGGCCTGGGGCTAGAATTTTGTCTACCCCGTACGAAGCACATATCGGATGTCTGGTAACTAGTCTCTATAATCGGATATACATGACCTTGTCATAATATCTCGATAGCTCGAGCATTTAAGAGAACAAGTTCCGTATCCTACGTGACCATCATCTCCATATGACTGGAGTGACACTTCTGTCTTGACATCACACCCAACACACTACGATTCCCAATATACCCAGTATCGGCGTACACAGAACCGGTTAAAACCCTGGATGACCTCAACTAAAGTATATTGATTGTCGTATGTATTAACGGTGCAAGTCTCAGGTTAAGACCAAATACACCTACTCTGATTGCAGACTCCCATAGACACATAGTCATACTACCAATGGGATTCCGCGGGGGGTCTATCCAGAGCGAAGCTGTTTCCCGTACCATCGGTGAAACACAACCTCCTACTACACTTGCATGAGTATCATATACCCAAATATATGAGAACTATGTCGTTGTGCCCTCACAAACGCACACAAGTGTAATACTAGTCTTTTACGTATTTATCGATGTCCAATCTCGATAATACTCTGACTAGGGATATTTAATGATTTATCCTTCATGGACTGATACTGTCTCATATCATTCTCTGTCCAGGAACAAATCATAGGGACCTCTCATCATTTATATATCTAGGTGATCTAATCACAAATGATAAGAGTGCAATCTCCTTTGTCACATAGTTGATTAGTACAACAACACCATGATCTGTACAAATAGTGACGCTATGGGTCATAATTGTCCAACACAGACAACCCATGCAAAAGTTAAAGTAGCCCGCTAAACTGAAATTTGAAAGGACAGCCTAGCCAAAATTTAGGACATACCTGTAAAGGTAACGAATTTCCCAAGAAATGACCGGAGGGGTTTCGTTTGATTACATCCAAGCCATAGAATGTCTCAACCAAGATAATGGCTATCAGATCATGACCGCATTAGATACCTTGAACAATGTGAAGTAATTGGTAGTCGCTCCTCTCAATATCACGACCTACCAGAAGTTGTTGGGCAAAAGTACAGAACATGATCACACTTATCCAAGATGAGATCTTACCTCCATGCTAGAAGCGACATCCAATAGTTTAGACAGTTTAATGAACAGAGAGGTAGGCATCACTCTCTTCATCTCAGTGAGGTTGAGGGAGAAAAGATATTGAAGCCTCTATCGGATGCTGACTTTTTGTAAATGGCATTTCCAGGGAATTCGAAGGAGAAAACCAGAGACCCAGATGAAAGTAAACTCATCGGGCATTGGGAATAGTTTATGGATGTGGATTCGAAAGATGTGGTTCTTGATGTCCCAAAATATTATAGCGGCCTTAAGAAACACATAGTCCATTCTAAAGTGGTGGAGATAGTGAAGTGTAGACAACTATGCTAGGGCCGGGGTGTTGGACAATTATGACCCATAACATCACTATTTGTACAGAACATGGTGTTGTTGTACAAATTAACTATGTGACAAAGGAAATTTCTCTTTTATCATTTGTAATTAGATTACCGGGATATATAAATGATAAAAGTCCATATGATTAGTTCCGGATTAATAAGATATGACACAATATTAATCCACTAAGGTTTAATCATTAAAATATCCATAGTCTAGTATTGCACTTGTGCGCGTTGTGGGAGCATAACGACATAGTTCTTATATATTTAAGTATTGGATACTTATGCAAGTGTAATATGAGGTTGTGTTTACCGATGGTACGGAAAATGCTTCGCTCTGGATAGACCCATCGGAATTCCATTGGTAGTATGACTATGTGTCTATGGATGTCTGAATCAGGGTAGGTGTATTTGGTCTTAACCTGAGACTTGCATCGCTAATACTTGCGACAATCAATATACTTTGGTTTTGGTCGTCCGGGGCTTTAACAGGTTATGTGTACGCCTCTTCTGGGTATATTCAGAATCGTAGTGTATTGGGTGTTATGTCAAGATGGAAGTATCACTCTAGTCATATGGAGATGATTGTCACGTAGGATAAGGAACTGGTACTCTTGTATGCTGCAGCTATCGGGATAATATGACTAGGTCATGTTTATCCGATTATATAGACTAGTTACCAGAGATCTGATATATGCTTTGTACGGGGCAGACACAATTCCAGCCCCAGGCCTAGCATGTGACATCCGATACTGGATCGCAATACGCAATACTACGTATACTACGCCTGATAAACATTACATATTCCTTTAAGAATATTTTTGGAGAATTGGGTAGGCACGATGCTTTACTAGAAGCCAACCATGTCTTGCAAATTGGTAAAAACGTAGTACTAGGTACGTACGTGTTCGGATAGTCCGACGACCGGATTTACTGCTAACATATCCAAGGATCTCATGGGTCGATTCCCGAAGATTCACCGATGACGTATGACTCGCACATAATTAATCTAGGATTAATTATAAGAGAGAGAAAATTAATCTAGGATTAATTACGGAGAAATTTTATCTGGGATAAAATACTATTTAAAGAGAGAGAACGATTAATTCGGAATCAATCGATAAAATAATATATTCGATATATTATACGAAATTAGATTTCGACGCGGAATTAAAAAATTAGATTTTAATTCGGGCGAACGAGTTAATTTAGAATTAATTCGCTAGCGACATGAATAGTAATTTTGCTAGGCATAATTATTTAATTAAATTTGATTTAATTACTTCGCAACGGAAAGTTCTTTAATTCATAATTAGCAAACCCGAGCCCGGGATGTGTTGCGGGCCCACTCGGATTTTGAATTCAAGTGGGGCCCATAAGTCACATCATGTCAATCACTTGTCAACCTTTTACCTTTATGGTGATGGTATTAGGTGATGGAATGATGGTGGCTTATATTACACTACAAGTTGGTGAGATTTATGACATGTACCAAATATTAATTTTGGTATATCTAATTTTGATTTTTGAAATACAAAATTAAGTCAACACAACTCATCTCTCCATCTCTCTCCATTCACGGTTTTGGAAGCCATTTTTCTCTCCAATTTTCTTCAATTGCCGAGAGCAACAAGGAGATTTAAAGGGGAATTTTGTTGCAATTTTCTCCATTGCTATCACATCAAAGGGTCATTCAAAGGTGATAGGGAAACCCATCTATGAGCATGGAATCGACACTTAAAGCTTGGAGCTTGAAGATCCACACAAGGAGCACAACAAAGGGCTTGGCCGAAACTTCAAGGAAGAAATTTTTGTGTTCAACGCATCGCAAAGCCGATCAAAGTGAGTATTTCCGCTACTTTACTTTCTTATATTCGCACATTTCATTGCTTAATTGATCTTGGTTTGACCTAGAAATCCCAACAATGGTATCAGAGCGGTTATTAAGCATGAAATTGAATTAGGGTAAAATTTGGGTAAAATTTATTTGAGCATGATTTGATAAAATTGATTGATTGAGTATGCTTGAATGATGATAACTTAGAGTTATGCATGATCAATTTGATAAAAATTGAATTGGATTATTTTTTTCCCCAAAAATTTGGCTTGGCCGAATTGATAAGATGTCTTAATGTCATGGTATTTTGTTCTTTTGATCATTGGATGAGTTAAAAGACATGGGATAAATTGATTTAGGATTTAATTGGATTAAAATCGAAATCGGATTTATAAAACCCTAAAATACCATGAGCAATATAGCATGAAATGAGATGATTTTTTGATTCAATAATGTTGGACATGTGTTGATGATGATTAGCATGATTAATTATGTAAATTGATATTTTGGAAATGTTAATTTGACTAATTAATTATGGCTAATGCACTTTAGTTAATTGAATTATGATATTTGGAATATTGGAATTTAATTAGTTGGGCTTAATTTGGAATTGGGCCATTAATGTTGTATTTGGGCTAAATAGGCTTGGTTGGGCCAAGTTTGGTTTAGGTTAATTGGTTGGATCTAATTGGGCCTAAAACCATTTCCATAAAGTCCAAATATAATATAATGGGCCTTTAAAAATTTTTAATTGGGCCTAATGGGCCTAAATTGATTTTGGACAAAGGGTGATTCGTTATTGGGCTTTGGTTGCCAAAGTCCATGCCTTATAAATTAATTGAAAGCCCATTGGACTTTAATTAAATTGACATTGGATGTTAGATGGGCTTTCAGACCCGTTAAGATTAGATTTAGAATCTAAGTCGCAAAGGCTCATTAATAAAGTGTAATTATTTAATTTGGAATTAAATATAGAATTAGTATTGAATACAAATTAAATTGGATTTAATATTGTAGTTTGATATAATTCAAGAATTCGTACTTTGAGTACTTGTTCTTAAAATGAGTTGGACTCACGCAAATCAAATCGTTGTTTGAACATTGGATGGTCATTAATTTTAGATTAATTAATTGGATTAGATTGATTGATAACATGCTTTGTGTGAATACATGGATGTGATGTATGAATAATGTATATCGGATGGATATTAGATGGGTGAGGGCAATTTTGGAAATTGTTGTAATAAATTTAGAATTTATTAAATTGGACCTCCGTGTCCAACCTATTACCTCTTGACTCTTTGTATTTCTCTTCTCACCTATTCCCCTCAATGTAAATGAGATTTCTTTAGAAGTGTTATGTAATTGGGTAGAAGTAAGAATAGTGCTAGACGGGAGATAGGAAAATGAGAGATTTGTTCTAGGAACAAAATATTTCAAATATCCATCCGCATATCATTATTAATTTATTTATCGCGCCTTATTATGATTTTAGAATGCATGTTTAAGGGTGTATGATGAGACCTAATCAAAGATAATTAATTGGTTGCCAATTACACGAAAAACCCTCAACAAATATTAAGCGTTTTTCCTTCCATTGAATGATTCATTCTCAAGATCCAAGATTGGCACTGGTTTGTTGGCCAAAGTCAAGACCTTTGTCCATTGCGGATGTGTTTGAATCATGAAGGCTTTGTTCCATATCGCATATCTTGTCCATCGACATCGATTACGAAGCTTTCCAAGGTCAATGGGTCCCGCTTAACAAGAATCATTAAGTTTGTTATGCCAAAGCCAATGCTTAGTTGATTCAGAGGAAAAAGGAAAGGGAATATATCAGATATATTGGCATATATTAGATATATGTTTCGGACTTGGATGTCCACCTACTGGATCTAGGAATTGGATGAAATCCAATTGATCTTAGAGATCTACCTAGTTAAATATCATACAGCTTGTTGGCCAAAGTCAAGGTTGTGTGTTATTTAACGGGATCCTAGCCCACTAGGAAACTAGGTTTCCCGAGTACTCAATAGAGGGTTAGAGGCTCGCCAAAAAATAGTGGGAGGCAAGTATTAAATTTGCAATTTCATTTAGATACTTGCCAATACGCGCTCATTTCAATTTTTCTTCATTAATTTAAATATATATTAGTTTGATTAATATTTAATCGTTGTTTTAATTAAACAGTTAGACTGTATTCAAACTACTTCAACTTATAGTTGATTATATAATTGGATTATAGTAATCAATATATTTGAATTTAAACAATCAAATTATAGTTGATTATATAGTTAGAATATAGTAATCATTATATTTAATTGTACCTGAAATCGTTGATTGGATAGTTGGACTATAGCAATCAAGATAACTGAAAGATTAGTGTTTAAAAATTATCCTGGGAGAAAATGTCATTAAACGGCTTTAATTTTCAAATTGGGAATCATACCTCAGGATAGTCCTGGGAACTAAGAAGTTACTCTATTTGATAGAGAAACCTCTTGGGCCTGAGCCCGGAGTTGAGCAAATAGTGGAGCATAAGTTTTGGATGACTCATGGTGATGATAACTTTAGTGCTCAATCTTTTATGCTAGATGCAATGACACTTTAATTTCATTGTCAAAATTAAGGATTAGATCATTGTACTATGATGATGAAATTAAAGATCTTCATAGATCTATTCTTAGATCTTAGAAGTACAAATTGCAAAAGAAGCTTTTTCGCTCGCGTATGTCAGAGGGTACATTTGTCGAGCACTAGGTGTCGCAGATGATTGCTAACATCGATCAGCTAGGTTAGCTGGGCATTACCTACGTGGCCGAGACTACCAAAGATTTGATCTTATAGTCTCTACCCAAAAGCTGGGGCAGGTTCATTATGAACCAAGAGAAAAATCTTGGAGAGTTATTGGCTATGCTCAAGGAAGAAGAGCCAGAGCTTCTAAAAGGGGCAAAGGCAAAATCATCACAAGTCTTCTAGGAAGACAAATGAAATATCCCAAGATGTTTGCCTAAACTGTGGCAAACGGGGTCACTGGATGTGTGACTACCGTATGGACAAGGCAAACATGAAGGAAGTGAAGGCGGGGCAAGGCTCCGGCTTCAAATATGTTTATCATAAACATGTTCACTATTAGTTTCAAAATTGGATTTTGATACTAGATATGGTATATAGATATGTACTGATGTGCAGAATATGCTGATTAGCAGGAGACTGACTTAAGTTGAGATCAACCTACGAGTCGGAAACATGACAACAGTCGCTGTTTTAACCGTAGAGACCTATGTTTAGGAACTACCATTTGGGTATGTACTTAAATTAGGAAACTGTTATAATGTACCTAGTTTAACTAGAAACATTATCTCTATATCTAAATTTAACCTGTTGCGGGTATACCTTTATATTCTAGAACACTAAAGTGTTTTATTTTATAAAGATGATATTGATATAAGTACATTAGATGTGAATAACAGTATTTATATTTTGAATATAAATGAATCTCAAACGTATAACATGACAAACAAATAGCTCAAATTGAATTAATCAGATGAGACTTATTTATGGCATTGTTGTCTGGGACAGATTAAACAAGACTCGTATATCCACACCTTCGAAGAGTGGATACAAGGACAGATTTGATTCTATTCAAATGATGTCTATGAATCTAGTTTATTAGGCAAAGTGCCTAAAACACTTTTTACTTGGTAAAAGTGTAAGTGCCACCGATCTGTTAGCCCTTGTTCATAGTGACATAAGTGGGCCCATGTCTAGCTAGGCTAAATGTGGATATGAACACTTCGTAACCTTTACGGATATGGCATCGCGTTATGGTTATGTGTTTCTTGTGAAACATAAATCAGAAACTTTTGATAAATTCAAAGTGTTTCGACATGAAGTAGACAGACAGATCGGCTAAAGTATTAAACCGTCACGGTTAGACTATGGTGGAAAATACTTAAGCAATAAATTTCTCAATTACTTGAAAGAGTATAGTATTCTTTCAATGTGGACTCTTCACGGAACACCTCAATTAGACGGTGTGTCCGAACTGAGAAACCGAACCTTGTTGGACATAGTAAGGTTAATTATGAGTCGCTCTGAGCTACCATTTTCCTTCTAAGGATACGCATTAAACAGTGCAACACTTATTTTAAATAAAGTTCCATTAAAATCTTTTGGATAGATTTCATATTAGATATGAACAAGGAAGAAACTGGGTTTTCTCATTCCTGAAGATTTGGGTATGCTAGGCATATGTTTGGATGATTCCAAACTAGAACCCAAATTGGATAAGTGCCCAATTTGTAGGTTATCCTAGGGTAACCAAAGTATAGTACTTATACAACTCACAAGAGACCAATTTAATTGTTGCTCTCCATGCGGTTTTCCTAAAAGGAATACCTATATGCAGTGGTAAGTGGGAGGAAATTAAAACTCGATGCAAATCGGAGTAATACTATTCCAGGCACCGATTCCTTAATGGAACACAAATAGTTCATCAGGGATGAAACTATACCAATAATCTTCGAATACATAAGAACCGCCTAAGTCGGAGAGAGTCAGAAAACAACCTGGGAGGTATGGGTTTCTGATCTCACCTCGTAAAGATGTCAATCTTATTGAGGAATACGAACTGACTATGTATGAGGAAGTGATACAAGGTATCGACTCCCTATTATGGCAAAGTGCCATTAAGTCCGAAATGGATTCCATGTATACCAACCAAGTTTGGACACTAGTTGATGTACCGGAAGGCATTGTGCCTATTGATACTGTATAAGTCTTCAAGGAAGACATACATGGATGGCAAAAAACCAACCTACAAAGCTAGGCTTGTAGCGAAAAGGTATCGTTATCAACATTGTGTCGATTACGACGAAACCTTTTATCCGTTGCCATGATTAAATCCATTTGTATAATGCTTGCTGATGCTGCATGTTTCATTTATGAAATATGGCAGCTGAACGTCAAAATCGCTTTCCTTAAACGAAAACCTTTTGGAGGATGTTTATAACATCCTGACGGTTTTGTCGCACCTTAAAAGGTTTGCAAGTTAAATCGATCCATTTATGGAACGAAGCAAGCATTGCATTCTTGGAACTATCATTTTGATGTAATCATAATGGTATATGATTTAATTCAAAACATAAATAATTCTTGTGTATAGAAGGAGGTTAGTGGGAGCGCACTGACAATGATTGTCCTATATAATGATGATATATCATTTCTTGAAAATGACATTCCCATAATGCAATCGGTGAAAGCTTGGCTTTCATGAAAAATTCTACATAGACTACTTGGGAGAGACAACCTTTATTCTAGGAATAAGGATCTACTGGGATAGATCTAAAAGTTGTTGGCACTCTCCGAGAACTCGTACATTGAAATAAATTTACACGACCTGATGTCTCATATGCTTTGAGCATATGGAGTCACAATCAGGCCAATCCAAGTGATAGTCACTGGATTGATGTTAAGAACATCCTAACGTATCTTAGATGATATAAGGATGCTTTCTTAAGCTATGGAGAAGGAGAACTTGAAGTGACTAGGTTCACTGCTGCAAGTTTCCTAACCGACAAAAAATGACTATAAGTCGTAATAAAGGTACTATATAGTTTGAATAATGGAACAGTGAGGTGGAAATCTTCCAAGCAAGATATTGTTGCCGAATAAACAACAAAAGCGGAATATTGTTGCAGCTGAGGCAGCAATAGAAGCACTTTGGATCTAAATAATCCTAATTGGATTAGGAGTAGTTCTGTTAGCAGCTGAGCTAGGCTACAACACAGGCTAAAGAATTAATGGTCTCATCAACGATCCAGATATATACTTCAATTTCTTCATTTGATTCGTTAGATCATACATCGTGGCGATGTGATGATCGAATAAATCGCATCAGATGATAACCATGCAAATCCACTGACAAAAGCAGTTTCTCAGCAGAAGTTTGAGCGACCAGTACATAGTTCAAGTGTAGGACACTTGAGTGATTGACTATAGGCCAAGTGGGAGATTGTTGGACAATTATGACCCATAGCATCACTATTTGTACAGAACATGGTGTTGTTGTACAAATTAACTATGTGACAAAGGAAATTGCTCTTTTATCATTTGTAATTGGATTACCGGGATATATAAATGATAAAAGTGCATATGATTAGTTCCAAATTAATAAGATATGAGACAGTATTAATCCACTAGGTTTAATCATTAAAATATCCCTAGTCGTAGTATTATCGAGATTGGACATTGATAATGCGGAATAGACTAGTATTGCACTTGTGCGTGTTGTGGGAGCATAACAGCATAGTTCTTATATATTTAAGTATTAGAGACTTATGCAAGTGTAATAGGAGGATGTGTTTACCGATGGTACGAAAACTGCTTCGCTCTGGATAGACCCCTCGGAATTTCATTGGTAGTATGACTATGTGTCTATTGAAGTCCGAATCAGGGTAGGTGTATTTGGTCTTAACTTGAGACTTGCATCGCTAATACTTGCGACAATCAATATACTTTGGTTTTGGTCGTCCGGGGCTTTAACAGGTTCTGTGTACGCCTCTTCTGGGTATATTCAGAATCGTAGTGTATTGGGTGTGATGTCAAGATGGAAGTATCACTCCAGTCATATGGAGATGATGGTCACGTAGGATAAGGAACTGATACTCTTGTATGCTGCAGCTATCGGGATAATATGACTAGGTCATGTTTATCCGATTATAGAGACTAGTTACCAGAGATCCGATATATGCTTCGTACGGGGCAGACACAATTCCAGCCCCAAGCCTAGCATGTGACATCCGATACTGGATCGCAATACGCAATACTACATATACTACGCCTGATAAAGATTACATATTCCTTTAAGAATATTTTTGGAGAATTGGGTAGGCACGGTGCTTTGCTAGAAGCCAACCATGTCTTGTAAATCGGTAAGAACGTAGTACTAGGTACGTACGTGTTCTGATAGTCCGACGACCGAATTTACTGCCAACATATCCAGGGATCTCATGGGTAGCTTCCCGAAGATTCACTAATGACGTATGACTCGCACATAATTAATATGGGATTAATTATAAGAGAGAGAAAATTAATCTAGGATTAATTACGGAGATATTTTATCTGGGATAAAATACTATTTAAAGAGAGAGAACGATTAATTCGAAATTAATCGATAAAATAATATATTTGATATATTATAAGAAATTATATTTCGACGCAAAATTAAAAAATTAGATTTTAATTCGGGTGACGAGTTAATTTTGAATTAATTCGCTAGCGAGGTGAATATTAATTTTGCTAGGCATAATTATTTAATTAAATTTGATTTAATTACGTCGCAACGGAAAATTCATTAATTCGGAATTAGTGAACCCGAGCCGGGATGTTTTGCGGACCCACTCGGATTTTGAATTCAAGTGGGGCCCAATAGTCACATCATGTCGCATCACTTGTCAACCTTTTACCTTTATGGTGATGGTATTAGGTGATGAATGATGGTGGCTTATATTACACTCCAAGTTGGTGAGATTTATCACATGTACCAAATATTAATTTTGGTATATCTAATTTTGATTTTTGAAATACAAAATTAAGTCAACACAACTCATCTCTCCATCTCTCTCCATTCACGGTTTTGGAAGCCATTTTTCTCTCCAATTTTCTTCAATTTCTGAGAGCAACAAAGAGATTTAAAGGGGAATTTTGTTTCAATTTTCTCCATTGCTAGCACATCAAAAGATCATTCAAAGGTGATAGGGAAACCCATCTATGAGCATGGAATCAACTCTTAAAGCTTGGAGCTTGAAGATCCACATAAGGAGCACAATAAAGGGCTTGGCTGAAACTTCTAGGAATAAATTTTTGTGTTTAACGCATCGCAAAGCCGATCAAAGTGAGTATTTCCAATACTTTACTTTGTTGTATTCGCACATTTCATTGCTTAATTGATCTTGGTTTGACCTAGAAAACCCAACACGGGGGTGACTAATCAGACACCCCATAAATCAAGGTCACCACAGGATCCTGCAAAGTACGAGCCATCACATGACCAAAGAAATGATTGGATGACATTAAGGTTGGCCGGAAATAGTCTGTAGTCGACTGGATATAGGGTATATATGTATGGCATAAGTTTCTATACTGAACGATGAGGCTATAGCAGGTAGAAGAAAACTCAAAGGATGCTCAAAAGTAATAGAAGATGGGAAGGAAGCTTTTCTGAAGAAATTTGGGGATATACCATGTGAAGGGGGATTCCTATTCTCAAAAGAAAAAAAATCGATGCTGCGAGGTATCGAGTCACCTCTGACCGGAAATACATGCCACATTCGGCGTAATGGACGAATTTACTTCTCCAGAATGGCCAGACATACCCAGTCGAATATAAAAGAGATTGTTTCATGTCCGACCCGACATTCTGAGTTCTAGACAGTATACAAATGTTACATCTATAAATGTTATATTGTAATGAACTAGTAAATGCAAACAACAAATGTATAGAAGATAATTTTATGAAATAAAAAGTCTCAGAGTTTCTATTTTCATTATAAAAACATCATGGTGCAATTACAGCAAAGAAAAAAAATAAAAACTATCATACTCGTCCGAAGCCGACCCCCCCTCCTCCTCTTCCTCGTCAGACTCCTCAGGTTCTAGATCTCTCATGGCTCTCTGGGAATGCAGTACATTTACATAAACCTCCCACCATCCGTAATGGGCCTGTAGGTGGGCAAAGCTTCCATTCAATGCGTTATACCGACGCCGAACATCTTGCAATAGAAAAAAAAAGGAAAAGTAGAAAGTCAAGCATACACGCATAAATGCTAACTTGTATTTTCAGGTACAAGGAAGGTGTAACTGTGCTCATTCAGCTTTGCCTTCGTCGTTCGCGTTACCCGATAACAGCGATCCGCGAAATCAGTATGGACCTGTAAGAACAGTTCAAACAGTATAGGGAGGTTGATAGAATCAAAAGATAGAAAAATAAAAGTGAACATGCGTATATCCTCACATAAGTAGCATCAGAAGGAGTGAGGGATAGTCTCTTCATCCTCTAGATACAGAGTCTTGACCTTTGATGTTTTGATATCACCACGGTTCACATGTGTCAGGTCCGGCCAGAAGCTCGCCGAACTAAGATAGACACTAGAAGGTAGGGCGATGGAGAAGTAAAAGCAGCAGAAACAACATGAGGACTATATCTAGAAGAAGAATAAGGTCGGACCCAGACCCTTTTGGAGAAGAAAGAACATGGAACAAATGCCGCTCATAACTTTTCCACCTTCTCCTCAACCTCAGTAGGCTGGCGTGCACGGAGTGCATACTTCTGAGAATCACGTCAATAAGGGAAATACAAATGGAGGAAGATATTATGAAGGGTAAGACGATAGTCCATACTTAAGTGACTGATTACACCCAAGAAGTACTTACGATTATCACAGTATAGTTGGGGTGTCGATTCCTCGGAGAGATGGTCACAAGGGAATAATTTACTTAAACAAAACGTTAGCAATAACTTAAGTAAGGAGGTGGATTGAATTGGTGACGTAAAATAAAGATTATGAAAAGTACGTAAGAGTTATCAGTAGAGAAAAGCAGCAAAACGTCGGGAATCCCTCTTGCATCAAATTCCTATATTCAGTAATTGATTCCTTTTATTACTCAATTGAAGGTTTCACATCCCAAACCAACAATCGAAAGATATTTCAATCAAAACATATTAAATTCTAAGGTAATCGATGAATTACTTTATCTATGTCAACAGCAAAAAAAGTTATCGTTATGACCTATTTAACGTTGACAATAGACCCACATGAAATACTACAGTAGAAGATCAACTCATAAAACAAGTTTACCAGTCACAACTAGGTTCGCCAATCACACATAGAAGAAACACGACTATTTCTATACGCAAGTTGGTAAAACACAATCTCTGGATTCATAATCGAAAGATAATAAAGAATAACAAAACATCAATTGTATTAAATGTTAAAAAACATGAACATAAGAAATCAATTGCAAGAGTGCATCTCTAGCCTTTCCTAGGCGATTAGTTTTCTATATAGAAGAGAGACATAGCCTTGATAGATCATAGAAGCATCATGTCTGGCATGAAGCTTCCTCATTCTTCTCTCTCAAATATGTGACTTAAACTCATTGTTGTGTGTTTTCTCTATATTTTCTCCTCTTTTAAGGTTTTGGATGAACTTGGGCTTATATAGGGAAGTCTTGGAGTCCTTATATGCGTGAAACAAATCCGAATTAAGATTCCGAACATTTGTCGGGGTGCCGTGGTGCCAGAAATTAGGGGTTGCGACACCCAACTCTCGGGTGGTTTGTATAGGCATAATCTGCTGAGGGCGCCGAGGCACCTGCTACTTCTTCTAGTCTTTGCCGCTTCCTACTTTTCCGTTATTCCTGCGTGCATCTTATATGTCTATAAGGTCCTGAAACATATGTAATTGCTCCAAACGCCATGTTCCATTGCTTACTAACAACAAATCACAAATTAAACTATAATTAAGATTAAATACATTATAATCAAGCCGAGTTAGTGATGTTCAAAGTACATTTTCATGCACTTATCACAACCCTCAACCAGCTTATTGCTAATCCGTAGAAATTCAAGGGCAAAAGAAAATAAGAACTAAACTAAATTAAAAATAAATAAAAAATATCTAATCCACTTTCGTAGGGATCACGATTGCATTTAGCGTATGCAACAAGCCTTTAAACCACTAGGGACGAGTTATAGTCTCGTGAGGGCTTACAGCGACGACACCCACAAACGTCATTCAAAAAATACAATCATGCAAAAGCAAAATGAAACAGTCCCAATAGTTACATATATTATCGTCCTCAATGAATGCCTAGGAATGAACTCAGAGAATATTCAAAGTACTCAATGCAACTAGAATCCAAGTCCTTGAATAAATCATCTAAGTCAGACTCACAATGTGTGTGTGTGTAAAGGTTCATTCACAGCTCGACTCTTAGGTAAGCACCTCAATGATTTCGTTTAAAAATTGGGATCTGATAGGTCAAATCAACCTAGATATCTCAAATGTGCTCTATAATTGCCTTTATGTGTTCAGTATGATATGATTATATTTTTTTCTTTTTTCTCATTTTAAGTTTTTTCGACTTTTTCTTAACTTTTTTTTTCCAACACATCTACCATTTAAGGTAGCATTTCTCCTTATGGTGGTCCTAACACTCGCCCATAGGTAGCTTCATGCTTATCGGTTATAAGTGGTTTAATTTCTTCTTTCAAGACTTTCTCTTTTTATTTTTAACGATACCACACATCATAACACTAGCAAATTAGGATAGACATCTAAGCAAACGGTCATTCATCGACATGTAATTTCTTCAACTAGTTACTTACTGCTAAAAACCTATAATTAAGTACTTACGAGTCTTACCTAGATCGACTACTCAAGGCATCAGATAAAAGTACATTAAAGAACTTATTGTTTCTAAGTTTTCACACTAAAGCAAACAATATCATCATTGGACTTATGTTTTACTATTAAGGACTAAAAGCAGATAAAATTTATTTTTTTAAAACATGTATTATCGCTACATGCGTACACCCCCACACTTAAAACTTGCATTGTCCTCAGAAAAAGGATTAAGGAACAACACTACCAGGCATGGGGTTGATCAGACTCCTATTGGTGAGACTTTGGTTGTGTGGGCTGTGTGGGTTGCGCTAACACCTGCATAAATACACATGCAAATAATAAATATGCAATTAGCACACAATAAAATAAATCTAAAGTAAAGAAAACAAAATTGAAAATAAAATAAAATAAAATAAATATAGACGCAAGGGTTGCCTCCCCGCTAGCGCTAAGTTTAACGTCTTCAGCTAGACGCAATCACCCAAGTTATCATGGTGACTTCCATGTAGCGGACCAAATAGTCCCATGTTCTTTCTTCTTCGAAAGACAATGGTGATTAAGACCTGGAAATGAATTTTTGTCTGGCTGTTGCAGTTTCTCCCTGGATCCCCCAGGGTCTACTGATGGTTGAAATTTTAGGTCGCACGGAAGGAAAAATTGGCTCAACCGCCTTTTTAACTTTCCGGAGATCATCTTTAAGTGAGTACTAACTCTCTTTTTCCTTTTTTTATGGTTCTTTGGAATTAGTTCCAGTTCGTGAGGGTTAGATTCATGTGGTGTAGAGTCTGTCTCCGGTAAGACTGTGTCTATCATTATGTATAATGCACTCATCATCATCCCGTGGTTGTTTCTCAACATGAAAGATATTCACCTCTGGTGTCATATTTCCAAATGATAACTTCATGAGACCATTCCTGCAATTAATAAGAGCATTAGCTGTAGCAAGAAAAGGTCTACCTAAGATAAATGGAATTTTTGACTCAATTTTAACAATATATTGAGTGTCTAAAATCAGAAAATCAATAAGATAGTAGAATTTATCAATTTGTAATAAAACATCCTCAACTGCTCTATGCTGTTTTCTGAGAAAGCGGTCAGCTTATTGTAAAACCACTTATGTAGGCTTAATCTCTCCAAGTCCTAGCTGCATATAGATAGAGTATGGCATGAGATTAACACTAGCACCTAAATCTAATAAAGCCTAACCGAACTCATATGTGCCAATATGGCAAGCAATAGTGGGGCATCTCGGATCTTTGTATTTTTGTGGGGGCCTCTGGTCAATCACTGCACTTGCTTGTTCTGTTAAGAATTGGTCTTCTTCACATGATGATTTCTCTTAATGATGCATAGATCCTTCAAAACCTTCACATATGTGGGAACATGTTTGATCACATGTGAAAAATAAAGGTTAATCTTTACTTGATTTAAATATGTTGGACAATTATGACCCACATCGTGACTATTTGTACAGATCATGGTGTTGTTGTACAAATTAACTATGTGACAAAGAGATTGCACTCTTATCATTTGAGATTAGATCACCTAGATGTATAAATGATAGGAGGTCCTTATGATTAGTTCCTGGATTGAGATGATATGAGACAGTATTAGTCCTCGAAGGATTAATCATTAAATATCCCTAGTCAGATTATTATCGAGATTGGACATCGATAATGCGTAAGAGACTAGTATTACACTTGTGCGTGTTGTGAGGTCATAACGGCATAGTTCTCATATATTTAGGTATAGTATACTCATGCAAGTGTAGTAGGAGGTTGTGTTTTACCGATGGTACGGAAAATAGCTTCGCTCTGGATAGACCCCTCGGAATTCCATTGGTAGTATGACTATGTGTCTATGGAAGTCCGAATCAGGGTAGGTGTATTTGGTCTTAACCTGAGACTTGCACCGCTAATACTTGTGACAATCAATATACTTTGGTTTTGGTCGTCCAGGGCTTTAACAGGTTCTGTGTACGTCTCTTCTGGGTATATTGAGAATCGTAGTGTATTGGGTGTGATGTCAAGACGGAAGTATCACTCCAGTCATAGTAGAGATGATGGTCACGTAAGATACGGAACTGGTTCTCTTATATGCTGCAGCTATCGGGATATTATGACTTGGTCATGTTTATCCGATTATAGAGACTAGTTACCAGAGATCTGATATACTTCGTACAGGGCATACACATTTCCAGCCCCAGGCCTTGCACGTGACATCAGATACTGGATCGAAATACGCAATAATATGTATACTACGACTGATATAGATCACATATTCCTGTAAGGATATTTCTGGAGAATTGGGTAGGCATGGCGCTTTGCTAGAAGCCAACCTTGTCTTGTAAATCGGTACAAACGTAGTACTAGGTACTTACGTGTTCGGATAGTCCGACGATCAGATTTACTGCCAACATATACAGGGATCTCATGGGTTACTTCCCGAAAATTCACCGATGACGTATGACTCATACTTTAATTAATCTGGGATTAATTAGATGAGAGAGAAAATTAATCTGGGATTAATTACGGAGATATTTTATCTAGGATAAAATATTTATTAAAGAGAGGAAACGATTAATTTGGAATTAATCGATAAAATAATATATTCGATATTTTATACGAAATTGGATTTCGACGCGGAATTAAAATTAGATATTAATTCAGGCGAACGAGTTAATTTAGAATTAATTCGTTAGCAACGTGAATAGTGATTTTGCTAGGCATAAATATTTAATTACGTCGCAACGGAAAATTCGTTAATTTGGAATTAGTGAACCCGAGCCCGGGAGTGTTTGCGAGCGCACTCGCATTTCGAATTCAAGTACGGCCGGCAAGTCACATCAAGCGTCAAATCACTTGTCACTTTGATTGATGTGACATCTTGTCACTTGATTGGGTGAATAGTGATGGGAGTTGATGGTGGTGGTTATGGATTTAAAGCCTTTGACTTTTTGAAAGCATTTTTGGTAAATCATTTTTTGATTTTTGGAAATTAAAAGAAGGGTATTAGATACACATTTTCCCAACCACCAACATAACACACACTTCTCTCAATTTATTCTCTCTCTCTCACGGCCTAAAGGCCATTTTCTTCCTCAAACTTTCTGGTTTCACCGAAAATGAATAGGAGAAGCAAGGTGATTTTTACGGAAAAAATTACCGATTTAGAGTCTTGCGAAGGTGATAGAGAAACCCACCCGTGGGCTTGGAATACACATCACAAATCTTGGAGCATGATGGAGATCCATGGCCGAAAATTGGAAAGCCCAAAAACAGTGCACTGCCGTGAGCTTCCAATGAGGGCTCAAAAAGTTTTTGTTCTTCATTGCATCGCCTCAACCGCTCAATGTAAGTATTCCGCAACTTCTTCGAGTATTCACATGTATGTTTCATTGCTTTAAATCGATCCTCGGGACCTTAGAGAAACCCAACACTTACGTCACTATGAACGAGGGCTAACAGATCGGTGGCACTTGCACTTTTACCAAGTAAAAGGTGTTATAGGCACTTTGCCTATAAAACTAGATTCGTAGACTTTATTTGAATAGAATCAAATATGTCCTAGTATCCACTCTTCAAAAGTGTGGATGTACGAGTCTTGTTTAATTGTGTCCCAGACAACAATGCCACATATAAGTCTCAACTGATTAAATCAGTTTGAGCTATTTGTTTGTCCTGTTATACGTTTGAGATTTATTTATGTTCAAAATATAAATATTGTTTATCACATCTAATGTGCTTATCTCAATATCATCTTTATAAAATGAAACACTTTAGTGTTCTAGAATATAAAGGTATATCCGCAACGGATTAAACTCTGATATAGAGATAATGTTTCTAGTCAAACTAGTTACATTTCAACAGTTTCCTAATTTAAGTACACACCCAAAGGGTAGTTCCTAAACTTAGGTTTCTACGGTTAAAACAGCGACTCTCGTCTCGTTTTCGATTCGCATATCAATCTCAACTGAAGTCAGTATCCTGCTAATCAGCAGATTCCGCACATCAGCACATATTTATGTACCACATTTAGTATCTAAAATCCAATTTTAATACTAGTAGCGAACATTTTTATGACAAACATATTTGAAGTCAGAGCCTTGCCCCGTCTTCACTTCCTTCATGTCTGCCTTGTCTATACGGAAGTCACGCTTCCAGTGACCCTGTTTGCCATAATTTAGGCAGACATTTTGGGATATGTCCTTTGTCTTCCCAGAAGATTATAATGATTTTTCATTTGCCCTTTTTCACACCCCAAAAGCATTTGGCCAAGCCTTGGCCTTCTGGGATGTTGAAGTAAGATGCGCCTTGCGCTTCTTGCCTTATTGCAAACTCTGGCTTTGTCTTCTTGAGTATAGCCATTAACTCTCCAAGAGTTTTCTATTGCAATTTATACTTCTAAGATCTAAGAATAGATCTATGAAGATCTTTCAATTTCATTATCATACTTTAAGGATCTAATCCTTAGTTCTGACTAAGAAATTAAGGAGTCTATTTGGCAAGTATAACGGATTAAGCACTAAATTTATCATCACATGAATATTCCAAATATCATGTTCTACTATTTGCTCAACTTCGGGCTTAGGCTCGAGACGTCACTATATTAAATAAAGTAACTTCTTGGTCTCCAAGACTATCCTGAGATTTTATTCCCAATTTGAAAATTAAAGCCGTTTAATGACATTTTCACCCAGGATTATGTTTTAAACACTAATCTTTCATTTATCTTGATTCCAATAGTCCAACTATCGAATCAACGATTTCAGGTACTATTGATTATAATGATTATTATAGTCTAACTATATAATCAACTATAATTTAATAGGTTAAATTCAATTATATTGATTACTATAATCCAATTATAAAATCAACTATTAATTGAAATAGTTTGAATACAGTCCAACTGTTTAATTAAAACAACGATTAAATATTAGTCCAACTAATAAATAATTTATTTGACGAAAAAATTGAAATGAGCGCCTATGGCAAGTAACTAAACGAATATTGCAAATTTAATATTGGCCTCCCACTATTTTTCGGCAAGCCTCTAACCCTCTGTGGAGTACTCAGGAAACATTGTTTCCTAGTGGGCTAGGATCCTGTTAAATAACACATAATCTTGACTTTGGCCAACAAATTGTATGATAATTAACTAGGTAGATCTCTAAGATCAATTGGATCCTATCCAATTCCTAGATCCATTAGGTGGACATCCAAGTCCGAAACATATATCTTATATATGCCAATATATCCAATATATTGCCTAACCTTTTTCCTCTGAATCAACTTAGCATTGGCTTTGGCACAACAAACTTAGTGATCCCAGTTAAGCGGAACCCATTGACTATGGAAAGCTTCGTAATCGATGTCGATGGACAAGAAGTGATCTTGACTTTGGCCAACAAATCACAACTTGGACAAGACAGCGATATGGAACAAAGCTTTCATGATTCAAACACATCCGCGATGAACAAAGGTCTTGACTTTGGCCAACAAACCAGTGCCAGTCTTGGATCTTGAGTAAGAATCACTCAATGGAAGGAAAAACGTTTAATATGTTTTGAGGGTTTTTCGCGTAAATTGGCAACCAATTTATTATCTTTGTTAAGGTCTCATCATCATACACCCTTAAACATGCATTCTAAAAACATAATAAGGCGCGTATAAATAAAATAATAATGATATGCGGATGGATACTTAACACATTGTTCCTAGAACAAATCTCTCTCTTTCCTCTCTTCCGCTAGCACAAGTATTACTTCTACCCGATTACATAACACTTCTAAAAAAACCTCATTTACATTGAGGGGAATAGGTGAGAAGAGAAATACACATAGTCAATAGGTAATAGGCTGGACACGCAGGTCCAATTAATAAATTCTAAATTTATTACAACAATTTCCAAAATTGCCCTCACCCATCTAATATCCATTCGATATACATTATTCATACATCGCATCCATGTATTCACACATGCATGTTATCAATCAATCTAATCCAATTAATTAATCTGAAAATTAATGACCATCCAATGTTCAATCAACGATTTGATTTTGCGTGAGTCCGACTCGTTTTACGAATAAGTACTCAAAGTACGAATTCTCGAATTATATTAAACTACAACATTAAATCCAATTTAATTTGCATTTAATACTAATTCTATATTTAATTCTAAATTAAATAATTACACTTTTTAATGTACCTTTACGACTTAGATTCTAAATCTAATCATTACGGGTCTCAAAGCCCGATTAACATCCAATGTTAATTTAATTAAAGTCCAATGGGCTTTTAATTAATTTCTTAAGGCATGGACTTTTGGTCAATATGGGTCAAACCCAAATACCAAAGCCCATTTAAGGAATCACCCTTATATGCCAAGAAACCAATTTAGGCCCATTAGACCCAATTAAAATTAAAGGTCCATTAAGTCATAATTGGACTTTATGGATATGGTTTGGGCCCGATTGGATCCAACCAATTAGCCTAAACCAAACTTGGCCCAACCAAGTCCATTAAGCCCAATTACAACTTTAAAAGCCCAATTCCAAATTTGGCCCAATTAATTAAATTACAAAAATTCCAAATTTCATAATTTAATTAACCTAAAGTGTATGCCATAATTAATTAACCAAATTAATATTTCCAAAACATCAATTTACACAATTAATTATGCTTATTATCATCAACACATGTCCAACACATTTGAATCAAAAATCATATCATTTTACATGCTTCAATGTCACGGCATTTTAGGGTTTTTCATGTCTGATTCCGAATTCAATCCAATTAAATCCTAAATCAACATTTCCCAAATGATTTCAACTCATCCAATGATCAAAATCAAAAATCACCATGACTCAGGGCACCTCCAAGTATTCAGCCAAGCAAATAATTTGGGGAAAAATTGATCCAATCCATTTTTCATAAAATTGATCACAAATAACTCCAAGTCATCCATTTACAAGCATGCTTAAACAAGTAATTTCACTCAAACATGCTCAAATTCAATTTACCCAAATTTTACCTTAATCAAATTTCATGCTCAAAATGGCTCAAGATACCATTGTTTGGTTTCTAGTTAGTCCCAAGATCGATTTCAAGCAAGAAATCATGTGCGAATACAACAAAGAAGCATGGCGGAATAATACTTACATTGATCGGATTTGGCGATGCGTTGAACACAAAAAACTTCAAGCTTTCGGCAATGGTCATTTTGTGCTCCTTATCATTTTTGGTCACCACCTCCATGGATGCTCCAAGCTCCAAGCTTTGTGTTGTGATTTCATGCTCACGGGTGGGTTTCCATATCACCTTGGTATGTCCTCTTTTGAGTGCTAGCTCTTGGTGATTTTTGACACAAAAATCAAAAGTGGATTTGGTAATAATCATTCAAAATTTACCCAAATTTTACCCTAATCAAATTTCATGCTCAAAACGGCTATGATAACATTGTTGGGTTTCTAGATTAGTCCCAAGATCGATTTCAAGCAAGAAACATGTGCGAATATAACAAAGAAGCATGGCGGAATCATACTTACATTGATCGGTTATGCGATGCGAGGAACGATAAAACTTTTTCTCCCTTCCTTAAGCTCTCGGCAATGGACTATTTTGTCCTCCTCCATTTTTGGTCATCACTTCCATGGATTCTCCGAGCTCCAAGCTTTGCAAATGGTGATTCCATGCTCACAAGTTGGTTTCCCTATCACCTTCGGATGACCCTTCATGTGCTAGCATTGGAAAGATTTGCTACAAATCTTCCATTTACTTCTTGTTATTTTCGGCCTAGCCAAGAAAATGGAGAAAGAAGAAGTTTGGACCTTGGCCGATTGTGGAGAGAGAGAGAAGAGGAAGTGTGTTGGTTGTCTTTTGGTTTCCAAAACCTAAAATGAACTTATCCAAAAGTGTTACCAAAATTTTGGTATTAGGCTTTCAAAAAGTCAAACCAAAATTTGGAGCCAAAATGGCAATAAATGCCTTCCAACTACTCACATCACTCATGAATAGTGACTGGTTGTCAATCACTCAAAGTGACAAGACATCCATCACATGAATGACGAGTGATGTGACTTGTGGGCCGCACTTGAATTCGAAATGCGAGTGGGCCCGCAAACACTCCCGGGCTCGGGTTCACTAATTCCAAATTAACGAATTTTCCGTTGCGACGTAATTAAATCAAATTCAATTAAATAATTTTGCCTAGTAAAATTACTATTCACGTCGCTAACGAATTAATTCTAAATTAACCCGTTCGCCCGAATTAAAATCTAATTTTAATTCCGCGTCGAAATCCAATTTCGTTTAATTCCAAATTAATCGTTCTCTCTCTTTAAATAATATTTTATCCCAGATAAAATATCTCCGTAATTAATTCCAGATTAGTTTTCTCTCTTTTATAATTAATCCTAGATTAATAAAGTGCGAGTCATACGTCATCGGTGAATCTTCAGGAAGCGACCAGTTAGATCCCCGGATATGTTGGCAGTAAATCCAGTCGTCGGACTATCTGAACATGTACGTACCTAGTACTACGTTTTTACCGATTTACAAGACATGGTTGGCTTCTAGCAAAGCACCGTGTCTACCTAATTTTCCATAAATATTCTTATAGGAATATATGATATATATCAGGCGTAGTATACGTAGTATTGCGTATTACGATCCATCATCGGATGTCACGTGCTAGGCCTGGGGCTGGAATTGTGTCTGCCTCATACGAAGCACATATCGGATCTCTGGAAACTAGTCTCTATAATCGGATAATCATGACCTAGTCATATTATCTGATGACTGCAGTACATGGGAGCACCAGTCCCGTATCCTACGTGATCATCATCTCCACTATGACTGGAGTGATACCTCCATCTCGACATCACACCCAATACACTACGATTCTCAATATACCCAGAAGAGGCGTACACAGAACCTGTTAAAGCCCTGGACGACCAAAACCAAAGTATATTGATTGTCGCAAGTATTAGCGGTGCAAGTCTCAGGTTAAGACGAAATACACCTACCCTGATTCGGATTTCCATAGACACATAGCCATACTACCAATGGAATTCTGAGGGGTCTATCCAGAGCGAAGCTGTTTCCGTACCATCGGTAAACACAACCTTCTATTACACTTGCATGAGTATCCTATACCCAAATATATGTGACCTATGTTGTTATGCTCCCACAACGAGCACAAGTGTAATACTAGTCTTTTACGCATTATCGATGTCCAATCTCGATAATACTCTTACTAGGGATATTTAATGATTAAACCTTCGTGGATTGATACTGTCTCATATCATCTCAATCCGGAACTAATCATATGGACCTTCTATCATTTATACATCTTGGTAATCTAATTACAAATGATAAAAGGGCAATTTCCTTTGTCACATAGTTAATTTGTACAACAACACCATATGATCTGTACAAATAGTGATGCTATGGGTCATAATTGTCCAACAGTGATGACGTGGCAATGATGTGTGTCGGTAGATCAATAATTATGCTAATGTTATGATGATGTGTGTCGATAGAATAGTAAATGAGGCCCGTCGCGATGCAAAAAATGTGCGCTTCGCGACGTAATTTTCTATTTTTCCTTTTTTTGTTTTTTTTCGCCGTTTTAACCCTAATCTGATTCCATTGAGTCCTGAAATCTTATTTATCTACAAAATAACACAAAACACATCAAAATATTCACAAAACTCGAGAAATTATACAAAATATTAAGTAAAATGGACGGTAAATATTGATATATTTTCCGCTTATCACACCCCCAAACCTAATATTTTCTTATCCTCGAGCAAAACAAACAAAATAAAATGCAATAAATAAAAATAAAATTAAACTAAGCCACTTTCGTAGGGATGACAGTGGCATTTAGCGTATGCAACAATCAACATACGACATGATTGCCCAAACGTTAGGCTAGATCGGCAAGTGTGAGACTCTATTTTTGACGCTTGATGGATTCTCCTCAGTAGTGCTTGATATGTTGGTTGTTAACTTTGAATGTATCATTGGAGTTTGGGTTATGTAGCTCAACTACTCCATAAGGTAAAACTTGGGTGATTACAAATGGACCTGACCACCGTGAATTTAACTTTCTAGGGAAAATTTTTAACCTTGAGTTGTATAACAATACCCACTGCCCTGGTTCCAGTTGTCTACGCATTATTTTCTGATCATGCCCTTTCTTGGTCTTTTCTTTGTACAGTTTGGCATTCTCATAATCATGGAGGCGAAATTCTTCCAATTCGTTCAGTTGATGGAGATGTTTCTCTACTGCTACTTGGAGATCGAGATTTAGCTTCTTTAGTGCCCAATACACTTTATGTTGAAGCTCCACAGGCATATGGCATGTTTTCCCAAACACCATTCAATATGGGGACATACCAATAGGTGTATTGTAAGCTGTCCGGTAGGCCCATATTGCGTCATCTAATTTTGTAGACCACTACCTCCTTGTTGATCCAACGGTTCTCTCCAAAATTCTCTTGATCTCTCTGTTTCAAACTTCAACCTACCCATTTGACTGTGGATGGTAAGCAGTGGCAACTTTATGAGTAACTCCGTATTTGGATAGGAGTGCATCGAAGTATCCGTTGCAGAACTGTGTGCCACCATCACTGATGATCGCTCGAGGTGTTACAAAGCGAGTGAAAATATTATTTTTAAGGAATTTTAACACCACTTTGGAGTAATTTGATGGAAATGCTATTGCCTCAACCCATTTGGAGACGTAGTCAACTATAACCAAAATGTACAGTTTTCCAAATGATGGAACAAAGGGTCCCATAAAATCAATCCCTCATACATCAAATATCTCCACTTCGAGAATGCTTTGAAGAGGTCATTCATTTCTCCTCGAAATATTTCACGTTCTCTGGCACCTGTCATATTGAGAACGAATAAGTAAGCGTCTTTAAACAAGGTGGGCCAGAACAAACCTCTTTGTGGGACTTTGGCTGCAGTTTTATGATAAGCAGTAAATATATCACTATTTATCGTCCATTTTACTTAATATTTTGTATAGTTTCTTGCGTTTTGTGAATATTTCGATGTTTTTTTGTGTATTTTGTAGATAAATAAAGTTTCAGGACTCACTGGAATCAAATCGGGGCCAAAACAGTGAAAAATGGAGCAAAAAGGAAAAATTATCATTTGCGCATCACGATGCGCACAACCTCTGCGTCACGACCGCTAAAATACGCCGGCCACATGTCAAAATTAGAGAAAGCTTGCTATCATACACACTTGCTAACATACGCCGGTCACATGTCAACATCACAACACTTGCTATCATACTCCAGAGATGTGTCATCATCTCATGCTGCTGACACTACACGTCATTACTTACGTCCGTGTCACGATGGGCAAGCCTTCACGCATCGCAACACCGAGCCAATAATTCTACCGATAGACATGTGTCATCATCTTGTTGAATCAACGGCACGTCCCGACGCGCAAGGGTTCTACGTCGCAATGCGTGGACCAAAATTTTGCCTATAAATTGAGGCCGAATTCATTTGAAATTTTCATACCTTCTTCCGGGGATTTCCTTAAGAATACTAAGAAGATTGTATCTTGTATGTTTATTTACAGCTTTCTTGCATTTAATTTTTATTTTATGCAATAGTTATTTCTTTATTTTACTTTTCAGTATGAGGAGGTAACTCCCCTCTTCTGGGGTGAAGGGTAAAGCTTTTATTAATAATATTTAGATTAATCTCCCTTAATTATAATATATAAACTATTTTAAAACCTGATTTAATGGGATACCGTCTTTATGGTCGGTTGGACTTAATTAAATTGATTTTAACCTGACTAAATTGGATACCACATTTATGGTCGGTTGGAATTAATCATAAATTTGACTTAATCAGGATACTGCCTATATGGTCATTGGTAATGTCATACATGGTTTATATATTATAAAAAGGGAGAAATCTAAATTAGAAGTAATAAAAATGGATCCTCTAACCCCCAGCATTTTCTTTATTGCTTTATTTACCTTTTAAATTCCAATTTTTACTTTATGTCATTTTCTTTATTTAAGTTTTACTAGTCCTCGATATGTGTTGTAACTAAATACCATATCTGGGGTTGTGATGAATTCCAATATCACCGGTTTATAAGCGGTAATTTTATGTTTTGGGTAATATAAAGGTTTATTTATTGAGCCTTAGTCTTAATGCTTCTTGTTAACTGGCCATTAATAAGATTGATTTGGTAAACTTAAAATGAACTTGGAAAATGGATTTTAGGTTTCAGCCTTAGACTCAATAGCTCACGATCTCACCTTGGGGCAAAAGACTCTTAGGTAGATTTCCTTACAGGATATGAATATACCTGTCGGGCGGGGTAGCCAGAATTTTAACTTAGTCTTAATGAATTCAGATAACTTGGTTAACATATGAATATAGTTAATTAGGTTACATTGGGTGTTTGCATCTGACCATCAGAAGATGTGTTTGCATATTTTCGTGTTCCAGGTTAATAAATCGATATATTACATAAATATGAGATAACCACTTCATCTTTAAAATATATTGGAAGGATTCACAACTCTAGATAGTTTTATAATAATGATTTTTTCTTAAATTTACTTTCGCACTGTTTTATTTACTTATTTTCAGACAAAAATCATCATCTAATCAACAACCAATCTATTAGATACTCGTAAAAATTTAACGTCATAAATTAATAACTAAGGTATTAAGTCCTCGTGGGATCGATACATTTTATACTACTTGAGCTATATGTACGATTACGTTACGTGTGTGATTTCACCGACCATTTTATCTCCGCTGAAGTGTCTGACATATAGTGATGAATGAAAATATTGTAGGACACTATTGACATCCTCATATGATACACAACGCCGCAATAACTAATCACCATAATGTTTGAATAGGTACGGCTTATCCCAAACATGGTCATTAGAATGGACACATAAATAACAGAAGAATTTTTTACGTGTGTGATTTCACCGACCATTTTATCTCCGCTGAAGTGTCTGCCATATAGTGATGAATGACAATATTGTAGGACACTATTGACATCCTCATATGATACAAAACGCCGCAATAACTGATCACCATAATGTTTGAATAGGTACGGCTTATCCCAAACATTGTCCTTGACTTCTTTGAAAAAATTCTTCTGTTATTTATGTGTCCATTTCAACGACCATTTCCCCGATACTATGTAGTTTACATAGTCAGCATACCATGGGACTTCCTGCTGCTTGATGGCAAACAAATTTCCATCTGGAAAAGTTTCTTTGATTGTCAGTTCATTGTCAGTTGTACCTTAATTTTCGAGCCTTGACAAGTGATCTGCCATTGATTTTCTGTCCCTTTCGGGTCTCGGATCTCTACATCAAATTCTTACAGTAGAAGCACCCAACGGATCAATCTGGGCTTGGCATCTTTCTTCGTGATCAGGTATTTGATTGTTGAATGATCGGGGTAGACCACTACTTTGGGACCAGCAAATAGGAGCGAAATTTAATCAAAAGTAAACACAACTGCAAGCAACTCCTTTTCAGTTGTTATATAGTTGAGTTGTGTTTCATTCAAAGTTTTGATGGCATAGTAGATGGTGTGAAAAAATTTTGCTTTGCGTTGTCCCAAAACTGAACCTACAACAAAATCACTAGCATCGCACATCACTTCAAATGGAAGCGTCCAGTCTAGTGCTACTATGATGGGGGCAGAGACCATCTTCTGTTTCAAGATCTCAAAAGCATGGTGGCATTCTTTGGTGAAGTTGAAAGGCACGTCTTTCTCCAGCAGATTGCACATAGGTTTAGCAATCTTGGAGAAGTCTTTGATAAATCTCTTGTAAAATCCTGCATGCCCGAGAAAACTTCGAATCCCTTTGATGGATGATGGTGGAGGTAACTTTTCTATCATCTCGATCTTTGCTTTGTCTACCTCAATTCCCTTTTGTGAGATTCGATATCTCAGAACAATGCCTTTATGTGCCATGAAGTGGCATTTCTCCCAGTTGAGTACCAGGTTGGTATCTTCGCATCTTTGTAACACTTTTTCCAGATTTTGCAAGCAGTGGTCGAACGAGTCTCCAAATACTGAGAATTCATCCATGAAGACTTCCATGCTTTGTTCTATCATGTCTGAAAAGATTGCCATCATGCAGTGTTGAAATGTGGCAGGAGCATTACAGAGTCCAAATGGCATCCTGCGGAAAGCAAAAGTACCATACGGGCATGTAAAAGTGGTTTTCTTCTGATCTTCTGGGGCGATGGAAGTCTGATTGTATCCTGAGTATCCATCCATAAAATAGTAGAATTCATGTCTCGCCAATCTATCTAGCATCTGGTCAATGAATGGTAGTGGGAAATGATCATTCCTTGTTGTTTTGTTCAGCTTCTTATAGTCCATACATACTTTATATCCAGTTACTGTCCTTGTTGGAATCAGCTCATTCTTTTCATTTGTGACTACAGTCATTCCTCCTTTTTTGGGTACACATTGCATAGGACTCACCCAAGTGCTGTCAGATATGGGGTAAATGATGTCTGCATCCAACCATTTGATTATTTCTTTCTTTACTACTTCTTTCATGATTGGATTCAGTCTCCGTTGATGCTCCAATATGGCTTTGTACTCGTCGTTCATCAATATTTTATACATGTAAAATGATGGATTGATGCCTCAAATGTTTGTTATAGTCCAGCCAATAGCTCTCTTGTGCTCACGTAACACTCTCAACAACTTATCTTGCACCCATGTTAGCGACGAAGAAATAATCATAGGTAAATCAGAAGAATTTTCCAAGTATGCATACCTGAGATGGCTTGAAAGTGGCTTTATTTCCAGCTGCGATGGTTCTTCAATCGAGAGCTTGATTCGCTCTTTTTTCGGTAATTCCAAACTTTCCACTTGTGGTGTCGATCTGAAGCGAGAGGCTCCATCAAGATAGTTGATACATTCCAGAATCTCATCATCTAGTTATTTGTCAGTCATGTTGGTGATGCATGCTTCAAGTTTGTCAGTGAAAAGTTGCATTGCATCTGTGTTCTGGATGATACTATCTATTACATCAAATCTGAAACATTCCTCCTCTTTTTCGTCATTCGAGAATTTCATGGCTTTGAAAACATTGAATGTTACTTCTTGGTCCTGCACTCTCATGGTTAGTGCACCTTTTTGTACATCAATGATGGTTCGACCTGTAGCCAAAAATGGTCTCCTGAGGATGATAGGTACGTCTTTGTCTTCTTCCAAGTCAATGACAATGAAATCTGCTGGGAAAATGAATTTTTCGACTTTGACTAATACATCTTCCACTACTTCTCTCAGAAATGTGAGCGATCTATCAGCAAGTTGCAGAGTGACTGAGGTGGGCATTGCTTCTCCAATCTGCAGCTTCTTGTAAATAGTCGAAGGAATCAAGTTAATGCTAGCATCTAAATCACACAAAGCCTTACTGAAGTAATGTTCTCATATGGTGCAAGGAATGGTGAAACTATCGGGATCTTTCAACTTTGGGGGAAGCTTCCTCTGAATGATGGCGCTGCATTCTTCTGTCAATGCTACAGTCTCGTAATCTCCCAATCTTCGCTTTCGTGACAGAATATTTTTCATGAATTTGATATAGCTAGGCATTTGTTCCAACGCTTCTGCAAATGGAATGTTGATATGCGGATTTTTGAAGATCTTCAAGAATCGAGCAAAGTGCTTGTCCAGTTTGTGTTTCTGGAGTCGTTGTGGAAAAGGTGGAGGCGGAGTTAATCTTTCTTAATCATTTTCTTTTGCCTCTTTTCCCTCCATCTGTGGTTCTGCTTCCATGCTTTCTTTAGGAACTTCCTCAGTGCATGCCTTGACTCTAACATCTTTGTTAATTTCAGTGCCGCTTTTCAAAGTGATGGCTTGAAATTGTTCATTCTCTCTGTTCCTTGGATTTGGTTCTGTGTTGCTAGGAATGGTGCCTTGCGGTATGTAACTCTAGCATTGGCCAGTTGTCCCAATTGATTTTCCATTGCCTTTATAGAAACTGATTGTCTTTGAAACATAGCATCGTATTTGGCTTCTTGCTTTTTCAACATCTCTGTAAGCAAATCTTTTATTCCTGGCTTCTTTTCATATTCCTGGCCTTTGTTCTGTTGTTGAAATCCGGGTGGTGGATTGTTCCTTTGCCTTGAAGTGTTGGTCCATACGAAATTGGGATGATTCCTCCAACCTGGGTTGTAGGTATTGGAATATGGATTGTTTCCCTGTCTGTTGAAATTCCTGACATAGTTCACAGTCTCATCATGTTATTTGTAAGATTCTGCCTCTGGTGTTTCACCATATGGTGAACTTGTGGATCCAGCATTAATCTTCATGTTAAGAGTTTCCATATTTTTCTATATCTGATCCAGCTTGGAATTCATTGTTGTGTTGGCTTCTAATTCGTGGATTTCTGTTATTCGATGGATCATGCTCCTTTCTGTTGGCCACAAGGAATTGTTGTTGACCATTTCTTCAATTAAGTCCCAGGCCTGATCTTCTCATTTTGCCATTAATGCTCATCCAGCAGCAACATCTATTATGGTTATCATTAATCCAGAAAGTCCATTGTATAAGGTTTGGACTTGTAGCCACTTTGCAACCTCATGGTTAGGACATTTTCGAAGCAATTCCTTGTATCTTTCCCATGCTTCGCAGATGGATTCTGAGTCATGTTTCACAAAGATGTAATTTCATTCCTCAGCTTTGCTGTTCTGGCTGAGGGAAGGTATTTTGCAAGGAATTTGGTGGCGAGAGTGTTCCAAGTTGTGATGGAACCTGCTGGTAGTGAATAGAGCCAAGCCTTAGCTCTGTCTTTCAAGGAATATGGGAACACACGCAGTCTCATTGTTTCTTCTGCCGCTCAATTGTAATTGAATGTGCCACAAAATTCCAGGAAGTTGCTGATGTGGGCATTAGGATCTTCAGTTGCACTTCCCCCAAACTGGACTGATTGTTGTATCATCTGAATGCATGTTTTGATGTCACACATATTTGCTGGTAAATGAGGAAGCACGATACATGATATGAAGTAGTCAACCACCGGAATAGTTCTGTCTTGAATGGGAATTGGTGGTGCAACTTCCAAAGGTTCAGGTTCTTGATTGTTCATGTTGATCAGTGCTTCTTGGCCTTCTCAACTGTCTGATTGTTCTTTCAATTTCTGGGTCAAGCGGACGGATTTCAAAACTTCTAGTTCTTATGTAGTGTTTGAGACCCTAAAACACAAGAAAAATAAATAAATAAAAACAAATTAGACACAAGTAAAGTATATAACCCTAAGGTTAATAGTAAAAGATAAATAAGTCCTCGACAACGGCACCAAAAACTTGATCGGTGTATACACACACACGTAACGCAAGCGCATGCATCGCTCAAGTAGTATAAAATGTATCGATCCCACGAGGACTTAATACATATGCTATTAATTTATTGAAATCAAATGTCTTCGAGTATCTAATTGATTTGATTATTGGGTGATTGGTGATGTTTATTAAAGACAAGTAATTAAAACAGTGTGAAAGTAAATTAAAGGAAAAATCAATATTATAAAGTTATATGGGGTTGTGAATCATTCCAATATCTTTTAAAGATGAAGTGATTATCTCATGTTTGTGCAATATATCGGTTTATTAACCTGGAACACGAAAATATGCAAAAGCCTCTGTCGATGGTCAGATGCAAACACCCAAAGTAACCCAATTAACTATATGTCTATGTTAATCAATAAACTCTGAATTCATTAAGATTAAGTTCCAATTGTGGCTACCCCCGCCCGACAGGTATATGTCTATACTGGAAGGAAATATCCCATAAGGGACATCTACCCTAAGGTGAGATCGTGAGCTATTAAGTCTACGGCTGAAACCTAAAATCCCTTCGTCAAGTTCATTTTAAGTTTACCAAATCAATCTTATTAGTGGCCAGTTAATAAGAAGCATTAAAATTAAGACTCAATAAATAAGCCAAAATATTACCCGAGACACAAAATAACCAGCTTATAAACCAATGATATTGTAATTCATAACAACCTTAGATACGGTATTTAGTTACAACACATACCTAGGATTATTAAAGACATAAATAAATAAAACAACATTAAACAAACTTGAAAATTAAATAGTTAAAATAAAATATTGGGGTTATGGGATCCACTTTTATTATTTCTAATTTAGAAATCTCTCTTATTATAATATATAAATCTGCGTTATATTACCAACCGACCATATAGGCGGTATCCTGATTAAGTCAGATTTTTAATTAATTGCAACCGACCATAAAGGTGGTATCCAATTAAGTCAGGTTAAAATTAATTTAATTAAGTCCAACCGACCATAAAGGCGATATCACATTAAGTCAGGTTTAAGATAGTTTATATATTATAACTAAGGGAGGTTAATCTAAATTATAATAATAAAAGTTTTACCTTTCACCCCAGCAGAAAGAAGTTACTTACTCATACTTTAAAGTAAAACACACACACTTTTATTGCTAAAATAAAAATTAAATACAAGAAACTTTAAATAAACAAACAAGATACTCTCTTATTAGTATTCTAAGGATATTCCCCATAAGAAATTTCGGCCTTTCGAGTCGCGACGCGCGTCGATGCTTGACAAGTGTTACGCGGCTTTGACGAGATGTTGACATGTGGCACGCGACGCGTGAAGGCTTGGCGTCGCGACGCTGACATCATGCTGTCGCAAGGGATGACGCGTGTCGGCATGCTGAATTATTGTGCTGACGTCATGATGACGTGGCGATGACGCATGTGATGACATGGCGATGATGCGTGTCGGCAGATCAATAATTGTGCTGACGTCATGATGACGCGTGTCGGCATAATAGTAAATGAGGTGTGTCGCGACGCAAAAGGTGTGCGCGTCGCAACACGAATTTCCATTTTTGCCCTTTTTATCTGTTTTTCGCCGCTTTAGCCCTGATTTGATTCCATTGAGTCCTGAAATCTTTTTTATCTACAAAATACATCAAAATATTCACAAAACTCGAGAAACTATACAAAATATTAAGTAAAATGGGCTGTAAATATAGATATATTATCCGCTTATCAGAGTGCGTTTCTTGTAAGAGCCTGGGATAGTCGGAGATTTTACATTCTCCGCTTAAGCTCGAAATGAGTGATTTGGCTGTGGGATTTCTATCCATTCAAAAAAAAAAAAATTTCCAACGGATTTTTCATTGCTACTCTCAAGTTGATTGAATGAATTATATTATTTACCTTCCCAAAGAACTGTTGTTTTCTTTTTTTACTTTAGGGCAAGAAAATGTAACATGTTTCGTTTGGGTCGGTAATATTTAAGCCGTTGTTAGTTCAATGATTGCTTAAAGGGTAAATTTCCTCTAGTCCCTAGGTTTATCACTCCAATTTGAAGTGTTTTGATGGTTTATAATATTTGTATATAAAAAAAAAATCCTTATTAATTTTTTAATATTATCAGATTGCAGATTGCTTATTGACTAAATCATTTTCAGTACCACAACCGATTTTCACTTTTGAAGAATTAGGAAATTTCAATAAAATGATAATTTTAATCATGGAATAAATTTTTTAATAAGAAAAAAAATATTTTAACTAATTTATAGATCGTGTAATTATTTTTATTGGAATAGTAATTTTATATTTTTATATTTAATCTTACCTTTTAATATCTTCCAACCAAATACAACTATTATTAAATCATCATTTTACCATATTATATTTTAAAAAAAGATAAATTACTTTACATTACCTCACATCACCTTACTTTACCATACTTTAATAAATCTCATTATACTCGATCCAAAAATCCAATCAAAGGGTTAGTCTCTAACTCTGTCCTTTTGGAAAAAAAAGTTCCAAACACAGGAGCTAGAGCTAGTCGATTATAAAGGCTGAAAATCACAAACTTGCAGCAAGAGAAAATGAAAGCAAAACAAATTTTAGTGCTCGATCCTCACTGTAGAGTTCCGCTTCTTCTTCTTCTTCTTCTTCTTCTTTCCACTGTTTTTGGATGTACAAGATGCTCAAACAAAAATTACATGGGGGTGGAAAAACAAACAAATAATTCGCATGCAGCTAATATCTTTCAGCAGAAAGGTTGACGCTACCATGTCCTTCAAGCATTCAAAGCTTCCAGCACTTGTGCGTTGGGGGTGGAAAAATAAACAAGTAACACACATGCAGCTAACATCTTTCACCAGCAAAGTCAGTGCTACCATGTCCTTCAAGCATTCAAAGCTGCCAGCACTTGCATGTTGGGGGTGGAAAAACAAACAAATAACTCACATGCGGCTAACATCTTTCAGCAGCAAAGTCTGCTATCATGTCCTTCAAGCATTCAAAGCTGCCAACACTTCACGCATATAAATTATTGATCTTTGAAGTTATCTACTGTCTAAACCTGTTTGAAAACCCAGATATTACTTAGTATATTAGCTAACAATTGTAACAACTCAGCACAATCCCAATGACAGAAATTTTGATGAATACGAACCAATTCTCAATGACCAATGACTTACTTGTACATCTACGAGTGGAACCGTTGCCATTCATTGATTCTTGTACAAGTCTTCTTTCTTGGCCCAATGATAAAATCTCTTGCATCCTTTGTGGCCAACCTGAATTCAAACGCCGAGCAAAGTCCTCTACTTCCCTACATTTGATGATCAAGGTGATAAACAACAAAGCAATCAATGCATTAACTAGAGGTGGGCACTTTTCTTGTTATTCAATAGAGCCAAGGCATACAAATCCAAAATAAAATTCTAATTACAGACACTTCAACTAAATCAAATTAATAAGTAATCTTTCAAGATGACAGCTTGGCACCATAACTTGTTTTCTGTAAAATATTGAATTCATCATCTCAATAGATGCTCAGCATGTCCGTCTAACCTGTCAAGCTCCTCCTTCATAGCAGGATCTAGATCATCATCAATATCACCATCATCAAACTCCATCTTAGGTGAAAAGGTAATAGCTGTAGAACAGTGCAATTTTGAAGCCTTATGGGGAGAGGACACCGCAATATCATTAAGCTCGCCATTATGGCAAGCAGAATGGAGGGAGTTGAACTCCTAAAAGAATAAAAAGGATAACAGCATATCAACAATGGGGATATGGCGTCTCTCTGTCAATACCAGCCCAAGGACAATGGAGAAAAGAAATTATCAAGATAATAACATGGCACCATGCTCAAGAAATTATCAAAAAAATAACATGGCACCATGCTCATGAAACACAAATGAAGCAGACATGGCACCAACACAGGACAATACAGAGAGGAAGAGAGAAAAAGAGAGAACAGTGCAGACCTTGTGGCTTCCATTTGAAGACGAGTCCCTTAGTTGATCTTTTCTTCTTCGATTTTTCTTTTTATTCTTATTAGTTTTAATCCCCTTTGAATCTGAGAGATAGATAGCAATAAATAAGGTTATAAAGGCTATGACAGGTGGAGGATTAGACATAGTAAGAGTAAAAATGATTTGTGGCTACCGTGTTCTAGTGCAGTTATATCTACTCACCCGGTTAATATTAGAGTGTGTATGCTCTACAATAAAAGCCCAATACCAAGGGAATTTTGCAAGTTACTCAAACAAAAATGAAGAACGTTTCTCATATATACCTCTATTTTCACCATTTATAAATAACAAGAGATCATCAACTGAGCGCTCATCCACATGCTCCTCCTCGGCCTCAATATTCTGAAATATAAGGATAATCGATTTGTTATCAATGCAAACATGTCTACTCAGATCTGAGTAATCCAACGCCACATAATTATATTGCAATCAAATTTCAAAAATTCAAACATAGTAAATACATATGAACTTGGTCCAAAAGAAACTGCATGTAAGAAGTTGCAGATGCTAAAACTTAAGCCACCTTAAGTTTCTCTCTCTCTTTTAATTCTTTTCTCTTCCTTGCATATAATCGATTCAAAAGGCGAATACGCGGATCATCAGTTACATTATTCAAGGGTTCCAACTTCTCTTCCTGATCAAAACCAATCTCCATGAAAAACCAGACAAAAGAAATTAAACATCAATGCGACTGACTTAGGGTAGCAGCACACACCTCCGTGAGGTCATCTGGTAAATGAAATGTCTCACGTATTTCCTCAGGAGTTTTTCCTTCAATAATCCGAGCAAGTGCACGACTAGTTAGATCAACCAAAGGCTTTAATTGGAGGCTGTCTGCAGCAGAAGTTAGCTCACACAACTTTTTTGTATCCATACGGATAAACTTCTCGTCAAACATTTTGCGTTCCTAGACATGTTAACAAACAAATTCAAAATTAAAACCGTGTGAAAAAGTAACTTACAAGCCATGCCATATAACATTTTCCCAAGAAACTTAAGTTGGCATGAATTAAATTTGCCCACAGCTTTCCTGTGGGTCTGTAATTAGCATTTTCATGTTCCTTCTCCATTCACTAAACACAATTTAGAATAGTATCACACACCAGAAATGTTGCAAGAAACAAAGAAAGCAGAGCACACCTTATTTGAGCGGCCTGGTACTTGATGAAACCGGCAATAATCAAGGATTAAGCCAAAAATAGCAGGATTGACCCTCTGGGGGAGTGATATAGCATAGTGTTTGGAAGATCCCATGCCTGTTTGAATAATCTCTCGGCTTATCATGGGACAAAACATGGCAACCTCCTCTTCTATTTGCTGGATTGAACCATCCGTAGTTTGGATCCAGATATAAGACTTCATCTTGATTCATCAAATCAAAATCAACACCAAGTAAGAATCAAGACTAATAGGCCACTAAAGGCAACAAAATGAAAAAGATGATCATAGCTTGATCAGAGAATTGCATACTCCAAATCTCAAAATCTAAAAGTCCTTTTCCAAGACTCTATCCAGTGATCAATGCATCAACATAGAGCAAAATAACAGTTATAAATTTTACAAAATTGGCTATTGAAGTAAAAACCTAGATTAATAAAGAAATCTCAACATAAACAGGTCCATAGACCCTAAACTATAACCACTAACTACACCACAAAAACCCCTAGCTACATCTCTAAGTAACGGGTAATCTGGTATATGTCTTTCTACAAGCTCATTCAAAAGAGAACAACCAAAGAAAGGGACCAAAGATAAAATTCATGAAACAGTTACACAAACATACCTCAGGTTTGGCTACTGCCATTGCAACTTCGGACATTTGATAATAGATACTGCAGATACCTTTTAGGAGCTCTTAGAGAGTGGAAAAACTTGCACCTCTATTTCAATAATAATAAAACAACAAAGCCAAAAAAAGCTTTTTGTTCTTCAAAAGATTAATTTCATATGAGGACAGAAACTCTTCATCAACTCTTCCCAAATTTACCCAAAGCTGAAAGTGTAAGAACATTCTTGTCAGGAAATCTACTCAGATCTTTTTAGTTGCCACTCTATAAACAATACAGCAGAAGATGTTACAGTTGAAATAACATGTCAACACTCAACAGAACATCTAAATGTTTTAACTAAAACCAAATTTTATCCAATTTATTTAGACAAAAATTACAATTTAAAGGGGGAAAAGGTGAAAGCATTTCAAGCTAATTTACAAATAGTGTGCAAAATTTATGTGTACAAAGCCACAACATCTGCTTCAAAATGAGTATCTAGAAATGATCCCAATTCTACCAAATAATAAAAATAGATATTATAACAAATTTACGACAAGATTAAATGTTGCTGTTTCGGCAGCTAGTTTTTTGTGGTGAACTGTTTCCTTAATATCCAAAACTGTTTTCCCATTGGCGATACAACAAAACCACCAATAAAAAAAAGAAAAAAGAGAGAGAGGGAGAGAGAGTTTGGGCAAGAGAAGGGGATCTTGATGTTAGTCCTACCATACAACTTCCAAAGACTATTTTGACACTTCAAATTTTCCAGATAGGAATTCCATTCAAAATCGTGCATGTGCTCCTACAGAGATGACAGGAGATTATACTATGCCACCTCATATCCAAAAATACTCCAAAGTTCATTCATCCATGAGCCATGCATAAATTCTACTATTTTCCCTGCCAAAATCCACTTTAGACATCACAACAACGTAATTTTGGCCGACATTAATTTCCAAAACTCAAGTCAAACCAAAAACGCAAGCAACAATTCATTCAATTACTAATCTGCTCATCTAGAGACATTTCAAATTTGTTATCATCATTAGGTTATTACATGATTAATATGGTGCAGCAATGAGCTAGCACTACATGAGTATCGAATTCATTAAAAAATAATATTAAGCTAATATGCAGACAAATTTTATGAAAAGTAATTAATTGGAAGCTCAAGACAACTATTTGCAGGAAAAATATATAAAGTTGATAATTTTCCAATTTCATTCCCTATAGATTACCTAAATTTAATTGACAACCAAGTCAAGATTTTGATAAAAGAAATGACATTAGCATTCATTAATTAAGTCAATAATCCATAATAAAAATAACATACTTTTGGTCCTGAGATAGAGAGAATTTTTCTCACCTTAAAACCAAAGGTTAACGAAGATAATTTTTTTACAGAGAAAAATGGAGCCTGTGAAAACGGGGACAATGAGCTGGGGCTAGGGTTTCCGTAATCGCAGTGTTATTTTCGCTATTGCGATAGAATGTCGGCCGTTGAGTTTCTGCACGTGACGCTATCGATTGGCCGGTATCGTTTGCACGTGCGGGGAGATGGGGTTTGTTATCGGGTTGTTATCATGGGTTTTTGGGCCTGTTGGCCCAGAAACGACGGAAGTGAACACCGTGTTGTTGTAACACGTATAGCTGCCGTTTTGATATTTCTCTGTTATATGTCATGTCGTATTGTTTAGAAGAACAATAATTTATAATTCTTAATACACGTACTTAAAAGGATATGATTAACAAGCAATAATAGATGCCGGAAACGCCGTAGCTATAAGGAGATCGTCACACACTGTTCGCCCGCCTTCGACCCACCGCCATACGTCGCATGCACACCTAAATTGGTAAAATTTTCTATAATTACGCGTGTTTTCATGGGATTTCTCTTTTAAGAACCTTATTGACTGCTGCAAACGGCATCGCTTCCACACTCCCTGGCAGTAGACTTTGCAAAGGAGCGTTATATGGTTTTCAATTGCAGTTGGGCTTCTCTCCATTCTGGTTCTGACTCATCCTCCGTTATGTGTTTATCCTTCCAATCTATAAAGGAGAGCATTATTATACGTTTAATTTGAGAAACTGAAAGGGAAGTGATTAAAGCAAATCCATTGAGTTCCCTCCCAACAAATGTATTGAATGAAGCAATAAATAAAAACACTGTTTTTAAGGAGAGAGGAGAGTTACCCGCGGAATGCACGACTCATTATATTATGTATGGTTGATGGTGATTTTTGGACACCAGATTCCCAGTAAAGCAAGAAGGGTATAAAGAGGATTTTCGTTTCCGAAGTTCTGAGGGCCGGAGCTCGGGGAGAAGAAACGTCCCGCCTAGAGTTAGGGTCGGGTCAGTTCATATCCACCACCCGACTCGATGAGTGAAGATGTTTAGGACAGCTCAGATAGTTGATTTCTCGGTACAGACCCCGCCAGATTGCTCGACAACCGTCACTCCTGATTTTCGACCTGTTAGAGCTGGTCGGGGTGTTGGCTTTTAATCACATAATCATGATCGGATAGTTGGAATCTGGCATAGGGACTCACATTCTCTAAAAGATCTGATATGATGGGAGCAGATGGCTAATTAATCTTCTCACACAAGATAACGTGTAGCAGTGGCCAATAATAGCATGGATTAATGAGATATAGGCGTCATATGGCAGGTGTGTCAGGCCGTATGGTTACTGTTCGCAGAGCAAGTGGGGCAGAGAGCCTTGACATTGATGGCAGAGTCGCGTGGCTGTCGTCATGGAGACATTGTAATAGTGTAATTTACCCTACTATATAAAGGGCTTGTGAGATCATTGTAAGGGATTAGCAAATTTTACTCATGCATTTACTTGTAAGAAAGAAAGCCAAATAATGTGTAATATTGAACGGGTGAAGGTCGGTCAAAGCCGAGCACTTGTGTAGAGAGGTCGGTCCCACCTGATCACGTAATAAAAGCTTCATTTTTCTTGTGTCTGTGGCCGTAGGTTAGATCCATTCCACCGAACCACGTTAAACCATCAGTTTTGTCTGTGTTTTCTCTTCTTTTACTAATTTTGTATTTGGTCCCCAAACAAAACAAATTCACAGTTGAATGAAGGTTGTTCGAGGAGTAAGTTTATCGATTTGCCACTGGAACGAAAATTGACCATCAACCGTTGCGCCGTTTGGGGGGAATCAGTATAAAAAGCAGCAAACACACTAAGACGATGGCAGGAGATAGGAACCACAAATCTTCAGAAGGTTCGACCACGAAGTGGATGGAGAAGATGGAAGAGACCATGCGAAAAGATATGGATGAAACACGGAAGGAGAAAGAATCGACCTAGATCATCATGAAAGCCATGATGGAGAAGTTAGAGGAGTTAGAAAAGAAAAATGATGAAAAAATACAGGTAGGTCCCAACCGTAGGAGAGAAGAGATAGGAAGGGGAAAGAAGGTTGCCAGGTCAGATGGTGGTGGTTGAAATGAGAAGAATGGTGCTTATAGAATAAGATTTGTAGTCATCGCCGGAGCTGAACCGATGAGGGAAATTTGGGAAGAAGAATAAGGTAGGAAGACCTCGGAGTCCTCCAATAACTGTCTATGTTGCGCGAAGAGTGACCTGAAATGATATCCAAGGGAAGAATATGGAGTTCCCAGTTACGGGAGGAACCATGCCCGGAGTGGAAGAAGGAGGGACGCTAGTGATTACACCAAAAGAGTACTTGCGGTTATCACAATATAGTTAGGGTGTCGATTCCTCAGAGAGATGGTTACGAAGGAACTGAATCATTTAGTACGAACGTTAGCAATAACTTAATTAAAGAAAATGATTGAATTGGCAGTGTAGATTAAAGATTATAAAAAACACGTAAGAATTTATCAATAGAGAAAGACAGTAAAGTGTCGGGAATCCTTCTTGTATCAAGTCCATATATTCAGTAATTGATTCCTTTTATCACTTAATTGAGGGTTTCACTTCCCAAACCAACAATCAGAAGATATTTCAATTAAAACATATTAAATTCTAGGGTAATCGATGAATTACTTTCTCTATGTTAACAGCACACCATGTTATCATTATGACATATCTAACGTCGACAATATACTCACAGACAATACTGCAGTATAGGATTAACTAATAAAAAAACAATACCAGTCACAACTAGGTTCCTCAAACACACATAGAAAAAACATGACTATTCCTATATGAAAATTAGTAAAACACAATCTCTGGATTATAAATCAAAAGATAATATAGAATAACGAAAAATCAATTATATTAAATAACAAAGATTGTTCAAGAATAAACAACATGAATATAAGAGTTATGTAGGAAACGCTTTCCTCGCGCAGCGGAAGCGATTAGGCACACGGATCGACCTTGAAATTTTTTTATGCTTTCCCTTCCTTAAAACAGAATGGAACCAGCACATATACTGAAGTTTTGCCTCTGTTTCGGACAAGATCTCAGCCTCAGAATGCGCCCAAAATAGTCCCCGAACAGCACCCGAACTGCCGTGAAATAATGGACTGTTTTGGACCCGTTACACAACCGAATTGCACACAAATCACCCACTGAATTGCGTGAACTGCAAGGGTGATATAGGTCTGAATTTTCCACTCAAAAATCATCCTAACTCAGCCCCAAAAAGTCCACAAGGTGTTTCCCAAAAAATCATAATTAAAACAAAACAAATCGAGCCCCGATTGTAACAAGTGAAGTGCAGCAAAGAGGTATTATTGTTCCTCAATGCCGTGACTTATAAGAGTGAAGGAGAAGATGATTTGTTCGTCACCACAAAATCTTCCGAGCTATATCTCGTTACCAACGGAAATTAGTGTGGGCTACACACACAAAACAAATCCCTAAACGTTTTAGAGATTTAATCACACATCAAGAATATTTTTTTATTCTTGTTCTTCAATATCGTTTTTCAACTTTTGAGAGAATAGAGAAAAAGAAGAAGATGACTAGGGTTGCTAGAATGAGAGAGTCCTATCAAAGAAAAATTATATTTTTCTTTTTGTACATATGGTAATTTGTTTCCTAAAACAAATCAACCACTCCCCTCCCTAATAAGCAAGAATCGGCCAAGCTATGGTTTATTTCAATTTTTGTAACATCAAATATTCAATTACCATTATTGAAAGGATGTTACAAAATTAAATAAGCAATTAACAAATTTGAAAATCATAATTTCCAAATTAATGCCAAGGATTTTATTTGTTTCCAAAATAAATAAATTCATTCCCTTTATGCTTGAGGAATTCGGCCACTACTAGAAATAATTGATTAATTTTGTAGCATTAAGTATTCAATTCCATAATTGAAATATATGTTACAAAATTAAAGAGTTACTAACTTTCATAAAGGTGTAACTTCCAAATTTAATTCAAAAGTTTCCAAAACCCAAATTTGGAATTCCAATATTAGCCTTCATTAAATTATATCATATATAATTTAATTACTAACAATAAATAATTATCATATAATCATTTATTATATAAATCATATATTAACTTTTAATATATAGTTATAAGTGTGACAAATAATATTATTAATCATATTATTAATATTTATACATTTGTGAGTATATAATTGGACAATCCAATTATACTAAATCTGTTATAGTAAATCTAGCTAGCACGGGGACCAAATGGATCTACGGTTCCGAGCTCTAATAATCTCGAAATATTAATTAAGCTCTTAATTAAATATTTCGAATTATTAACTCCGGGTTATTCCACTAAAAACCCGAAGTTGAACTCTCGTTGCCGCAGATGATATATTAAGTTGAACCAAGACGGTGTCCATCGATATAGTCATTACATACGAATTGACCATTCACGAGTATCTCGTAATTAGAGCCGAGTCATAATGTCCGTTATACCCCTCTAATTATTTTTACCTTAAGAACCATTGATTCTCTAATGAACGATTTATTCATAACTATTATGAATTTTAATCTTTCTATTCGTAATAGAGAGACTTGAGCGTTCAAATCGTTCAAGTACCGAATCAACCCTTAAGAAAGATACTCATCTACTTCTCGCAAGAAGGAGTGAACTCCATGTCTATGTAAAACGTTCACAGCTACAAAATAAAACGTGTCCCCAAAGTACGTAACTATTGGTCGGGACTGCTACACCAACCTCACCTTTGTAAATCAAATGACACAGCTTGCCATGCATGAGTTCGTAGTACACTCAGGATTAAGATCAATCCATATATGACCATCAAGTAGATTGAAATGACTTTCTTTGCTTAACGGATATTATAAGAGTGTCATTTCTATTTGGGTCCAGTCCTATATGATCGCATCATACAAGGTGCCTCCATTCTCATGTCTCTACATGGACGATCCGGATCAAGATCGCCATACAAATATAGAATGGACCGCAACTATAGATAAACCACAAACAAAGTACCCGCTTTGTTTGCTCTCTATGGACTATTTAAGATTACTAACTTCAGACTTAAATCCTCTTGTGTATGACACTCATACACTAAGTCTTAAGGTACATAAGTAATCTAGGGTATTTAAGATGATATATAATATGCGAAAATTAAACAAACAATTTGATAAATGAATAATGCATCGTTTTATTTCAAAACACATAAAACCGTTTACATCATATGTAGCTCTAGGGCATACATTCCAATAATCTCCCACTTGCACTAGAGTAAATGGGACATGTCTCGTAATCCTAGACCATCTAGGTGACCTTCAAAAACTTTAGCCGGCAAGCTCTTTGTAAACGGATCAGCCAGGTTATCTGCGGATGCAATCTTTGTGACAGTAACGTCTCCTCTCTGCACTATCTCCCTGATGAGATGATATTTCCTTTCTATATGCTTTCCTCTTTCGTGGCTTCTTGGTTCTTTGGAATTTGCACCACACCACTATTATCGCAATAGAGTATGAGTGGTCTATCCATATCTGGAACAACTTCCAGATCTCCCAAGAATTTATGGAGCTAGACTGCTTCCTTAGCTGCTTCACAAGCTGCTACATATTCAGCCTCCATGGTGGAGTCAGCAATACAAGATTGATTTATGCTCCGCTATACTATAGCCCCACCACCTAGGGTGAACACTGATCCAGATGTAGATTTCCTAGAATCTACATCTGTCTGAAAATCAGAGTCTGTATATCCTCTTAGGATCATATCCTCACCGAAATATACAAGCATATAATTTCTCGTTCTCTTAAGATACTTGAGAACGTGTTTCACAGCCACCCAGTGATCCAATCATGGTTTGATTGAAACCTACTGACTACTCCCACTGCAAAACAGATGTCTGGTCTCATGCATAACATAGCATACATGAGACTACCAACTGTTGAGGCGTATGGGATATGTCTCATTTCCTCAACATCTTGAGGTGTCTTAGGAGACTGTTCCTTTGAAAAATGAATTCCATACCGATAAGGCAGATTGCCTTTCTTGGAATTCTGCATCCCAAATCGCACAAGGATATTGTCGATATAGGATGCCTGAGACATAGCTAACATTCGTTTCTTGCGGTCCCGAATTATCTGAATCCCAAGAACATAATTGGCCTCTCCCAAATCTTTCATTTGAAATTGGTTAGCTAGCCAGGTTTTCACCTCTGATAATATCTTTACATCATTCCAATGAGTAAAATATCATCGACGTATAAAACAAGAAAAACCACATTCCCGTCAATGACGCGCTTGTATACACAAGGCTCATCAACATCCTGCTCAAAATCATAAGACATGATCGTTGTATCAAATCTTATATTCCAAGATCGAGATGCCTGCTTTAGTCCATAAATGGACCTTTGCAGCTTGCAAACCTTTTGCTCTTGACCTTGGGCGATGAACCCCTCTGGTTGTATCATATAGATACTTTCATCAAGATTACCATTCAAGAATGCAGTCCTGACATCCATTTGCCAAATTTCAGTCATAATATGCGGCAATGGATAGAAGCGTGCGGATGGATTTAAGCATGGCTACTGGCGAGAAAGTTTCCTCATAGTCAACTCCCTCTTTCTGGGTATAACCCTTGGCCACTAGTCTAGCCTTGAAGGTCTGTACATTCCCATCTGATCCCCTATTCCTTTTGTAGATCCACTTGCAACCTATGGGTTTCACCCCATCAGGTTGGTCTACAAGTTCCCAGACCGAGTTGGAGTGCATGGACTCCATCTCTAGGTTCATGGCTTTGAGCCATTCCTCTTTGTCAGAATCATCTGTTGCACTACTGTAGGTCAATGGATCATCTATGCCATCGCTGGATGCGACAACTTGTGCCTCTCCAACCTCTAAGTAGCGATCAGGTTGTCGTACAACCCTCCCACTGCGTCTAGGCGGTAGATCATTCTGATGAGCTTGCATCTGACTATCAGATGTCGAAGGTGCTATGTATTTTTCAACTTTCATTGATGATGGCGTGCTGGTCGAACCAGCAAGTAACTCCTCGAGCAACACTTTACTTCGAGGTTTGAACTCCCTCATATAGTCCTCCTCTAGAAACGTAGCATTTGTCGATACAAACACTTTGTTATCATTAGGACTGTAGAAGAATCCACCCTTAGTCTCCTTAGGATAGCCTACAAATAGGCACACCTGAGAACGTGGCTCCAACTTTGTAGTCTTATTCTTCAGCACATGTGCTGGACACCCCCATATGCGGAAACATCGTAAACTAGTTTTACGACCATTCCACAACTCTAAGGGAGTCTTAGAAATAGACTTAGATGGAACTACATTAAGGATATGCATTGCGGTTTGCAGTACATATCCCAGAATGAACTAGGTAGTGAGCTATAACCAAACATAGATCTCATCATGTCTAATAGGGTATGATTTCTCCTCTTTGCAACACCATTTTGTTGTGGTGTTCCAGGCGCTGTGAGCCGGGATACTATCCCATGCTCAACTAATAATTCCTCGAAATCTTTGTCGAGGTATTCCCCTCCACGATCTGATCGTAGAGTTTTGATTGTCTTACCTAATTGGTTCTCAACCTCAGCACGATACTCTTTGAACTTTTCAAAGGTATCTGATTTGTGATGCATTAGGTAGACATACCCATATCTTGAATAATCGTCAATGAATGTGACGAAGTATTCATAACCACCTCGTGCTCTTACATTCATCGGTCCACAAACGTCCGAATGTATTAGCTCAAGTGGTTGACTGGCTCTTAAACCTTTTCTAGTAAAAGGTCTCTTGGTCATTTTTCCTTCTAATCAGGATTCACAAACTGGTAGAGTCCTGAGCTTTAACTGGTTTAAGGCTCAGTTCTTTATCAATCTATTTATCTGGTCAAGATTAATGTGACCAAGTCTAAGATGATATAGATATGTGTCATCGTGAGAAATCTTTGGCCGTTTAGTTTTAGGTTTCTCAACCTTAAACATTTCAGCGTTGAGCAGTGACCTATGTGTTAACGGTCTTAACATATACAAGTTATTTTCTGAGTTTCCTGTGCATATAGTTAATCCATTTCTACCAATAATAACCAAATTGCTATTAAAAGAAACTGAATAACCATCATCCAAAAGTTTAGAAACATAAATCAAATTCCTGCGAAAACCAGGAATGAATAACACATTGTTCAAATTTAAATAACTATTATTCATGAAATTTAAACTAGAAACTCCCACTGCTCTTGCTGAAACGGCATCCCCTGTCCCGGCCCTCATGGTGTAGTCACCTTCAGCAAGGTCCCTCCATGAATCAAGTAGCTACAAAGAAGAAAAAACATGGTTAGTGGCTCCAGAATCAACAATCCAAGCGGATTTATCATCCTCCACTAATAGAGATTCAATAACGAGTAAATCATATTTACCTGTTTCCTTTTTCTCCTTTAGCTCAGCAAGGTATTTAGGACAGTTCCTTTTCCAATACCCATTCTTGTTGTAGTGGAAACATTTTCCTTTGGGCTTGGTATCCTTGGAGCCTTTCTTGTTTTTTTTCTTCTTCATGGGCTTTCCTTTAGCCTTCACAGTGCTTTTCATCTTCATCTTTGCAGATTTAGAAGACTTGGCAATATTTGCCTCTGCACTGGATTTACGAGGATCCACAAGCATGAACTCGTAATGGGTGAGCTCATTGAGCAGTTGGGTCAAAGTAAAAGTCAACTTGTTCATAACATAGTTGCTTTTAAACTGCAGGAAACTCTTCGGAAGAGTTTCCATAATCATGGTCACCTGGCTACGCTCGTCAATACGAGCTCCATGGGTTTCAGCAGTGTTGAGATAGGTCATCATCCTCAAGAGGTGCTCTCGGACTGATGTCCCATCCTTCATCCTAGCAGTCATCGCTGAGACCATGGCCTCATGGCGTTGACGCTCCGAATGCTGCCCAAACATGCCCTGCAATGACTCCATCATCTGAGATGCTAGAGCCATAGGTTCATGCTTTGCAGCAATAATCTCAGACATCCCTGCTAGCAAGTAGCAGTGGGCTTTCTCATTTGCTGTGACCCATTTCTAGTAGGTATCGCGCACAGCTTGGCCAACATTTCTGGCCGGCTCGGGAGGACGTTCCTCCGTCAGGACAAACTTTAGGTCTTCACAGACCAGGATATCGTTCATGTTACTTTTCCACTTAACATAGTTTTCTCCCGTTAATTTATCGTTTGAGAGTATAGAAATAATTGGAGAAATCATGGCTGAAAAATAAAATAAACATGCATTTAACATTCATTCATCGCATATTAAAATCATCAAAGCATTTTGGCATAAAATTAAACATGATGCATGAACCATGAATAATGAATTAGAAACCTAAGAGAATTACTATGCCACGGAAACCTATCATCCCATAAGTAAGTGCCGCCGTAGGGTAGGTCAAGTACTCGCATGATAGATCGAGACAATCTCAGTCAGTTTAATATATCCGGGAATAACTCTTATTCCTATATTAAACAACTACCATTTTATTTGATCAAGGAATTTTATTAACAGTTAATTATTCCTTTGTGAGTGTAACCTGCCGTTTCGAGATTCTTGGACTTAATGAGTGAAGTGCCGCCGTAGGGCAGGTCAGTTCATAAGATACATCTAGAATCCCTATCCTCTCGGAACCCAAACCTGATATTGACCAAAATGGACACCATCCGTAGGGGGACGAAAACAAAGCCGTCTCGAGGCACCTTTTGAATCTCACGTTTTTGGACTAACAACGGAGATCGCGGGATATACTGTCGTATATCCCTCTCCACTCACTATTTTAAAAAAAATTGGTTTCTATCTAAAATATCTAATATTTTATTTTAACTAGTGTGGATAAATTTATGGCGGCTAAATCATATTATTATTTACACTAGTTTGTCATAAGTGAGCTAATCAATTTTAACTATTAAAATTGTATCACTAATATCTCATTAGTCTCTACTAATAGTTTTACTCTAATTAAACTAATTTAATTAGAGTGGTATTACTAATATGACATGTTATGGCATGTAAAATGCAAGAGTGGGCACCCTAAGTTAATACATGACATGTTATTCAAACATTCGAAATAAATATACATATAACAAAAAAAATATTTTGCATTGACCGGCTCTTATTTTTCTATACTAATCTAATTAGTACAAAAGATTTACCAAGGCATTCCTTGGTCTTCAAATCCCGCTCCAAATAGGTGTTGGCTCATTTTGCGACTTCGGAGCTCCAAATTACAAAGATTGAAATTTTACATTGAAAAATAAAATTACAACAACTGTAAACAATGGCCTTATGGCCTTACATCCCAAAAACAAAACCAACTACAAAAATAAGAGCCGGAAAAATTTACGACCAATGCAAAATCCATTCATCACATGAAATAACAAAAACATTCATCATATGAATATCACAATGTGCCCACTCATCTAAACATGCATATAATATTTATAACTCATATAAATATATTAAAAACAGAAACCTTAAATGAAAAATAAAAGGGTTAAGAACACTTTTCAACCTCGCTCTAGATGCCAATTGTAGGAAACGCTTTCCTCGCGCAGCGGAAGCGATTAGGCACACGGATCGACCTTGAAAAATTTTCTGCTTTCCCTTCCTTAAAACTGAATGGAACCAGCATATATACTGAAGTTTTGCTTCTGTTTCGGACAAGATCTCAACCCCGGAATGCGCCCAAAATAGTCCCCGAACTGCAGTGAAATAATGGACTGTTTTGGACCTGTTACACAACCGAACTGCACACAAATCACCCACTGAATTGCGTGAACTGCAAGGGTGATATAGGTCTGAATTTTCCACTCAAAAATCATCCTAACTCAGCCCCAAAAAGTCCACAAGGTGTTTCCCAAAAAATCAGAATTAAAACAAAACAAATCGAGCCCCGATTGTAACAAGTGAAGTGCGGCAAAGAGGTATTATTGTTCCTCAATGCCGTGACTTATAAGAGTGAAGGAGAAGATGATTTGTTAGTCACCACAAAGTCTTCCGAGCTATATCTCGTTACCAACAGAAAGTAATGTGGGCTACACACACAAAACAAATCCCTAAACATTTTAGAGATTTAATCACACATCAAGAATATTTTCTTATTCTTGTTCTTCAATATCGTTTTTCAACTTTTGAGAGAATAGAGAAAAAGAAGAAGATGTATAGGGTTGCTAGAATGAGAGAGTCCTATCAAAGAAAAATTATATTTTTCTTTTTATACTTAGGGTAATTTGATTCCTAAAACAAATCAACCACTCCCCTCCCTAATAAGCAAGAATCGGCCAAGATAGGATTTATTTCAATTTTTGTAACATCAAATATTCAATTACCATTATTGAAAGGATGTTACAAAATTAAATAAGCAATTAACAAATTTGAAATTCATAATTTCCAAATTAATGCCAAGGATTTTTTTTGTTTCCAAAATAAATAAATCCATTCCCTTTATGCTTGAGGAATTCGGCCACTAGTAGAAATAATTGATTAATTTTGTATCATTAAGTATTCAATTCCATATTGAAATATATGTTACAAAATTAAAGAGTTACCAACTTTCATAAAGGTGTAACTTCCAAATTTAATTCAAAAGTTTCCAAAACCCAAATTTGGAATTCCAATATTAGCCTTCATTAAATTATATCATATATAATTTAATTACTAACAATAAATATTATCATATAATCATTTATTATATAAATCATATATTAACTTTTAATATATAGTTATAAGTGTGACAAATAATATTATTAATCATATTAATAATATTTATACTTTTGTGAGTATATAATTGGACTATCCAATTATACCAAATCCGTTATAGTAAATCGAGCTAACACGGGGACCAAATGGACCTGCGGTTCCGAGCTCCAATAATCTCGAAATATGAATTAAGCTCTTAATTAAATATTCCGAATTATTAACTCCGGGTTATTCCACTAAAAACCCGAAGTTGAACTCTCGTTGCCGCAGATGATATATTAAGCCGAACCAAGACGGTGTCCATCGATATAGTCATTACATACGAATTGACCCTTCACAAGTATCTCGTAATTAGAGCTGGGTCATAATATCCGTTATACCCCTCTAATTATTTTTACCTTAAGTACCATTGATTCTCTAATGAACGATTTATTCATAACTATTATGAATTATAATCTTTCTATTCGTAATAGAGAGACTTGAGCGCTCAAATCGTTCAAGTACCGAATCAACCCTTAAAAAAGATACTCATCTACTTCTCGCAAGAAGGTGTGAACTCCATGTCTGTATAAAATGTTCCCAGCTACAAAACAAACTGTGTCCCCAAAGTACGTAACTATTGGTCGAGACTGTTACACCAACCTCACCTTTGTAAATCAAAGGACACAGCTTGCCATGCAGGAGTTCGTAGTACACTCAGGATTAAGATCAATCCATATATGACCATCAAGTAGATTGAAATGACTTTATTTGCTTAACAAATATTATAAAAGTGTCATTTCTATCTGGGTCCAGTTCTATATGATCGCATCATACAAGGTGCCTCCATTCTCATGTCTCTACATGGACGATCCAGATCAAGATCGCCATATAAATATAGAATGGACCGAAACTATAGATAAACCTGAAGGGGTTATTTAGGGGGTGAATCCGGTAACGCAGCGGAAGCGGTGAAAATCCGATTTTCAGATTTCAAAACTTTTTCTCGGATAAATTAAATAACATATTTATTTAATATTCCAATAATCAAATTATGAAAATAAATTCAATAAAACATTTTTAGGTGATTTACCGAATACCATTGCTTTGTATTTTTGTCTGTTTTAGTCCGAAATTGATCCAATCAATTTTGAATGATTCTAAATCATTTCTAAGATGAACTTATGATGTTCAAAACATCAAAACACCAAGCAACCAAAATCCCCAATTTTAGACTCCAAGGCCGAGAGCCTCACAAGGATGCACATTTGTGCACTTTGTCATTCATGTCTCAAAACACATCTAAATGTAGTCCAATGAACATGAAACTTTATATGTATCATATACACACATAAATACACAACATATATGAAAACCCCCAAATTGGAATTAGTTAAGAAACCTAATTTTTCAATTTCCACAAATTGGACAAATTAGGCTAATTACATTAAATCAAATGTTCAATCATCAATCTTTCATCCATTCAAGTCTCAACACAATGAAACAACTCAAGATCAAATCTAGGTCATTTAAGAGTGGGTCAACAACTCTAGAATGCAACATGGTTTCATAAACCTTAAAAGAATACATATAACTACAATAGTTACATCCTTTCTTCACCATACATGCTCAACACTTCATTCAAACTTCCATCAACAAAAACACAAAGAAATAAAGAAAGAAATATCTAAGAACAACATAATCTATCCACCCGTAGATTATGACGATCACGGATAATCTCGCTGAACCATACAGGTCGAGGTCAAGGCAAATGTATAATTCCTCCGTCACAGGTATCCGGATAAATCCCAGAGATATAGATGTAAACGTCAAATCTCTATCGGGACTATCCAGTCGACTATTTATTAGCATCTCAAAAAGAATGTTTAGAACTAGCTTCTAAACTTACCACGAGCCCATGGTTTTATCTGATTGCTAATCATATGGACTACCTATGCTCTGGTACCAACAGAACTGACGGATCCTATCTTGATACTCATAGGACACCCTGAGGATCTATCTACACCCAACGAACATGCGGAGGTCTGATCTAAATAGATCGATGACGTGACTGCCATCTAAGTGTAGAAGATGTCTCATGTGCCACAATGGCATCTCAAGTCTAAGAATCACAAGTGCTACTCAACCCAAGAAGATTCTTATTGACGCTGGTGTCATCCACTAAGAATCTTCGGTCGGTGAGTCGTTCAGTGTTTATCCGCTATAAACACCTACACGTCTATACTAGTCTCCAAGACTAATGGTTCATTGAGAAACCATGGAATCATATATTCCAGTATACGACATGTACCGGTCTCAACGGGTTTACTTTACTGACCAAGTAGTGTAAACCTTGACCAGGAACTGTCTGAGAATGACAACGTCATGATACTACTCAATGTCCGTTGCGACGCTTTTGCAACTATACCATGACTAATCATTCTAAGGTCATTACGTCTTTACCATATAAAAGATTAGATTATATTATAGAAACTGCATATATTATTACTGATAATAACGTTTTACAGAAGTATTTAACAAAAATACAACCTGGAATTGGCGCTCTGAGCACCAACCCCTACAAAATCTCCCACTTGCTCTAGTGCCAATATCGATTGTATCTAATACCCATCGACTCCACGTGTTTATCAAATAACTTCGGAGGTATGGCCTTCGTCAGCGGGTCTGCTACGTTGTCTTCACTCGGTACCTTGCACACGACAATATCCCCTCGCGACACGATCTCTCGAATGATGTGGTACTTGCGTTCCACATGCTTCGACTTCTGATGCGCCCTCGGTTCCTTTGCTTGCGCAATGGCTCCAGTATTATCACAGTATAACGGAATCGCATTCTCGATACTTGGGACAACTCCCAATTCTGTGATAAAGTTCTTTATCCACACAGCCTCTTTTGCGGCTTCAGAAGCTGCAATATATTCCGCCTCAGTGGTGGAATCAGCTGTAGATCCCTGTTTGGAACTCTTCCAACATACTGCACCTCCGTTAAGGGTAAAGACAAATCCAGATGTAGACTTTCTATCATCGGGATCCGATTGAAAATCGGAGTCTGTATACCCGTTAACCTGCAGTTCGTTTCCTCCATAATAATCAACTTATCCTTAGTACCTTTAAGATACTTTAGGATATGTTTAATGGCCATCCAATGGTCATTACCTGGATTGGACTGATATCGACTGGTTACGCTAACAGCGAAACTGATATCAGGCCTCGTACATAACATGGCACACATTATGCTACCCAAACACGAAGCATAAGGTTGGTTAGACATTCTAACCTTCTCATCTTCTGTTTGTGGACACATCTTCTTGAAAGATGAATCCCATGTCTGAACGGTATGTTTGCTGTCTTACAGTTACCAAAGCTATACCGTTCCAAGATCTTATCTACGTACGTTGATTGGGATAACCCAATCAGCCTCCTTTGTCTATCTCGATAGAGTTTTATCCCTAAAACATAGGAAGCTTCTCCCAGGTCCTTCATGGAGAAATTCTTACAGAGATATGCTTTAACGCTTTGTAACATACCTAAATCATTCCCAATGATTAGGATGTCATCAACATACAGGACTAAAAATACGACCATGCTCCCACTGGCCTTCTGATACACACAGGATTCTTCCGAATTCTTAGAAAACCAGACGATCTGATAATCTCGTCGAATCGAAGATTCCAACTTCGTGAAGCTTGTTTAAGTCCATAAATGGACTTCTTAAGCTTACATACCATACCCGAGGTTTCGCTGGATGTGAAACCTTCCGGCTGTTCCATATAGATTTCTTCATCAAGAAATCCATTTAGAAAAGCCATTTTGACATCCATTTGCCAAATCTCGTAGTCATGATACGCAGCTATAGAAAGCAAAATCCGGATAGACTTAAGCATTGCTACCGGCGAAAAAGTTTCATCGTAGTCGACGCCAGGTCGCTTCGTGTAACCTTTTGCTACCCGTCGGGCCTTGTAAGTTTCAACCTTACCGTCAGGCCCGCCCTTCCTCTTGTAAACCCATTTACAACCGATAGGAACAATTCCTTCGGGAAGCGGAATCAAGTCCCAAACTTGATTTTCATGCATTGAGTCTATCTCGGATTTCATGGCACTTTGCCATTTCACGGAGTCGATGTCCAACATCGATTCTCTATAGGTGAAAGGATCTGTCTCTTCAACTAAGAGAACATCCAGACTCTTTTCTTGTATCAAATACAAGCGTTCAGGAGGTCTAGATACCGTTTCCGACCTACGGAGTGTGTGTGTTGAAGGTCCTTCATCTACTTGAACTTCAGGTTCCTCCGTTGGTTCGTTGTTTTCAGGTTGGACTTCATCAAGCTCAACCTGTCTATGATCACCTCCTTCTGACAAAAATTCTACTTCTAGAAATTTTGCGAAGCGAGCTACGAACACATTTCGATGCTCGGTATCATAGAACAGATATCCCCTCGTGTTCGAGGGATATCCAACAAACCTAAACTTTTGCCCTCGAGGCGAAAGCTTACTTTGCTGAGTTACCCTGACATAGGCAGGACAACCCCAAACCTTAATATAATTAAGATTCGGTCTCCTACCGAACCATATCTGATACGGTGTCGTAGGAACAGCCTTTGAAGGAATCTTATTCAAAAGATGTGCGGCTGTTAAGAGACAGTAGCCCCATAAGTAATAGGGCAAATCTGTGAAACTCAACATCGATCGGACCATATCCAATAAAGTCCGATTTCTCCTCTCAGATACACCATTGTGCTGTGGTGTACCTGGAGGAGTATATTGAGCGAGAATCCCATTCTCCTTCATATAATCCATGAACTCACCACTCATATATTCGCCGCCTCGATCTGATCGAAGGCATTTAATATATTTACCAGTTTGTTTTTCTACTTCATTTCGGAACTCTTTGAACTTTTCAAAGGTTTCCGATTTATGTCGCATCAAATACACATAACCGTACCGTGACAAATCATCGGTAAAGGTAACGAAGTACGAATAACCACTGTGAGCAGTTTGACTTAGTGGACCACATACATCAGAATGTACGAGTTCCAGTAAGTTTAGTGGCGCGGTGTCCAACACCAGAAAATGGGGCTTTGGTCATCTTACCCTGAATACAGGATTCACAAGTTGGATAGGACTCAATGGTAAGATCTGATATCAAACCATTCCTAACCAATTGGGTAAGGCGTTTAACGCCAATGTGACCAAGTCTCATATGCCAAAGTTCAGTATTATTAATTACAGGTAAACTACGTTTATTAACTCCAGTATTTAATATATCTTTTGAAGTTTGCAATGTGTAATGACCATGCTGGTTTGGACAACTAAGGATCTGAATATTATTTTATCATATAAATACAAAGAACTATTCTTAATATTAATACAATAGCCTTCTGTATCTAATACAAAAAGTGATATAATATTAGCGACACATCCTGGTACAAAATGACAGTCATATAACAAAAGTGTCCCATTCGGCAATGAGATCTCGCATACTCCCACTGCAACTGCATCCAAAGAGTCTCCACTCCCGAACCGCAACTGCATCTCCCCTGGCTTCAGCCTCCTACTTTCCTTCAGCACCTGCAACGAATTGCAAATGTGAATGGGACAAGCAGAATCTAAAATCCAGCTGGATGTAACGGCTTCACAAGCCAAAGATAAATCAATAACTGGAAAAATAAAAGTACCTGATGTAGAAGCTCTGTCTCTCCTCAGCTGGGCAATGTAATCGGACAGTTCCTCTTCCAGTGCCGACCTTGCCGCAGTGGTGGCATTTGTCTTCAGAAGCCCTTTTGGGCTTGGCTATCTTCGCCTGCTGTGGAGGACCGAAGGCTTCTTCTTCTTCCCTTTCTTCTTCTTTCCCTTGGACATTCCTTGGGAAGAAGCAGACAGAGAAGTAGATCTAGGTGGGCGAGTCGGTACTCCCTTCTTCAGATCCTCTTCTGCCGTGAGCAACATCCTATGTAGCTCCTGGTAGGTGCAGACTGTCCCGTGCATGTTGAAGTACATCACAAACTGGCGGAATGAAGCTGGCAGAGAACCAAGAATGACACTCCTACCGAGAATTTCATTAGGATGAGATTATGTTGCCTCAATTGATCGATCAAATCGATCATTTGAAGAACATGTGGGCTAACACTTTGCCCCTCATCCAGACGCGCATGGAACAGTTCCATGGCGACCTTGTGAACAATAACCTGTTCCTGGTTCTCGAACGATTGTCTTATCGCGTTATCATACTATAGGAATCTGATGTTCCATAGTATTGTTGCTTGAGTTTCGGAGAGAGCGAACTAAGGATGTATGATTTAACCCTTAAATCATCATTCTTCCAAGCTTCAAAAACTTGGCGTTCCTCCTCCGAAGCATCCTCACCCACTGCAAGGGGTAAAGGACCCTCAAGAACATAACCCAACTTTTCGGAATCGAGGACAATCCTCAAATCCAATTCCCAGTCTGTAAAGTTCTCAGCGCCTTTCAGTTTGTTCGCATCTAACATACGCGCAAACTGGTTTGTGGATTGACCCGCCATCGCAAATCTATCATATAGATCACGAAAAACGGTTAGCAGAAATAAGCAGTTTCATATAATATCAAAAGCATAAACTAGATCATGGATTTTTAATCTAATATGCCCCTCCCACTAAATCATGCAATACTGTAATCCCAAAACAGAATACAAATATTTAATAATTAAATTAAATATAAATAGTGAAAGGTGGATCCCGTGAATATATTTCAGCTCACAGCAGAGGCACGGTCTCGCCTACGTATATTCATCAGGTAGACAACTCATTTGTCAATCACTCAAAAGTGACTCCTAAGTATCCGGTCCTGGCCGTTTCTCGTTGTCGCTGCGAAGGCAGGCCCACAAGGAGACGTACCAAGGTAATACTCGTCAATGATAAACTCAAGTTACTTACGTAATCCTGACAGCTAGGGCACGTTCAGAATTCCGCTTTTACTTGAATTTATCTAGTATCAGATATACATCCGGTATAAATAAATCTTTATCGGCTACACCCTCACAGCAGAGGCACGGTCTCGGATGTAGTCACAAAGAAGTATTCATAAACCGTATTGACAAGACGGACCATATAACATGCATCAAATACATAATTACATTTAAACCTTATTATTAGGGATTTTCCGCTAAGTGTCATACACCCTAAATCTAACCAGTTTAGATCCTAATAAGCATGCATAAAGTCAAGAAAACATGATTAAACATTGATTCAATGAAAGCTAATCATATTAGGTGGCCTAGAATCAGACTTGCTCTGATACCATTTTGAAGGGGTTATTTAGGGGGTGAATCCGGTAACGCAGCGGAAGCGGTGAAAATCCGATTTTCAGATTTCAAAACTTTTTCTCGGATAAATTAAATAAACATATTTATTTAATATTCCAATAATCAAATTATGAAAATAAATTCAATAAAACATTTTTAGGTGAATTTACCGAAATACCCTTGCTTTGTATTTTTGTCCGTTTTAGTCCGAAATTGATCCAATCAATTTTGAATGATTCTAAATCATTTCTAAGATGAACTTATGATGTTCAAAACATCAAAACACCAAAGCAACCAAAATCCCCAATTTCTACTCCAAGCCGAGAGCTCACAAGGATGCACATTTGTGCACTTTGTCATTCATGTCTCAAAACACATCCAAATGAAATCCAATCAACATGAAACTTTATATGCATCATATACACACATAAATACACAACATATATGAAAACCCCCAAATTTGGAATAGTTAGAACCCTAATTTTTCAATTTCCACAAATTGGACAAATTAGGCTAATTACATTAAATCAAATGTTTCAATCATCATCTTTCATCCAATTCAAGTCTCAACACAATGAAACAACTCAAGATCAAATCTAGGTCATTTAAGAGTGGGTCAACAACTCTAGAATAGCAACATGGTTTCATAAACCTTAAAAGAATACATATAACTACAATAGTTACATCTTTCTTCACCATACATGCTCAACACTTCATTCAAACTTCCATCAACAAAAACACAAAGAAATAAAGAAAGAAATTATCTAAGAACAACATATGTTGAAGCCTAGAACCTAAGGAACATATTCCTCTCTAATAGTAAGTTTGAAAAACTTACTAAATTCCAAGCTTTTTCCTTGATAAGTCTTTCTCTCTCTCAAGCTTTCAAAGTTTCTTCAATGGAGTTTGTTTGTATAAAGTGTATTAGGTTAAGTGATGAAAATGAAAAAACAATTTATACTTGCAAAATATGCCTTGGCCGAAAATGCAAGACCAAATGCAAGAATTGTAATTTCAATTTCATTTCAAAATCATTAATCAACTTGCCAATATATCATATAAACTACTTTATTAGATATATTTAAAGTCAACAATGCAACTAATGTCATTTAATTAATATATCCTAAAGTAAAATATTTATATTTTAATTAATTTAATCATTTAACAATTAAATAATTAATTAATTAATCAAATACAAATATATTAAATATATGTATAATATTTACATTAAATATTAAAAACATATATTCATTTAGGAAATAAGTCAAATAACTCATTTTGACTATTAATTAATGTGTATTTAATTAATCAAGTATTAAATGTAAATACACAATAATTACGTAAATGACTATCTAGTCCTTTTGCATGTATCTTGCGTTTAACCTTTAAACGACTTTATAAATAATCAATATTATTTATTTATGTTGCTCTAGTGCTCTACGAGTATGTTTCATTATTGAGACTCTCTAGGTTCAGGTATATCCGTCACGAAATCAAATTTCATGTCCATAATCTATCCACCCGTAGATTATGACGATCACGGATAATCTCGCTGAACCATACAGGTCGAGGTCAAGGCAAATGTATAATTCCTCCGTCACAGGTATCCGGATAAATCCCAGAGATATAGATGTAAACGTCAAATCTCTATCGGGACTATCCAGTCGACTATTCTATTAGCAATCTCAAAAAGAATGTTTAGAACTAGCTTCTAAACTTACCACGGGCCCATGGTTTTATCTGATTGCTAATCATATGGACTACCTATGCTCTGGTACACAGAACTGACGATCCTATCTTGATACATAGGACACCCTGAGGATCTATCTACACCCAACGAACAGGCGGAGGTCTGATCTAAATAGATCGGTGACGTGACTGCCATCTAAGTGTAGAAGATGTCTCATGTGCCCACAATGGCATCTCAAGTCTAAGAATCACAAGTGCTACTCAACCCAAGAAGATTCTTATTGACGCTGGTGTACCATCCATTAAGAATCTTCGGTGAGTCGTTCAGTGTTTATCCGCTATAAACACCTACACGTCTATACTAGTCTCCAAGACTAATGGTTCATTGAGAAACCATTGGAATCATATATTCCAGTATACGACATGTACCGGTCTCAACGGGTTTACTTACTGACCAAGTAGTGTAAACCTTGACCAGGAACTGTCTGAGAATGACAACGTCATGATACTACTCAATGTCCGTTGCGACGCTTTTGCAACTGTACCATGACTAATCATTCTAGGTCATTACGTCTTTACCATATAAAAGATTAGATTATATTATAGAAACTGCATATATTATTACTGATAATAACGTTTTACAGAAGTATTTAACAAAAATACACCGGGAATTGGCGCTCTGAGCACCAACCCCTACAAAACCACAAACAAAGTACCCGCTTTGTTCCTCTCTATGACTATTTAAGATTACTACTTCATACTTAAATCCTCTGTGTATGACACTCATTCCCTAAGTCTTAAGGTACATAAGTAATCTAGGGTATTTAGATGATATATCATATGCGAAAATTAAACAAATAATTGATAAATGAATCAGGCATCGTTTTTTTTTCAAAACACAATAATCAACCGTTACATCATATGTAGCTCTAGGGCATACATTCCAACAAGTTAAATACAAAAGTTCATCTCTAGCTTTGCCTAAGAGATTAGTTCTCCATAGAAAATAAAGACATAGCCTGAGGAGATCGGAGAGACATTTCGTCTAGCCTGAAGTTTCCTCGTTCTTCTCAATCAAATAATGATTTTTAACTCTTTATTGTGTATTTATTCTCCCTTTCTAGGGTTTTGGATGAGCTTGGGTATATATGGGGAAGTCATTGAGTCCTTATGCATGTAAAACACGACTAAACTAAGTTTTTGGGCATCTGCCAAGGCGCCGTGACACCGGAAAGTGGCGTTGCGGCGCCTAACTCTCGGCCAATTTATATGGGCAATGTTGAGGAGGCACCGCGGCGCCAGAAAGTGGGCGTCGCGGCACTAGTTATACTTTCTGGTTTTGCCGATTATGCGTTTCTGCTCTTCCCATGTGCTTCCGATGCGTCCGTAAGGTCCCGAAACACGTACAATTGCTCCAAGATTCATGTCACATTTCTTCCTAATAACAAAACATAAAGTAAACTATAATTAAGATTAAATACTTAACAATAGAGCGGAATTAGTGATGTTCAAAGTACATTTTCATGCACTTATCACAACCCCCAACCAGCTTATTGCTAGTTCCTAGCAATTTAAGCACAAAAAGAAAATATAAACTAAACGAAATTAAAAGAAATAAATAAAAACTATCTAAGCCATTTTCGTAGGGATCACGATTGCATTTAGCGTATGTAATAAGCCTTTAAACCTCTAGGCGGCCCTAGTGGACGAGTTATAGTCTCGTGAGGGCTTACAGGACGATACCCACGAACGTCATTCAAAACATATGCAATCATGCATAAATAAGAAAATGAAATAGTCATAATAGTTACACATATTATTGTCCTCAAAGAATGCCTAGCAATGAAATCAGAGAACATTCAAAGTACTCAATGCAACTCAAATCCAAGTCCTTGAATAAATCATCTAAGCCAAACTCACAGTGTGTGTGTGTAAAGGTTCATTCACAACTCGACTCATAGGTAAGCCAACTCAATGATTTCGTTTAAAAATTGGGATCTGATGGGTCAAACCAACCTAGACATCTCAAATGTGCTATGTAAGTGCATTTCTTTGCTCAGTATGGTATGATTTTTTTTTTGATTCAAAACCTTTTTTCTTCAACACACCTACCCTTTAAGGTAGCATTTCTCCTCATAGTGGTCCTAACACTCGCCCATGGTAGCTTCATGCTTATCGGTTATAGGTGGTTTAATTTCTTTTTTATTTTATTTTTTATTTTTTATTTCTTTTTGTTTTTATTTTTAACCATACCATACATCATAACACTAACAATTCAAGATAGACATCTAAGCAAACGGTCATTCATCGACATGCAATTTCTTTAACTCGTCACTTTGCCAACTACCTAGGCTTTCACTGCTAAAAACCTATAGTTAAGTGCTTACGAGTTTAACCTAGATCAACTACTCAAGGCATCAGATAAAAGTACATCGGGAACTTATAGTTTCTAAGATTTCATCCTAAAGCAAACAATACTCATCATTGGGCTTATGCTTTACTATTAAGGACTAAAAACTATATTTTTTTTAACGAAAAGATAACGGAACTAACATATGAATAACTAGATACAACATATTATAATATAACCACTCAAACCTATATCAAACATTGTCCTCAATGTTAACGACAATAAGGATGTTAGAAAAGGAAGGAGTTCGCCTGACTAGAGAGATCGTGAACCTACATGAAATATGGTGTCATCATGCAAAAGAAACAGAAAACAAAACAAAACAAAACAAATAGAAAAAAGAAAATTAAACAAACTAAAAAAATATGTACAAATTAAGAAGAGGGAGAGATCAATCCTCATAAGCCGGATCAGAAAGAGGCACATCCTCCGCTGCAGGGTGTTGGGATTTCTATGATCAATCCCAAGATCATTTAAGCATAAAAGATGTGTGAATACGCAAGTAGCGGAAATACTTACATTGAATGGATTGGATATAGGTGGAAAGTTCAAAACTTTTGCTCATTTGAAGTACTCCAAGCTCATCTTTTGATTTGTATGTTGAGCTCCAAGCTTGATCTTTTGAATTCCAAACTCAAGGGATGTTTCCCTATCACATTTGTAAGAGTCTTTAAGTGCTAGCTAAGGAAGAAAATTGCAACAAAATTCATTCCTTTGTTTTTGGTGGTTCACGGCAAAAGGAGGAGAGGAGAGAGTTTATGGCTTTTTGATATTTTTTGATTTCTAAAATCAATTACAAATTATCAAAAGTCAAACTCAAATTTTGGTATATGCTTTACCCAAAGGCTAAGCAAAGTTTTGGAGGGAAAAAATTGACACTTGATGGACAAGTGATGTAAGTTGGTGGGACCCACTTTAATTCAAAATTCAAGTGGCTTGCTCAACACACTTCGGGCTTGGGTTCGCTTAATCCGATTAAACGAATTTTCCGTTACGACATATTTAAATCCAATTTAATTATATAATAGTGCCTCACAAAATTATTACGAAATTCGCTCGCGAATTAATTCTAAATTAATTCGTTTGCCCGAATTAAAATCCAATTTTAATTCTGTTATGAAATCTAATTTCATTTAATATATCGAATATATTATTTAATCGATTAATTCTAAATTAATCATTCTCTCTCTTCTATTTGAATTTTATCCCAGATAAATTCTTGCCGTAATTTAATTTGTATTCAATACTAATTCTTATTTAATTCCAAATTAAATAATTACACTTTTAATGTGCCTTTATGACTTAGATTCTAAATCTAATCTTAATGGGTCTCAAAGCCCAATTAACATCCAATGTCAATTTAATTAAAGTCCAATAGGCTTTTAATTAATTTCATAAGGCATGGGCTTTGGCCAATATGGGTCAAACCCAAATGCCAAGGCCTAATTAATGAATCACCCGATTTTCCATAAAATTAATTTCGGGCCAATTAAATTTAAAAGGCCTATGTATTATATTTGGACTTAATGGTATGGTTTTAGGTCCAATTTGGATCCAATCCAATTGTCCTAAACCAACTTGGCCCAACCAAGCCTATTAGGCCCAAATATAACAATTATATCCCAATTCCAAATTAAGCCTAATTAATTAAATTCTAATATTCCAAATATCACAATTTATTTAATTCAAGTGTATATCCATAATTAATTATTTAAATTAACATTTCCAAAACACCAATTTAATTAATTAATCAAGCTTTATTATTTTCAATACATGTCCAACATTATTGAAGAAAAATCAACTCATTCCATGCTTCTTTATTCACGGCAATCATGCATTTTTCATCAATTTTGATTTCAATCAAATTAAATCACAAATCAATATATATCATGCATTTTAAACACATCCAATGGTCTAAATCAAAAAATACCATGATATATTAGGCTCCTATAGGTTCGGCCAAGCCATTCATTTTGGGAAAAATTAATCCAATTCTTTTTCTCAAAATTTTAAGATGCTTAAATCTAATTTACCATCATCCAAGCTTAATCAAACCATCAATTTGGAGATATCATGCTCAAATCATAAAATCCCCAAAATAAAGTATATAAACCCTAAGTTCATTTCATACTTAAATAGGCTCTGATACCATTGTTGGGTTTCTAAGATCAATCCCAAGATCATTTTAGCATAAAAGATGTGTGAATACGGAAAGAAGTAGCAGAAATACTTACATTGAACGGATTGGATGTAGGTGGAAAGTTCAAAACTTGTGCTCCTTTGAAGTGCTCCAAGCTCCTCTTTTGATTTGTATGTTGAGCTCCAAGCTTGATCTTTTGAATTCCAAACTCAATGGATGTTTCCCTATCACATTTGTATGAGTCTTTAAGTGCTAGCTAAGGAAGAAAATTGCAACAAAATTCATTCCTTTGTTCTTGGTGGTTCACGGCAAAAGGAGGAGAGGAGAGAGTTTATGGCTTTTTGATATTTTTTGATTTCTAAAATCAATTACAACTTATCAAAAGTCAAACTCAAATTTTGGTATATGCTTTACCAAAAGGCTAAGCAAAGTTTTGGAGGGAAAAAAGCTTTTAATGACTCCAACTACTTCCATCACCAAATTGACACTTAAATCAAAATTCAAGTGGCTTGCTCAACACACTTCGGCCTTGGGTTCGCTTAATCCGATTAAACGAATTTTCCGTTGCGACATAATTAAATCCAATTTAATTAAATAATAGTTCCTCGTAAAATTATTATGAAAGTCGCTCGCGAATTAATTCTAAATTAATTTGTTTGCCCGAATTAAAATCCAATTTTAATTTCGTTATGAAATCTAATTTCATTTAATATATCGAATATATTATTTAATCGATTAATTTGAAATTAATCGTTCTCTTTCTTCTATTTGAATTTTATCCCAGATAAATTCTCGCCGTAATTAATCCTAGATTAATTTTCACTCTCTTTAATAATTAATCCCAGATTAATTCTGTTCGAGTCATACGTCATCGGTGAATCTTCGGGAAGTGACCCATGAGATCCCTAGATATGTTGGCAGTAAATCTGGTCGTCGGACTATCCGAACACGTGCATATCCTCTACCACGTACTTACCGATTTACAAGACATGGTTGGCTATTAGCAAAGCACCGTGCCTATCCAATTCTCCATAAATATTCTTTAAGGAATATATAATCTTTGTCAGACGTAGTATACGTAGTATTGCGTATTGCGATCCAGTATCTGATGTCACATGCAAGGCCTGGGGCTGGAATAGTGTCTACCCCGTACGAAGCATATATCAGATCACAAACAACTAGTCTCTATAATCGGATAATCATGACCTTGTCATATTATCCCGATAGTTGCAACATAATAGAGAACCAGTTATGTATCCCTATGTGATCATCATCTCCATATGACTGAAGTGATACTTCCTTCTTGACATCACACCCAATACACTACGATTCTCAATAAACCCAGAAGAGGCGTACACAGAACCTGTTAAAGTCCCGGACGACCAAAACCGAAGCGTATTTATTATCGCAAGTATTAGCGATGCAAGTCTCAGGTTAAGACCAAATACACCTACCCTGATGCGGATTCCCATAGACACATAGTCATACTACCAATGCGATTCAGCAGGGTCTATCTAGAGCGAAGCTGTTCCCATAACATCGGTAAACACAACCTCCTATTACACTTGCATAAGTATCCAATACTTAGATATATGAGAACTATGCCGTTATGCTCCCACAACGCGCACAAGTTCAATATTAGTCTATTCCGCATTATCGATGTCTAGTCTCGATAATACAACGACTAGGGATATTTAATGATTAAACCTTTGTGGATTGATATCGTCTCATATCTTATTAATCCAGAACTAATCATAAGGAATTTTATTATTTATATGTATTCAAGTAATCTAATTATAAAATGATAAAATAGCAATTTCCATTGTCACATAGTTAATTTGTACAAAAACCACAATGTCTTTTACAAATAGTGACGTTATGGGTCATAATTGTCCAAAAATCTCCCACTTGGCTTATAGTCAGTCACTCAAGTATCTAACACCTGAACTATGTACATGTTGCTCAAACTTTTGCTGAGGAATAGCTTTCGTCAACGGATCTGCAATGTTATCATCTGATGCGACCTTCTCGATCTTCACATCGCCACGATGTATGATCTCACGAATCAGAAGGAAACATCGAAGAACATGCTTGGATCGTTGATGAGACCGCGGTTCCTTAACCTGCGCTATAGCCCCGTTATTGTCATAATACAATGGAACGGGCTCAGCTGCTAACGGAACTACTCCTAATCCAATTAGGAATTTACGGATCCAAACTGCCTTTTTTGCTGCTTCAGCTGCAGCAATATATTCCGATTCTGTTGTCGAATCGGCAACAGTCTCTTGCTTGGAAGATTTCTAGCTTACTGCTCCGTTGTTCAAATAAAATATATACCTAGATTGCGACTTACAGTCATCTTTATCGGTTTGGAAACTTGCGTCGGTAAACCCAGTTACCTCAAGTTCTCCATCTCCATAGATTAAGAATGCATTTTAGGCACTGTATTTTTACACATAAGTCCCTATGATGAGTCTCATTTTGGAGACACTACCTTTTAAGTCACAGAGATCACGGAAAACGGACATCGGAAGGGGGAATTCAGAATAAACAAGGTCACTGTCTTCGTTGGTGCTGCGTTCGTTACTTCGTTCGAACGTCAGGTAGATTGCGGACGTTCGTGCCACGTTCGAGGAGGCGTTCGAACGGTGTCGGTAATTCTGGTTTTGCTGCTAGCCTCACATCAAGCCCAATTCGCCCAAGCCCACTTAAAACACATATTTAACACATGGTGAAATCAAAAAAAATCTAAAAATCACATACCAAATTAAAAAGATATCATACCTAATCTAAACCAATCAAATATAATCATACCAAGTTAAAATCAATCAACCAATATATTATTCCCAAACTTAAAATATTGTATGCCTAATCAACATAAACTAAATATTCAACCTTCCCTATCTAGCCAAGATTTGTCCCCACTCAATCTTTGACTTCCCTTATCCAACACCAAATCAAATCCCTTTCCTTCTCAACCCGAGCTAGCTCATACACATAAGATACACACAACTCACACAAATCAGAAGAGAAAAGAAAATAACCCCAAGCCTTCACATTAAAAGCACCATCATAACACACCAAGAGCCCTAGCCACTCAAGAAAATAACAAGAAAGAGTTCTCTTCACCCTCACTCTCCCATTGCCGAAATCATACCTTAAGATAACAGCCCCTTTAACACTAAAACAGTAGCCAAATCACACCCAAACCACCCCCTATACAGCAGCAAAATACTCTTAAAATATCCCCTAAAAACCTTAAAAACAGTAACATAAAATTGCATTCATAATCTTTAAAAGACTCACACAAGACCACACTAAAAACCCACACAAAAACTTGGAACAATCCGTTGAAACGTCAAAACAGGTGACCTGAACAGCGAACAGCAAAACAGAGGCCGAACAGTAGCAAATCGGAGTCAAAAGCAGCAGCAAAAGATGGAGAACGACAACCCAAAAGAGTAAGACAACGAACGAGAACAGTGAACCAGTGAACCGGAAGAGTTGCGGAGTATCCACCCTTCCGACGATCGTGTACCGTACATCCGAGAGGTGATTTAAAAGGTTAGACCTGAGGGCACTTTTTCGTTAGTTTATATTCGTTTCTTTTATTATTGAATTCTATTCGCATGAGAGTCGTTTATGGATGCATGTTGTGGCTTCAATGAAATGGAAGAGTGTCGTCTCTTGTGGTATATAGGATGGAAACCCAAACGTAAATTCCGTAGCCGGATCCGAATGGACGGTAGTGCGGTCTGTACTTGGGATACAACTCCACGTACCACTTGAGTAAACGACACCTTCTCTTGTTTTTTGTTGCTTTGGTTTATCTATTTCTTGTCACTTAAATTTTGTATGTCGCTTATTTGTGTATGATATAATCGAGTGCATGGGCTCAGTAAGTGCGATGAAAGGTCCCCTAATCGGAAGGGTTAAAATCCTTCACCACGATGCTTTGCCGCACCGATTGATGTGTGTTCGGTTGAATGCGAGATACGTTCAATCGGACACATTACGTTTAATATTATTGCTTTAACTTTTTGTATGCATGATTCAATCGAGCACATGGGCTTAGTAAGTGGAATGAAAGATCCCCTATGGGGAGGGGTTAAAGCCCTTTACCATGATGCTTAGCCGCGCCGGTTGACGTGTCTTCGGTTGGATGTAAGATGTGTTCAATAGGACATACTTAGTTTGATATGACTGTCTTTATGTTTGTATGCATGATTTGATGTGACGCGCATGGGCTTAGTATGTTGGTCTAAAGGTCCTCTCTTTGAGAGATCAAGAGCCCCAAAAGGCCACCTTTACGGCAGTACTTCGCCGCGCCCCTTTATTTTGTTGTTTATGTATTGCGTCCCATTTCATGCATCAGGTCTGTTCCCGTTCGAACGCGTTTACGAATGTAACTCGAACACGCATTCATTTGCCTTATCATGCATCAGGTCTCATCTCCGTTCGAACGCGTTCACGAACACCATACGAACGAGAGCATTCTATTTCGTTTCCGTTCGAACGCGTAACAAACGCCATACGAACGTGAGCATTCTATTTCATTTCCGTTCGAACGCGTTATCAAACGCCATACGAACGCGAACCTTCTGTTTACCGTTCGAACGCGTTTACGAACGCTACACGAATGCGCACCCACTGAACTGAGTCCTCTTCATTAGATTTCATGCATAGTTTTCCTAGTAGCTATCCCCACATGTACGAATACAAATATGTTAATGTATTGCGATTCATATGCTTATGTCATTATAACATTTGAGTATTGTTTCTTGTGGTATATCAGATGGAAACCCAGACGTAAATTCCGTAGCGGAATCCGAATGGATGGTAGTGCGGTCTGTACTTGGGATACAATTCCACGTACCACTTGGAAAAGTGCCCACATGTATGCTTGTATGTTTAGTATGTATGTTTGTGTTTTCTTGAACATGGTATGCCAATGAAGTTGTATGTTCGTTGCTACTTTGATGTACTTTCAAGCATGCAATCTTAGATGTGAGATATATGAGAAATGCAAGTATGAGTTTTATTTTGCATATGTGAATTTAGAAGCATGATACTATTGGAAATAAGTGTTATTTAAGTCTGATTAAATTATTACATAAATCCTTTTATTACAAGTGACATAAGTAAGGGACCATTCCGAACCCAACGGTTTGAGGTCTTCCCTTGCGAGGGGTGAGTGCGGCCTTAAATCTCATTTTCACGGTTCACACCGGGTGGCGACTCCATTACTCTCTGGTTTAGTCCCTCGTGGCTACTCCGTACTCCCGACTAGGCCGGGAGCCTAGGACAGCACACGTCGCCCAGGTAGCTGTGTTCCCACATGCCTAAGATACTTAAGGATGTTCTTAACCGCAACCCAGTGACCATCACCTGGATCGGCCTGATAACGACGACACATGCTCAAAACATATGAGACATCAGGTCGCGTACATATCATGACATACATAATCGATATGACTTCCGAAGTGAACGGGATCCGACTCATGTTGTCTCTCTCATCTTGAGTTTTAGGACACATGTCCTTAGATAAAGTGACGCCATGTGACACTGGCAACAGTCCCCTCTTGGACTGATCTATGTTGAATCTCTTCAACACTTTGTCAATATATGTGCTCTGGGAGAGTCCAAGCAGCTTTCTAGATCTATCTCGGTAGATCTTTACTCCTAGAATAAAGGCTGCTTCTCCCAGATCCTTCATGGAGAATTTTAATGAAAGCCAAGCTTTCACCGATTGTAGCATGGGAATGTCATTGCCAATAAGTAATACATTATCAACGTAAAGAACAATGAATGTCAGTGCGCTCCCACTAACCTTCTTATATACACAAGGATCATCCTCGTTTTGAACGAAATCATATTCTTTTATGATCTCATCAAAACGTTGGTTCCAAGAACGCGATGCTTGCTTCAATCCATAAATGGATCGATTTAACTTGCAAACCTTGTCTGCATGTTTTGGTATGACAAAACCGTCAGGCTGTTGCATATAAACATCCTCCAAAAGGTTTTGCATTAAGGAAAATGGTTTTGACGTCCATCTGCCATATCTAGTAATCGAAATATACAGCAATAGCAAGCATTATCCGAATGGATTTAATCATGGCAACATGTGAAAAAGTTTCATCGTAATCGACACCATATCGTTGATGATACCCTTTTGCTATAAGCCTAGCTTTGTACGTTTGTATGTTGCCATCCATGTCGGTCTTCTTATTGAAGACCCATTTACAACCAATAGGCTTTACGCATTCTGGTGCATCAATCAATTCCAAAATTGGTTAGTGTACATGTAATCCATTTCGAATTTCATGGCATCTTTCCATAAACCGGAGTCGATACCTTGTATCGCTTCCTCATACGTAGCCGGTTCATCTTCCTCAATAAGATTAATATCCACATGAGGTGAGATCAGAAACCCATACCTCTTAGGTTGTTTTCTGACTCTCTCTGACATATGTGGTCCTTGTGTATTCGAAGATTGTGGTACAGTCTCTTCCCTGATGAACTGTTCATGTTCTGTTAAGGATTCTGTGCCAGGAACAGTATTACTCCGATTTTCATCGAGTTCTACTTTCCTCCCACTAACCACTGCATTTAGGAATTCCCTTTCGAGGAAAACCGTATGTAGAGCAACAAATACTTTGTTCTCTTGTGGGTTGTAGAAGTAATATCATTTGGTTTCCCTAGGATAACCTACAAATAGACACTTATCCGATTTGGGTTTTAGTTTGGTACCATCCAAATGTTTAACGTATGCCCAGCAACCCCAAATCTTCAGCAATGAGAAACCCGATTTCTTTCCCGTCTATATTTCATACGGAGTCTGTTGAACAGACTTTGACGGAACTTTATTCAAAATAAGTATTGCACTGTTCAATGCATATCCCCAGAAGGAAATAAGTAGCTCAGTGCGACTCATCATTGACCTTACCATGTCCAATAAAGTTCGGTTTCTTCGTTCGGACACACCATTTAATTAAGGTGTTCCAGGAGGAGTCCACTGTGAAAGAATACCATACTCTTTCAAGTAATCGAGAAACTCATTGCTCAAGTATTCGCCACCACGGTCCGACCGTAATGTTTTAATACTTTTACCGGTCTGTTTTTCTACTTCGTGTCGAAACTCTTTGAATTTCTCAAAGGTTTCCGACTTGTGTCTCATAAGATACACATAACCATAACGCGATGCATCATCTGTAAAGGTTACGAAGTATTTATATCCACCTCTAGCCTGGCTAGACATGGGCCCATCTACGTCACTATGAACGAGGGCTAATAGTTCGGTGGCACGTGCACTTTTACCGCTAAAAGGTGTTTTAGGCATTTTGGCTAATAAATAAGATTCACAAACGTCATATGAATTTGGATAAAATCCGTCCAAGTACCCACTCTTAGAAAGTGTGGATATGCGAGTCTTGTTAATGTGTCCCAGACAAAAATGCCACATATAAGTTTCATCTTTGTTACTTATTTTAAGCCTTTTGTTTGTTACATTATATGTTTGAGATTGATTTATATTCAAAATATAAAGACCATTATTCACATCGGTACTGCATATCTCCATATCATTTTTATAAATAAAATACCCAGTGTTTCTAAAGACAAAAGTATACCCACCTTGGGCTAATAAAGATATAGATATAATATTTCTTGTCAAACTCGGTACATAATAACAGTCTGATAAGTTTAGTACATGCCCCGAGGGCAGTTCCAAAATATAAGTCCCTACAGCCAAAACAGCGACCTTGGTCCCGTTTCCAACTCGTAGATCAATCTCCCCTGAGGCCAGTCTTCTACTAATCTGCAGATCCTGCACATCAGTACATATATGAGTACCACAACCACAACCAGAATCAAAAATCCAATTTTTAAAACTAGAAATACACATGTTAATTTCTATAACAAACATACCTGAAGCCGGTGCCTTGCCCACTTTGATTTCCTTCATGTGCGCCTTGTACTCACGGCAGTCACGCTTCCAGTGACCCTGTTTGCCATACTGCAGGCATACATCTTGGGATTTATCATTTGCTTTCCCAGAAGACTTTGACGATTTGGCCTTGCCATTCTTCTTCTTCTTCTTCTTTACACCTCCAGTAGACTTCGGCCAAGCCTTGGGAGACTGAGATGTTGAAGCGAAGTGCGCCTCATGCTTTTTGCCTTTCAAAAGCTCTTTTTCTGCTTCACGCAGCATTACCATCAGCTCACCAAGAGTATGGTATTGGTTCATCATATTGTAGTTCATGATGAACCCGCTCCAGCTGTTAGGAAGAGACTGCAAGATCAAATCTATAGAAGTCTCAGCCTCAAAGGTTATGCCTAGCTGACCCAGCTGTTCGATGTCAGCAATCATCTATGACACATGATGTTAGATAGATGTACCCTCTGACATTCGAGAGCGATAGAGCTTCTTCTGTAATTCATACATTTGCGATCTAAGGTTAGATCGATGAAGGTCCTTCAATTTTGCCATCATAGTATAGGGATCCAATCCCTTGTTTTGGCGACGAAATTGAGGAGTCATCGCAGCGAGCATGACGGATTGAGCAGTTGAGTTGTCATCGCTATGAGTCTTCCAAAGATCAAGCTCAAGCGGCTGCTCATTTCCAGGCTTAGATGTAGGACACAGAAATCGGCGATGCGCTGTTCTAGGCTCGCGGCCCGGTTGGGAGTACGGAGTAGCCCGCAGGGGACTAAACTGGAGAATAAAAGAGTCGCCACCCAGCGTGAACTGGGAAAATGATTTAAGGCCGCACTCACCCCTCGCAAGGGAAGACCTTAAACCGTTGGGTTCGGAATGGTCCCTTACTTATGCCACTTGTAATGAAAGGATTTGTACAATAATCTAACCGAGTCTACGCAACATACATACACAAGGATAAACTACATCTAAGTTTACGTACATGAAAATAAAACCTATATCTAAGTTTGCATGCATAAAAGTAAGTTGGAAAAACGGCAAGCAAACAATCTCATGAATACGTTAAATTAATACATGCAGAAACATAAATAAATCATGCATAAAAAAATGATTTTAAACAACTAAATCATGCACAAAAGAAAATAACATACTAAACGACTAAATCATGCATAAAAGAAAATAACATACTACACGACTAAATCATGCATAAAAGAAAATAACATACTAAACGAATAAATCATGAATAAACATAAGATTGGACGAAACGAAATATGTGTGTTTCTCAAGCGGTACGTGGCGTTGTATCCCAAGTATAGACCGCATTACCCTCCATTCACACTCGGCTACAGAATTTACGTCTAGGTTTCCATCCGATATACCGCAAGAGAGAACACATATTACATTCATCCGAAGGTCATAGCATACACTAACCAACAATACTCATGCGAAGTAAAATAAAAAATAAATGAGAATAAGTAAAAAGGGTGCCCTTAGGTCTAACCTTTTATGTCGCCTCTTGGAAGTGCGTTACACGGCCATCGAAAGAGTTAACGCTCCGCAACTCCTCCGGTTCACTGGTTCAACATTTTCCTTCACTGTTTCGCTATTTTGGACTGCTGTTTTCTCTGTTTTTGTTGCTATTTTTGCTGTTTTCACTGCTGTTTTTGGTGATTTATGGACTGTTTTAAAGTGCAGTTTTTTGTGATGAAGGGGGATTTTAGAGTTCAGTTTTTTGTGATTTAAGAGGTGTTTTGAAGTGCAATTTTTTGCGGTTTAAGGGTGCACTTTGGGGGCTATTTTGCGGTGAATATGGGGCTGTTTGGGGGCTGTTTTGTGCGTAAATCTACTTCTGTTTCAGGGGCTGTTTGGGCATGAATGAGCTGCTGTTTCAGGGGCTGTTTGGGCATGAATGGGCTGCTATTTCAGGGGCTGTATGGGCGTGAATGGAGGGCTGTTCGGGGGCTATTTTGTGTGAGTGTGGAGGCTGGTTTCAGGGGGTGATTTGCGTGACTTCAGAGGCAGTTCGCTGGTTGTTTGCTGGTTGCAGTTGGCGGCAATGGAGAGGGATTTTGGAGTGCTTGGGCGTCAATAGCTAGGGGAGTGAAGGATTGGTTTATGCTTCTTTTTATAGGCAAGGGTTGGGGTTATCCTTATGCGAATAGGGAAGGAATATTGTGTAATTATGGGGGGTATCTCTAATTAGTATGTCATAAGGAAAAACCTATTTATTTTATGAAGGTAATTGGTGGGATTTGATTTGATTTTATTTAGTTTATGCATGTGATTTAATTTAATTAGGAAGGTGATTCATGATATTTGATTTGATTCTTTTAATTTGGGAAGTTGATTTGGTTTGATTTCAACATGTGTTTAATGTGTGGATTTGTTATTTTGGAAGGCTTTAGGCATGATTTAAGGGGTCTTCGGCGTGGGTTTGGTTCATTTTGGTGGGCTTGGTGTGTGGCTTGGTGGTGTGTGGCTTGGTGTGTGGCTTTTGGGGGGTTTTGGGCCAAGGCTAACAGTTAAAATAGAGGTTCAACGAGCAAACCCAAGCTAAACAAACGAATTAAATCCAACAAGGTATTGATTCTTGAATTTTCCCTTCCAACGTCCGTTTCCCGCGGCTTCCGCAACTTAAAGGGTAGTGCCTCCGCACGAGGCTCATCATCGAGACTTATATGCAAAAATGTTGTGCCTACATTAGGCCCGAGAGGTCTCTCTATTGTATAGAGCATCCTCTCAGCCCCCAGGACAATCCTGAGGTTCATATCCCACTCAGGAAAGTTCGCACCATTAAAGACATTTTCGCCCATGATAATGTCTATAACCCCGATCTTTCCAGTCATCTTAATTGCAATAGTCTAACTATTCAATTAACGATTTTTGGGTACAGTCCAACTGTTACAAGAAAAATAATAGAATATTAGTCCAACTAATAAATATTTAAAATAACGAAATAATTTGAAAGCGCGTATTGACAAGTATTTGAACGAAATTACAAATTCAATACTGACCTCCCACTATTTTTCGGCGAGCCTCTAACCCTCTGTTGAGTACTCGGGAAACCTAGTTTCCTAGTGGGCTAGGATCCACTAGCTTGACTTTGGCCAACAAGCTGTATGATATTTAATTAGGTAGATCTCTAAGATCAATTGGATCTCATCCAATTCCTAGATCTGGTAGGTGGACCTCCAAGTCCGAAACATATATACAATATATATGCCAATATATCCAATATATTTTCCTAAACTTTTCCTCTGAATCAACTAAGCCTTGGCTTTGGCTCAACAAGCTTAATGATTCCAGTTAAGCGGGACCCATTGACCTTGGAAAACTTCGTAATCCATGTCGATGAACAAGAAGTGACATTGACTTTGGCCAACAAATCACAACTTGCCAAGACATGTGATATGGAACAAAGCTTTCATGGTTAAAACACATCCGCGATGGACATTGATCTTGACTTTGGCCAACAAACCAATGCCAATCTTGGATCTTGAGAAAGAACCATTCAATGAAAGGAAAACGTTTAATATTTGATTGATGGTTTTTCGCATAATTGGCAACCAATTAATTATCTTTGATTAGGTCTCATTATACACCCTTAAGCATGCATTCTAAAAGCATAATAAGGTGCGATAAATAAAATAATAATGATATGCGGATGGATATCTCACAAATTGTTCCTAGAACAAATCACTCCATTTCCTATCCCCGGCTATCACTATTCTAACTTCTTCCCAATTACATAATACAATAAAGAAAACTCATTACATTGAGGGGAATTGGTGAGAAGAGAATTATAAAGAGTCGAGAGATAAAGGCTGGACATGCAGGTCCAATTTAATAAATTCTAAATTTATTACAACAATTTCCAAAATTGCCCTCACCCATCTAATATCCATCCGATATACATTATTCATACAATACATCCATGTATTCACACAAAGCATGTTATTCAATCAATTTAATCCAATTAATTAATCTTTGAATTAAGTGATCATCCAATGTTCAAACAACGATTTGATTTGCGTGAGTCCAACTCGTTTTAAGAATAAGTACTCAAAGTGCGTATTCTTTAATTATATCGAACTATAATTTTAAATCCAATTTAATTTGTATTCAATACTAATTCTTATTTAATTCCAAATTAAATAATTACACTTTTAATGTGGCTTTATGACTTAGATTCTAAATCTAATCTTAATGGGTCTCAAAGCCCAATTAACATCCAATGTCAATTTAATTAAAGTCCAATGGGCTTTTAATTAATTTCATAAGGCATGGACTTTGGCCAATATAGGTCAAACCCAAATGCCAAGGCCCAATTAAGGAATCACTCTATTTTCCATAAAATTAATTTCGGCCCATTAGGCCCAATTAAATTTAAAAGGCCCATGTATTATATTTGGACTTAATGGTATGGTTTTAGGCCCAATTTGGATCCAATCCAATTTTCCTAAACCAACTTGGCCCAACCAAGCCCATTAGGCCCAAATATAACAATTTTAGCTCAATTCCAAATTAAGCCTAATTAATTAAATTCTAATATTCCAAATATCACAATTTATTTAATTCAAGTGTATATCCATAATTAATTATTTAAATTAAAATTTCCAAAATACCAATTTAATTAATTAATCATGCTTTATTATTTTCAATACATGTCCAACATTATTGAAGCAAAATCAACTCATTCCATGCTTCTTTATTCACGGCAATCATGCATTTTTTATCAATTTTGATTTCAATCAAATTAAATCACAAATCAATATATATCATGCATTTTAAACACATCCAATGGTCTAAATCAAAAAATCACCATGACATTAGGGCTCTTATAGGTTCGGCCAAGCCATTCATTTTCGAAAAAATTAATCCAATTTTTTTCTCAAAATTTAAGATGCTTAAATCTAATTTAACATCATCAAAGTTTATCAAACCATCAATTTTAAGATATCATGCTCAAATCATAAAATCCCCAAAATAAAGTATATAAACTATAAGTTCATTTCATGCTTAAATAGGCTCTGATACCATTGTTGGGTTTCTAAGATCAATCTCAAGATCATTTAAGTATAAAATATGTGTGAATACGCAAGAAGTAGCGGAAATACTTACATTGAACGGATAGAATGCAGGTGGAAAGTTCAAAACTTTTGCTCATTTGAAGTGCTCCAAGCTCCTATTTTGATTTGTATGTTGAGCTCCAAGCTTGATCTTTTGAATTCCAAACTCAATGGATGTTTCTCTATCACTTTTGTATGATTCTTTAAGTGCTAGCTAAGGAAGAAAATTGTAACAAAATTCATTCCTTTGTTCTTGGTGGTTCACGAAAAAGGAGGAGATGAGAGAGTTTATGGCTTTCTGATATTTTTTTATTTCTAAAATCAATTACAACTTATCAAAAGTCAAACTCAAATTTTGGTATATGCTTTACCAAAAGGCTAAGCAAAGTTTTGGAGGGAAAAAAGCTTTTAATGCCTCCAACTACTTCCATCACCAAATTGACACTTGATGGACAAGTGATGTAAGTTGGTGGGACCCACTTTAATTCAAAATTCAAGTGGCTTGCTCAACACACTTAGGGCTTGGGTTCGCTTAATCCGATTAAACGAATTTTCCGTTGCGACATAATTAAATCCAATTTAATTAAATAATAGTGCCTCGTAAAATTATTACGAAAGTCGCTCGCGAATTAATTCTAAATTAATTCGTTTGCCCGAATTAAAATCCAATTTTAATTCCGTTATGAAATCTAATTTCATTTAACATATCGAATATATTATTTAATCGATTAATTCTAAATTAATCGTTCTCTCTCTTCAATTTTATCCCAGATAAATTTCACCGTAATTAATCCTAGATTAATTTTCTCTCACTCTAATAATTAATCCCATATTAATTCTGTTCGAGTCATACGTCATCGGTGAATCTTCGGGAAGCGACCCATGAGATCCCTAGATATGTTGGCAGTAAATCCAGTCGTCGGACTATCCAAACACGTGCATACCTGGTACCACGTACTTACCGATTTACAAGACATGGTTGGCTTCTAGCAAAGCACCGTGCCTACCCAATTCTCCAGAAATATTCTTTAAGGAATATATAATCTTTGTTAGGTGTAGTATACGTAGTATTGCGTATTGCGATCCAGTATCTGATGTCACATGCAAGGCCTGGGACTGGAATAATGTCTGCCCCGTACGAATTATATATCAGATCACAAGCAACTAGTCTCTATAATCGGATAATCATGACCTTGTCATATTATCCCGATAGTTGCAACATAATATAGAACCAGTTCTGTATCTGCGTGATCATCATCTCCATATGACTGAAGTGATACTTCCGTATTTACATCACACCCAATACACTACGATTCTCAATAAACCCAGAAGAGGCGTACACAGAACCTGTTAAAGTCCCGGACGACCAAAACCAAAGTGTATTGATTATCGCAAGTATTAGCGATGCAAGTCTCAGGTTAAGACCAAATACACCTACCCTGATGCGGATTCCCATAGACACATAGTCATATTACCATGCGATTCCGCGGGGTCTATCCAGAACGAAGTTGTTCCCGTACCATTGGTAAACACAACCTCCTGTTACAATTGCATAAGTATCCAATACTTAAATATATGAGAACCAAGTTCAATACTATTTTATTCCGCATTATTGATGTCCAGTCTCGATAATACTACGACTAGGGATATTTAATGATTAAACCTTTGTGGATTGATATCATCTCATATCTTATTAATCTGGAACTAATCATAAGGACTTTTATCATTTTTATGTATTCAAGTAATCTAATTACAAAATGATAAAATAACAATTTCCATTGTCACATAGTTAATTTGTACAAAAACCACAATGTCTTTTACAAATAGTGACAATATGGGTCATAATTGTCCAACACATGGAACTTATTATCAAAGAACAGTTTTAATCTATGTCCATTAACTTTGTACAATCTACCGTCCATGAGGTCTTCCACTTCGACAGCTCCATGTAGGAAAATGTGCTTCATAATAAAAGGTCTGATCCATCTGGATCGCAACTTGCCCGAGTGAAGATAGAGTCTGGAGTCATAAAGATAGACCTTTTGGTTTGGCTCAAAGTTCTTCATCATGATCTGTCTATCATGAGTAGCTTTCATCTTTGCTTTCCCTTGATCACTAATAATGACACGTGGCATACCAAAACGTGACAGTACATGTTCATTTAAGAATTTAACCATAGTGGTGTTATCATTAGCTCGGCATGCCACTACTTCAACCCATTTAGACACATAATCTACTACAAGAAGAATGTAAAGGTATCCAAAAGAAGGCGGGAAAGGTCCCATAAAATCAATACCTTAATAATCAAATATGTCAATGACAAGAATAGGATTAAGAGGCATCATATGAAGACGAGATAGTGCACCTAATTTTTGACACATTTCACAAGAATGACGAAAACCATTTGTATCTTTAAATAACGTAGGCCATTAGAAACCACACTGCAGGATTTTTACAGAAATTTTCTTTACTGAAAAATGGCCTCCATAGGCGTGGGAATGACAAAATGTAAGTACATTTTAAACTTCATCCTCAGGAATGCAACGTCTCAATATTTGGTCAGGGCAGTATTTAAATAAATATAGATCATCCCAATTAAAATTACGTACCTCGACTAAGAACTTACGCTTATCTTATGCAGTCCAAATGGAAGGAAACTCACCAGAAACTAAGTAGTTGACAATATGCGTATACCATGGTACTTGTGTGACAACAAAAAGGTGTTCATCGGGAAAATCACCACGAATATGTGGGATATCGGTAGAGTCATTGAACTCTAGGTGAGATAAGTGATCTGCCACCACATTTTCAACGACCTTCTTATCCTTGATGGTTAGATCAAACTCTTGTAACAACAAATTCCATCTAATCAATCTTGCTTTAGCATCATTCTTTGAAATGAGGTATTTAAGAGCTGTATGATCAATAAAAACAATGATAGGTGAGCCAATAAGGTATGCACAAAATTTATCTAAGGTATTTATTGTTGGATAATTATGACCCATAGCATCACTATTTTGTAAAGAACATGATGTTCTTGTACAAAATTAACAATGTGACATAGAAAATTACTCTTTTATCATTTTGTAATTAGATTACTCGGATATATAAATGATAAAAGTCCTTATGATTAGTTCTGGATTAATAAGATATGAGACAATATTAATCCACGAAAGGTTTAATCATTAAATATCCCTAGTCGTAGTATTATCGAGACTGGACATCGATAATGCAGAATAGACTAGTATTACACTTGTGCACGTTATGGAAGCGTAACGATATAGTTCTTATATATTTAAGTATTGGATACTTATGCAAGTGTGATAAGAGATTATGTTATCCGTTGGAACGGAAACAGCTTCGCTCTGGATAGACCCATCAGAATCCCATTGGTAGTATGACTATGTGTCTATGGGAATCCGAATCAGGGTAGGTGTATTTGGTCTTAACCTGAGACTTGCATCGCTAATACTTGCGACAATCAGTACGTTTTGGTTTTGGTCGTCCGGGGCTTTAACAGGTTCTGTGTATGCCTCTTCAGGGTATACTGAGAATCGTAGTGTATTGAGTGTGATGTCAAGATGGAAGTATCACATCAGTCATATGGAGATGATGATCACGTAGGATACGAAACTAGTACTCTTAAGTACTGCAGTCATCGGGATAATATGACTAGGTCATGATTATCCGATTATAGAGACTAGTTGCCAGTGATCCGATATATGCTTCGTGCGGGGCAGACACAATTCCAGCCCTAGGCCTAGCATGTGACATCTGATACTAGATCGTAATACGCAATACTTAGTATACTACACCTGATAAAGATTATATATTCCTTTAAAGAATATTCTGGAGAATTGGGTAGGCATGGTGTTTTGCTAGAAGCCAACCATGTCTTGTAAATCGGTAAGAATGTGGTACCGGGTACGGACGTGTTCGGATAGTCCGATGACTGGATTTACTGCCAACATATCCAGGAATCTCTTGGGTTGTTTCCCGAAGATCCACCGATGACATTTGACTCGAACAGAATTAATCTAGGATTAATAATGAGAGAGAAAAATTAATCTAGGAGTAATTACGGTAAGAATTAATCTGGGATTAATTATCAGAGAAAGAATTAATCTGGGATTAATTGTGTCGAGAATTTATCTGGGATTAAATTCGTCGAGAAGAGAGAATGCGATTAATTTGGAATTAATCGACAAAATGAATTTAATAGTGAAATTAGATTTTACTATTTAATTTATTTATTCGGGCTAAAATAATATATTATATATATTAATTGAAATTAGATTTCAAAGCGGAATTAAAATTGGATTTTAATTCAAGCAAACAAATTAATTTAGAATTAATTTGTAAGCAACTTTCGTAATAATTTTGCTAGGTATTATTATTTAATTAAATTGGATTTAATTAAGTCGCACCGAAAATTCATTTAGTTCGAAATTAAACGAACCCGGGCCCGAGCGAAGTTACGTGTTGAGTTAGCCGACTTAAATTTGGAATTTAAAAGTGATGGGACCCACTTCACTTACATCAATATGTTAGACATTTGATGGAAGTTGTTGTTGCCTTGAGTAAGGCTTGGATTGCTTATGCAACACTCAAACCAAAACCAACACTCAACCTTTGTATAAATTAATTTGGTCAACTTTGGAAGTGTAACAAGTAACTATTCACAACAAACAAAACTCTTTATTCCTCCTCTCTTGCCATGGCTGAAACCTTGCTTCTCTTGGAGGGAAAATTTTCTTCCATTTTTGTTCTTGCTAGCACATAAGGAGTCAAGTGAATGTGATAGGGAAACTCACCCAAGTGTTGGAAACACTTAAGAAAGCTTGGAGCTTCTATCTTCAAAGAAAAAATATTGGGGGCATGGCCCTCATAGGAGAGAATATTGATGGATGAAGCCTCAAAGAATTGGAATGAAGCCTTTAGAGTGAAACCCTGAGAATGAGGTTGAACATGAGACAACTTCGAGAATGAAGTGAAACATCAAGAATGAGGACGAATGACGTAGAACCTCAAGAATAAGGATAAGGCAATATATGGTTCCTATAATGGAATAAGACCTCAGGAATGAGGGCAAGGCGGCAAATAGGCCAGAGAATGGGGATGAACCTCGAGAATGTGGAAAAGACAACAGACGATTCTAAGGATGGAATAAGACCTCGAGAATGAGGACAAGGTGGTAAACAGCCCCGAGAATATAATACGAACCACGAGAAGAGGACAAGATAGCAGATAAAGACAAATATTAGATAAAACAAATGAATATGGAGAAATAGTGAATAAATCCTCTTGGCAGCTGAATGAATCAGGTAAGACGGGTCATCCAGAATAGAAGAACCGAATGAATCGGGAGAGAAAGGAAGTGAATCCTCATGGATAAAGCAACCAAATAAATCGGAAGACACAATGAACAAATCCTAAAAATGAAGCCACCAAATGAATCGGGAGACCCAAAAAATAAAGCTTTGAGAATGGGGAACACATCCTCAAAAATCCATCAACATCACATAGAGGGAACAAAGCCTCCACGAACAGAAAAGGCATGTAGGAGGAACAAAGCCTCTACTAAAGTCACAGCCAGTCGAAGCATTAATGGACTTATGGGTCCAATCATAGTAGAGATCAAAATATCTCAAAAATCGGTCAAAGCATTATGGGACTTGATGGTCTAATCATAGCCGAGATCAAAGCATCTCAAAATCGGTCGAAGTATCAAGGGACTTAAGGGTCCAATCACAACAGAGATTGAAGCATCTCAAAATTGGTTGAAGAATAGAGGAACTTGAGCATCCAATCACAGTAAAGATCAAAACATCTCAAAAATTGGTCGAAGCATTAGGGGACTTGAAGGGCCAATCACAGCAGAGGTCCAAGCATCTTCAAAACTGGGTGAATCACCGAGGACATGGGAGTCTAATCACAACAGAGGTCGAAGCATCTCAAAACTGGTCGAAACATCGAAGGACTTGAGAGTCCAATCACAACAAAGATCGAAGCATCTCAAAACCGATCGAAGCATTAAGTGACTTAAGGGTCCAATCACAGCAGAGGTCGAAGCATCTCAAAATCGGCTGAAGCACCAGAGGACTCGAGGGTCCAATCATAACAGAGATGAAGGCATCTCACAAGTGGTTGAAGTATCTGGAAACCTGTGTGTTCATCACCTATCACACAGTCATAGTAGGGACTGAGGCATCCCACATACCCGAAGGTCATCTATCTATCAACAAGCGACTACGAAATCGAGTAATTTCGGGGATGCCCAGCAAGCCATATGCATAAAAATACAAGCATGACTTTGATAGGCATGTCACTGTCACACACTGCACAATCCTACCAATTTAGGGGCCGATTGTAGACATTGTATTTTTATTCATAGTCCGATAATGAGTTTCTTATAATGACACCTTCTGAAAATTAAAATAACATATGATAAATGGCCAGTCGAATATGCATTTCAAAATCTAAGTCCAACCCAACATATGTCGAATGTTACAACTTTCTATAACGCCGGACAAAACTGGAGTATAGGGAGAGATTGTGACTCATTACATTCTCAAACCCCTTCATTGCACTATAAAAAGAGCCATTATCTTTCACAAAGAAAATTGTTGGAAATTGCCTAGAAATAACCGATTCTAAAACACTTACAAGCCCTAAGACAGTAAAACACTCCACCCTTACTGGGAGTTCCATTGGACCCGGTATGAATCCAACTTCAACCCAACGATCAGAGAGTTTTCTAAGCCATAGCATACGCAAATGTATGACCTGAGGGCACCATTTTAATATTCTTTTGTATTTAGATTCTGGTTTAAACATAGTATCTCCGGCCAGACATACATTACGTCCGACCAGAAATAGACACACACACAACAGATATATATATCCGGTCGACTTATTACTTTATGTATTTTACATGTTTAGCTATTAGATTTATGTTTCATTTGTTATCACTAATCTATGCATGTTTAATAGTTTTATTTCGTTTATTTAATTGGTGATACGCATGTGTTCAGTTTATTATTTGAATGAAACTAAAATACATGCTCTTCCATTGTGTGATCTGCGAAAGAAATCCGGCTAGATTTGTCCTACGTTCGGCTGGGCGTGATTTATATCTGGCCATATTATTAAGTGGTATATAGGATGAAAACTTAGACGTAAGTTTCATAGCCGATTCTGAATGGGCGGTAATTGTTGGACAATTATGACCATAGCATCACTATTTGTACAGAACATGGTGTTGTTGTACAAATTAACTATGTGACAAAGGAAATTGCTCTTTTATCATTTATAATTGGATTACCTGGATATATAAATGATAAAAGTCCATATGATTTGTACCGGATTAATAAGATATGAGACAATATTAATCCACAAAGGTTTAATCATTAAATATCCCTAGTCGTAGTATTATCGAGACTGGACATCAATAATGCGGAATAGGCTAGTATTACACGTGTGCGTGTTATCGAAGCGTAACAGCATAGTTCTCATATATTTGGGTATTGGATACTCATGCAAGTGTAATATGAGGTTCTGTTTACCGATGGTATGGAAACAGCTTCGCTCTGGATAGACCCCTTGGAATCTCATTGGTAGTATGACTATGTGTCTATGGGAATCCGAATTAGGGTAGGTGTATTTGGTCTTAACTTGAGACTTGCATCGCTAATACTTGCGACAATCAATATACTTTGGTTTTTGTCGTCCGGGGCTTTAACAGGTTCTGTGTACGCCTCTTCTAGGTATGCTGAGAATCGTAGTGTATTGGGTGTGATGTCAAGATGGAAGTATCACTTCAGTCATATGGAGATGATGATCACGTAGGGATACAGAACTTGTACTCTAAGTGTTATAGCCATCGGCGAAGTATGACTAGGTCATGACTTTCCGATCATAAATAGACTAGTTGCTAGTGATCCGATATATGCTTCGTACGGGGCAGACACAACTCCAGCCCCAGGCCTAGCATGTGACATCTGATACTGGATCGTAATGCGCAATACTATGTATACTACGCCTGACAAAGATCTTGTATTTCGTAGATGGATATTTCTAGAGAATTGGGTAGGCATGATGCTTTGTTAGAAGCCAACCATGTCTTGTAAATCGGTAAAGATGTGGTACTGGGTACGCACGTATTCGGATAGTCCGATGATCGAATTTACTGCCAACATATCCAGGGATCTCTTGGGTCGCATCCCAAAGATTCACCGATGATATTTGACTCGAACAATATTAATCTGGGATTAATTTAGAGAGAGAATATTAATCTGGGCTTAATTTAGAGAGAGAAAAGTAATATGGGATTAATTACGGCAAGAATTAATCTGGGATTAATTATCAGAGAAAAAATTAATCTTGGATTAATTGCGTCGAGAATTTATCTGGGATTAAATTCATCGAGATGAGAGAACACGATTAATTTGGAATTAATCGGTAAAACAAATTTAATAGTTAAATTAGATTTACTATTTAATTTATTTAATTGGGCTCTAAAATAATATATTAGATATATTAAATGAAATCATATTTCAACGCGGAATTAAATTGGATTTTAATTCTAGCGAACGAATTAATTTGGAATTAATTCGTAAGCGACTTTAATAATAATTTTGCGAGACATAATTATTTAATTAAATTAGATTTAATTGTGTCGTGACGGAAAATTCATTTAATCGGATTAAACGGATCTGAACCCTAAGTGTGTTGTGTAAGCCAACTAGATTTGGAATTAAATGGGTGGGACCCATGACATACATCAATTATCAACAATTGATAGAAGTGGTTGACAATAGTGTTTGGATTTTATTTTAAACACTCAAGACATTTAATTTTAGAAATTATTAATTTATCTCCCTACTTGGCCGAATGGCCACTGCTCACTTCTTGGCCGAATTGGCCATTAATTCCTTTTGATTTTGGCCGAAAAGAAAAGAAGCAAGTGGCCTCTGATTTCTAAAGTTTTCAAGGCGCCTCTGACTTCTGTTTGGCCAAATTGGCCATTGAATTCATTTTAAAAGGTCTTTGTTTATTATTTCTTTTGAAGAATGAAAAACAAATTGGCCGATTGCCTCTGATCCAGCCTGGCCGAATGGCCTTGTTTCAAAATGTGCGATTACTTCTCTCTCCATAGGGAAAATTTGATTCTCGTTGGGAGATCAAATTTGTTCCATTTATTCTTGCTAGCACATATGAGAGTCATTTAAAGGTGATAGGGATACTCACTCATGTGCTTGGAAGCTTCAACATCCATGAAAATTTTGAAAGTCAAAGCCGATCAATGTAAGTTTATCCCGCAAACTTCTTGATTTATTCACACACTAATCACGCTCAGAGATCCCGTGGCATGTATAGGACACTAACAGTAATATGATTCGCACTCAAAATACAATGACACGTACCATTGAAGATGACCATTTCATCACTATTATTATTATAATGCATGTTTATTGATTCAGTTATTGCTTATGAATGTTACACGATACATTTTACCATATTTCTAATACGTCTAGTCGGACATAATGATTAAATTATATATCCGGCAGACATTAGGCCATATCCCGCCGAGTCTCTCTGAGGCCAGGCTGATGAGATGCATGCCCAGATCAGTTTCTTTACTGTTTTTTACCAAGATTGTAGTAACTTATGAACATTTATTTTATTTATTTCTTTATTTATCATGTTTGTGCCTTTGCATTCTTTAAAATATTTTTGTGTGATATTGCATTATAAGATGATGGGATACTTCCTTCAAGTGTAAATATTATATTGGCATAGTAAGGGACTGTTTCGAACCTAAACGGGTTTAAGTTCGAACCTTGCTTGGGTGTAGTGCGGCTTTAAATTATTCCTAATGTCTCATACCAGGTGGTGACTCCTTTATTCTCCGGTTAGTCCCCCATGTGGGGCTATCCATACTCTCTACAACTGCGAGCCCAATAGTATAGTGGTCACTGATGTCATAGGCATAGTGGGAAACCACTTCCCTCCTATTGAGGCACCTTATATGATGAGATCATATAGGACTGGACCAAAAAATAAATGAATTTATTTTAATATCCGTTAAATAAAGAAATTCATATTAGTCTAATAGATGATAATATATGGATTCATCTGAATTGTGAGTGTACTACAAAGTCCTGCATTGCAGGCTGTGCCATTTGATTTACAAGGGTGAGGTCAGTGTAACAATCCCGACTAATAACTATGTATTTTGGGGAGATGATTTGGTGTGTAGTTGGGGATGTTTTACATAGACATAGAGTCCACTTCTTTTTGCGAGAAATATGGATGTATCTACTAAAAAGTTGGTTCAATACTTAAACAATTAGAGGGCTCAAATCTTTCTACTACGAATAGAAAGATAATATTCGTAATAGCTATGAATAAATTTGCCATTAAAGAAACAAAGATACTTATGTACAAAAATAGTTAGAGGGGTATAACAGACATTATGACTCAACTCTAATCATAAGATACTCATGGAGGGACATCATAAATGCAGTGATTATATCGGTGGATGCCGACGTGGCTCGATATAAAATATAAATGTAGTAATGAGATTTTCAGCTTCAGTTTTTTATTGGAATAACTTGAAGTTAATAATTTAGGATATTTGATTAAAGAGTTTAAATGAATATCTTGACATTATTAGAGCTCAGCGCTGTATGTTCATTTAGTCCCCGTGCCAGCTTGATGCTCTATAAGGAGCCATAAAATAATTGGAGAGTTCAATTATGATCTCACAAACATAACTATAAGTTATGATAAAATTAGTAATCTGATAATAATCAATTTAATTCACAATCGATAAAATATATATTAAATAATTTAATATAAAATTTGAATGCATTCAGTTATGGGATCATCAGATATTTAATTTAAAGAATTTAAATTAATTTAATTAGTTTATTTAATCATTGATTAAATAATTTTTATTAGTGGATTCCAAAATAAATACCTAATTTTTGACAATAGTCTTTAATTAATTAAAGAGAAAAAGAGGGCTAGTTCACGCCCAATTGGTGTTTAATTTGGGTTAAGAGTTGTTTTATTCAATTTGATTGCATCTAAAATAACTCCAACCCTAAATATAAAATGAAAAAAGTTATCTTTTATTAAATAAGATAAGCAAAACAAAAACCTAGCCTCCTTCTACGTTTATTTTATGTAGAGAAAAGAAAATGTAAGAAAAAGTATAATAAATTGACTTTTCTAACAATTTTAGAGAATTAAATTGTGAGATTTAAGAGCCCACACTAAAGGTGTTAGGGTTGGTGCTCGGAGTGCCAATCCGGATCGTATTTATGTCCGATTCATAAATACGAGTAATTTCATTTTCCATAATATTACTAATTTAATGGTAACACCCTTATCTTTTATACACTTATTCGATCTAATTACGATTAGATATCTTATTATGATTAGATCAAAACTAAATCTGGTTTAGTGATACGTGTATATTAGACAAAGACCTAGGATTTATAATGTAGTGCGTAGTTAAAACGTAGGTTTTAATTGACATTGGGAAGCGCACTATAAGATGTATATCCTTAAATAAAGTTTCTGGTTAAGATTTACTAACACGGGTCGGTTAGTAAAATCCGCTGAGACCAGTACATGTCTTATATCGTTACTTGGTCCGATGGTTTATCCCAGTTAATCATGAGTCTCGGGAGACTCGTATAGACATGTAGGTATTTATTTGATAAACACTGAACGACTCATTGAAGATTTCCTAATAGATGGTACACCAACGTCAATAGGAATCTTCTCGAGTTGAGCAAGCATAGTGTTCATTCGACTTGAGATACCACAGTGGGATATATAAGTTATCCTCCACACTTTGATGGCAGTCACGTCACCGATCTATTCATAATCAGACCTCCGCCTGTTCGTTGGGTGTGGACTGATGCTCATGATATCCAGTGCGTATCAAGATATGATCCATCAGTCCTGTGTACAGGGCATAGACATCCTCAAGTGTTTACGATCTAGTAAATCAATGGTCGTGGTATAACTATGAAAATCAGTTCCGAGTATTATTTAGAGATCATAATTGAAAGTCGACTATATTATACCGAACGGATTTGACGTTCTCATCTATATCCAGGTATAATAAGGATAGTCTTTGACAGAGGGATTATACGTATGCAATGACATCGGCTTGCATAGTTTAGCGAGATTATCCGTGGTCGTCATAATCCATGAGTGGGTGGATTATGGACACGAAATTGGATTTCGTGACGGATAAACCTAAACTTAGAGAGTCCCACAATATGAAGTGTACTCGTTGAGCACTTGGGCAACACGATATGAATAATACGGATTATTCATAATACTTTATCGGATTAAGTGAGTTAATTCGAATCGTTTAATAATCGGTTAAACAATAACACATGCATTATGGGATTTTGGCCATTTAATAATTATTATGTATTGTATTTGATACATAATAAGATTAGATACACATTAATTAATCGTCAAATGAGATTTTGACACATGCCATAAATATATGTATTTGTTATTTATTGTAAATAAAAATACATATATAATAAAAGTATATTAATTGATTATTTGGATATTTAATTGTTAAATATTTAAATGATTAATTAATAAAAAAATTTCATAAATGTTATGAAATTTGTCTAATTATTATGAAACACTGGCATGATTTAATAAAATTATATGTGTGCAAATATGATTTGTTCCAATAAAGTTTGATTTGCTTAAAATGAAAAAATGACCAAATTGCCCTTACTTGCTATGCCAGAGTCGGTCATGAGAAAATAAAAGGAGACGATTTTCTTTTCTTCTCTAACCCATTCTCCATGACCGAACTACCTCCCTAAAGAAGCCATAAGATTGGTTTGATGAAACCATGAAGAAAATGAAAGGAAATTCAAGGAAAATGCTTAGGTAACAAGAGATTAAAGGTAATTTACTTTAACCCTAAGCTTGGAAATTTAGTTTCTTATTTCTTGATGATTTAGAAAGGTTCTAGGGTTCCTTTAATTCTGAAAAATTGTGGCTTTTGGTTGTGGTGGATGAATTGGAAGCTTGTGTGCATGTGTGAAGTAGTTTTGGATGGAATTAGTGTAATTATTGTCCAATTTGTTCATTTGATGACATGTTGCCATATTAGAGTGTTATGACCGCTCTTGTAACACCTATAATTTTTCTTGGGTGCTTCATGTGTGGTGACATTGTTTGGTGTTTTGATTAATTTGATTAATCTTGAAAAATTAGATATAAAGCATGAAATTTGGTATTTCCGTTTCTCTGATCATTTCAGGTAAAGCTGAAAATTTTGTGATGTAAATAATGTCTTATGAACTTATTGGATGTGTTTTGCGAGTTGGAACAATTGCCGGAAAGTTTTTCGGAGTTGAAATAAGTGAAAACGGTGAAAAACGACGTTACCAGGTGACTTTTGAGCCAACCGGGTGACGGCTGCCCAAATAGTGAATTTTTCACTGTTCGGGCAGCCCATGAACTGCCCTAACACTATTCGGGCTGACCTGGACAGTCTCCATAAGTGTCGGGTGGTCGGTTTGGTCAAAAATGTGTTTTGCGTCATTTTACGGAAAATTATTTTTCGTCAAAGTTTCGCGACGTTTTTTTGCTATTTATTTCGTTATATGATATCGAATAAATGTGTTTAAGTGAAATATGAATAAATTATTCATATTCAATATTGAATAATTTATTCGGTAATTTGAAAAAGTTTTAAAATTACGATTTCGCCCAAACCGCGCTTCCGTTGCACCGTTCGCCCGAAACCCCAACAAAACTGGTATCAGAGCAGGTCCGATGCTTCATCCATTACATTATTCATGTTTTATATTTGATATTTAATCCAATTTTGATGTTCACACATGCATAAAATCTATATATGTTTCTTGACTTTTCGGTTCTACGTTAAAGAAAATGTAACGGAAATTTAATGGTTAAATTGAGTTATGTTTTCTATAGGTAGAATTGAATTGTTTAGAAAATGATTTAGATTAAAATTCTGCATTTGATGTAAAGTATTGCTTCCTGAGGAAAATCCCCGCTTAGAAATAAGGCTGTAAAGTGACGTGTATTTGATACATGTTTCTTGGTCCGTCTTGTCAGTACGGTTTATGGGTATCTTTCTATAACTGCATCCGAGATCATGCCAAAGCTGTGAGGGTGTAGGTTATGGGATTTTATCCATGCCAGTTGTATATTGATACTAGACAAATTCAAGTGAAAGTGGAAATCCTGAACGTGCCAAAGCTGTCAGGACTACATCGGTAGCTTGAGTTTGTCATTGACAAGTGAAGCCTTGATACGCCTCCTTGTGAACGTGCCAAAGCTGTCATAACGAGAAACGGTCAGGACCAAAATCAGGAGTCACTGGTGAGTGATTGACAATGAGTTGTCTACCTAATGAATATACGTAGGCGAGATCGTGTCAAAGCTGTGAGTCGAAATATATTCATGGGATCCTACTCTCACTATGGAATTCGATTTAATTATTGAATTCCCATTCTCTGTTGGGGATTACGGTATTACGAAAAGTAGTGGGAAACACTGCTAGGTTAAAAATCCATAACTAAGACAGTGCGTAATTTTTATGGAAAATCCTGCTTCGTTTTCCTTTTATTATATATTGTTTATAGAATTATACTTCTAATCCACTGCATGCTTATTACTTGAATAAGTTTTCTGATTTTACTTATGGTTGCGAATCTCTAGAATAGGTTCTAGAAAGACAGTAGACTAAGATATTGTTAGATTAGTTAAAACCATCGGGAACTGTTGCTCCGATTTCCTTGGAAATCAAGATGGTTAGTGGCTTAATTCTAAGTCACGATTAGGTAATCTAAATAGATATTTTTTAAGGATATAATAGTCTTGAAAGAATTGTTTCTTATGCAGTAAGAATTGACTTGAATAGTTCATGTCTCGAGATTCTTGACTAGCATTAAGAAAACCCCATTAGTATATTTTTTATCTTATAATGACATCTCTTGGCTTTATTGACTTTTAGAAGTCACGTGTTTGACACAGTTTGCTAATCAATCATTTGCAATTGTTGTGAATAATTGAACGGAAATTATAAAGCTTAAGAAATGAGATGTGTATAGTTGTGTATAGAGAATATTGATTCTCACAATACGACAACTGTAGGTATTGGATATCGGATCTCATGTCTAGTTATTTAAAATAATGTTTAATAACTGTTTTGATATTTGATATCAGAACTTGTGACTATTGGATAGTTACTTGTTCTTTTAAACAGTTGTGACATATTTTAATATGACTAGTAGTGTCATTAATGAAAAGATAAACATTAAGAAAAATATTCGGTTAACTAAATAACTTAGAACAATGCTTTATGAGTTTTTATCACATATGCATTAGATGCTTGTTCCGTATGTTAAAGGATGGTCTGATATGAGATCACACCATATATCCTTATCCATTTAATGAATATTGTATTCATGATGTGATTAAATCTAATTTAACCAATGATCATCATTGGACCACAAGATTTATTAGACTAATGCATTGGATGTATGTAGTTTAATGAATATAAATTGCCTTGGATAGTTTTCTTTACTCCATAACGCAGTTAATGAATTGTCATGACTTGGTTGTGTGTTTCTAAAAGAATATATATTGAACGTCTTGAATTGTTCGAGAACTTTCAATATGTTTCTGATAAAACACAGATATAATATTTTGAATGGTTCAAAGATAATCTATTTGAAGTGTTGAAAACTATATCTTTGAAATTCATCATGATTTTTTTAATTGTTCAAAGATGTTTGATATGATCAAACACGTGAATTTAAGGCAATTAGTTCTAAGGTTATTTAATGAATATGATTCTTACTCAATATTAAACTTCCACGATTACATCTTGATGGAATTGGTCAGTAGGAGTAATTGAATCTTATATGATTTGATTCGTTGATATGAGTGTTACCGAATTAGTTTTCAATACTCTTGGGGTTATGCTCCATTAACACTAATTCATCTCTTTAATTAAGGTTCCATTAGTTTCTACACTTACATATATGATATGTATAGTAGAAAATTCGAATCTTGAAAAGTTTGAGATTTAAAACTTTCTTTTGTAAAATTGTTATATAATTGAAAGTACTTGTGCCTCGGAGGTACGAGTGAAAGGTTTATCATTTATTCTATTTAATGGAATATTGTATTCTATTTGATAAAATATCTTTTCTACGATCCCGAGTAATAAAATTGTTTTATTACTTGGTGTGTAACATTAGATGTTGTCCAATTATAGAAAAGACTTGACTTATTGAAGTCAAATGTGAAAGTGATAAACTAAAATGGAACTACATAATTAGTTAGATGAAAATACCCTTAGTCAACTTCCATATAAGTCCAATAGGATGTCAGAATCATTTACAAAGTATTTGATACTAATTGGTTCTGTTGTTTTCTTTTTGAAGAAAATTATCCTAAAACTTATAGTGGGAGCGATGTTTGATATTGATTTCAGAAATTAGAATTGAACCATAGATCTAAGATTGTTCATAGCTTACTACGATCAAGTTTTGAACTTGATTAAGCTTTCATTATGAATAGTTCATAAAATGTACAAATTGATTGCGCAGCAAAAGCAAAATGAGCTTGATAAAAGTTTGACCTTTATAGTATGACAATGAGAAAGGTTATCCTTAGTAGTCTATTGTAGATTCTGAGAATATCTGTCTCTGGTCGCACTAATTGAACAGTTAAAGATTGATTGGTTAATGTTGATATTAAACTATGTATTTTGGCTAAAGAATGTAAAGTGGCGTTCTTGAGTGATTTCTTCGAATGAGAGATCGTCGTGATTTTTTTGTTGGAAGAGAGTTCATTCTAGAATGGCCATAGAGTTTGTATTCTGCTAAGATCACAGTTTGATATACTGGCTTATAGAGCCTATTGTAGACTCAGATAAGCTTTCCGAAAATCTGTGTTCTCTAATTTTGATACAGTCAGATTTTCTGATTATATCAAAGCATAGAGAATACATATTTGATAGTATGGTCAGTGGGAGCGTACAAATTTCTTTCTATTGCAATTATCTAACTACATTATCATTATTAAAGTAATAATGAGATGTTAGTGAAGTAAAATATTTACTGAAGTTTTCTTTCTCCGTGAAAGCAGTGAGAGTAGTCTCTGTTATATTTGATATAAGGTTTCATATATGATATAAAACTAAGAGACTTGTGAGATACTCCATTAGTCGTATGTATTAGATATGATCTAATAAAGGACACAATAAAACTATCTGTATGACAGTTAGTATAACTGTTTGACAGTTAACGTGTCTTTTATATATATAGTATTCATCTTTCGTAAAGGATGATACTTTGTCGAAAGAGAGATTGATTAGAATGTCAAGTCAATTATACATCATAAGATGATGGCGTAGAATGCTATATTATTGCGATTAAATATATCAATTTAATCGTAATTATTACGAGTTATTTTGATATGTTGTAGATTATATGATGGATCTTGAAACATGTTCTTTATGATATTTGAGATATTAAGATTGAGTTTTTTATTCATTGAGAATTTAATCTTCAACCATAAGGTCAGATCAGATTTGATTCTAATTATGACATTAGATAGTCTATGTCATATAAAGTTAGAAAAGATGCAGTGGGAGCGTCACTGTTGATTCTACCGAACTAGTGGAATCAGTTGCAACTTTTGAGGTATTGACTTAAGAAGTTGCAAAGTGACCTCAATAATTAGAAGTGTTGATATTAGTTTTGTGCTTGCGGTTGTCTTATAGTATTTTGGATTTGATCTATATATACTTAGACAACTCAGCAGTTATAGCACAAAACTGATATAACGTCTGAGTCATATTGATGTAGAATTTGGATTCTGCAAAATATGAATGATGCAGGTTAGAGAAAACGATTGAGTTTGTTAAACAGACTCAATTTGTTAAAGCAGGCTTACTTGTTATTGCCTACCTCTTGAGTGCTAGGTGTTGAGGGCCATGGGTATGTGATACATATTGAGATGTGTATATGATACTGTGGATTGGCACTAGAGAAAATGGGAGAAATTGTTAGGTTGGTGCTCGGAGTGCCAATCCGGATCGTATTTATGTCCGATTCATAAATACGAGCAATTCCATTTTCCATAATATTACTAATTTAATGGTAGCACTCTTGTCTTTTATACATTTATTCGATCTAATTACGATTAGATATCTGATTATGATTATATCGAAACTAAATCTGGTTTAGTGATACGTGTATATTAGACAAAGACCCTAGGATTTATAATGTAAGCGTAGTTACAACGTAGGTTGTAATTGACATTGGAAAGCGCACTATAAGATGTATATCCTCAAATAAAGTTCCTGGTCAAGATTTACTAATACAGGTTGGTTAGTAAAATCCGTTGAGACCAGTACATGTCGTATATCGTGACTTGGTCCAATGGTTTATCCTAGTGAACCATGAGTCTCGGGAGACTCGTATAGATATTTAGGTGTTTATTTCATAAACACTGAACGACTCAATGAAGATTTCCTAATAGATGGTATACCAACATCAATATGAATCTTCTCGAGTTGAGCGAGCATAGTGGTCCTTCGACTTGAGATACCACAGTGGGATATATGAGTTATCCTCCACACTTTGATGGCAGTCACATCACCGATCTATTCATGATCAGACCTCCGTCTGTTCGTTGGGTGTGGACTGATGCTCATGATATCTAGTGCATATCAAGATAGGATCCGTAAGTCCTATGTACATTGCATAGGCATCCTCACGTGTTTACGATCTAGTAAATCCATGGTTGTGGTATAACTTCGGAAATCAGTTCCGAGTGTTATTTAGAGGTCGTAAATTGAAATTGGAGTGTACTAATTGGATTATGGACACGAAATTTAGAGATCGTAAGATTTCCTAATCCATGGCCATGGTCATCATAATCCATGAGTGGGTGGATTATGGACACGAAATTGGATTTCGTGACATAATTAATCTGGGATTAATTATATGGGAGAGAAAATTAATCTAGGATTAATTGCGGAAAGATTTTATCTGGATAAAATTCTATTTGAAGAGATAGAATGATTAATTGGAATTAATCGATAAAATAATATATTCGATATATTAAATGAATTAGATTTCATAACTGAATTAAAATTGGATTTTATTTCGGGCGAACGAATTAATTTAGAATTAATCCGTCAGCGACTTTAATAGTAATTTTGCTAGGCTTAATTATTTAATTAGATTTGATTTAATTACGTCGCATCAGAAAATTCGTTAATTCGGAATTAACGAACCCGAGCCCGGGATGTGTTTGCGGGCCCACTCCGATTTTGAATCAAGTGGGGCCCACATCAAGTCACATTATTAGTCACTTTAGTGATGGAAGTCACATCAACTTTTGGTGTTGTGAATTAAGTCATTTTTTGGTGATGGGGGTGGTTGGGAACATTAATTGTAATTTTCCCTCCAAACATTTGTTTTAGCTTTTTGGAAAATCATATACCAATTTTGGTTTTGACTTTTTCATAAGTTGTAATTGTTTTAGAAACAAAACACAAGCAAAACCAAAACTCTCCCTTTTCTTTCTCCTTGGCCGAAAACTACAAGAACAAAAATGAAGATTTGTTGCAAATTTTTCTTAGTGCAAGCACACTTAAAGTTCATACTAAGGTGATAGGGAAACCTTCCCATTGAGTTTGGAATCTCAAATCACTTAAGCTTGGAGCTCAAAATCATTCAAAGAAAGCTTGGAGCATTTCAAAGGAAGCAAATTTTTGTTATCAACACATCCTACCAACCGATCATTGTAAGTATATTTCCGATATACTTCTTTACGTATTCACATGATTTTATGCTTGAAATGATCTTGGTTTGACCTTAGAAACCCAACACCACATACCCCAGCGTGCACCTCTTTCATAACCTTATGAACATCTTCCTTTCTTAAAACATTTCAACTGGATGCCATTGGCTTGCCTCTTGTACAATTCTCCCGTTAAACTCACATACTGGAAGCCAATTTCTGAATGGCTATTCTGTCTTTCTTGCCAGCTCATTTTGGGAATTCTCCACGTTCTAGATACTGCAGAATGTCGTAGTACTAAGGTTTTCCATCGTCGACTTCCACTTCCAAGATTATTTCTATCTCATAACTGGGTATGCTAGCTGTTGTCAGCACAAGGGGTCTTATTATCAATTTTTTCGGGTTTTCCCAAGTTACGGCTAGGTTGGCTAATGCATCTGCCATTTGGTTCTCTTCTCATGGCAAGTATTGGAATTTTTGTCGCATACGCATAATTTTTATTTTGTGTTCGCAGACTTTGAAGAAAAGAAAAAGACGAGGAACTATGAGAATGGAGAACAACCTCAGGAATGGGGACGAGAGAATGAGGACGAATCAAGGGTTGAAGTGCCTCACCACCATTATCAACCGTTTTGGGAGTGAATCCTAGGGGGCGAGGCCCATATTATCAACAGTTTGGGAATGAATCCTAGAGGTCGAAACACCTCATCATCATAGAAAAAAACTCCCCAACGGATCAAAGAGTCACGCATGTTGACCAAAATGCCATCACCCATCAGTGCAGGAACAAATCCCAGAAGTCGAAACGCCTCAGAGATCGAAACATCTCACACCAGGAACGGTTCGGGAATGAACCATCTCACACCAGGAACGGTTCGGGAATGAACCATCTCACACTAGGAACAGTTCGGGAATGAACCATCTCACACAAAGAACAGTTCGGGAATGAACCATCTCACATAAGGAACGGTTCAGGAATGAACCATTTCACACTCGGTGGTTCGGGAACAAAGCTCAGGGGTCTAAGTACCTCGCCATCAACATAACTCAGTTCGGGGATAAATCATAGGGATCGAAGCATCTCGCAGGGATGAATCTCAGAGGTTGAATCACCTCACCATCAAATCAACTCAGAGATCGAAACATCTCGCAAAAATAGTGAAATAACAGGTAAGTCCGGCCACGGCCGACGAACCATGTAAGCAAAAATACATGCATGACTTTGATAGGGTTGTCACTGTCACACACTGAACAAGCCCCATCAAAGTGGGTCCGACAGTAGACACTGCATTTTTGCATAATCCCAATGATGATCCTGTATGGAGGCACTACCTGAAAAGTCATGGAAGTTGCGGGAAGCAAATGCCGGAAGGAAAGAAAACCTCCAAAATTAACCCCTCTTCGGATTCACACTCACTAACCCGCCTCGGATTTGCTCAGCCGCTGTTTCAAACCTTAACCTCGGACACGGCCCATTACCCTGCAACCCATCCACACGGCCCATTACCCTACAACCCATCCATCCACTCGCCCATGCAACCAACAAGTCCATGACCTTCCCAAAAAAAAATCCCATGCAAAACAGATGTTAAAATCCCCTCAAAATCACCTTCCAATTTAATGAGATTGTGAATATCCTCCTCACCAAATTTACAAAAATCTTCCAAAATATATCCCCCCAAATTTATTTGATTTGTTCCTTGATTGAAGATCCCTTGAAAACATTATAAAAATGAGGCTTGACCAAACCCTAGGGGAGAGAGACACGGCAATCAAAGACAACAAAAACCTTGAACCCTATTTTTTCTCCTCACCACCGAACACCCAAAAAATACACAAGCAAAGGAACACAAATCAACATAAGAACAATAAGTCAATCACAACTAGCCAAACACAATAAGGCCACCAAACGCAACCAGCCGAAACCAAAAACAAATCAAATAATCAAACAACCTCCACTGAACAAAACAACAAACAATCAAATAGTCTCCACCGAACAAAACACAAAAACACCCAAACAACTTCCAACGTGAATAACAAGCCATTAAAAGACCTAAAATCAACGTGAACAACAAGCCATTAAAAAACCCAAATCAACGTGAATAAACAGCCCTAAAATCGAGCCAATAAACATCCCTCAAAAGCCCTTCAATCACTGTGAAACAACACAAAAACAGTGAAGAAAACAACCCCCAAAAATAGTGAAGAAAATCGCAAAAATAGTGAAGACAAATACCCCAAAAATAGCAACACCACCGACCAAAACAAATCCACAATATAGCAACACCACCGACCAAAACAAACACTAAAACAGCAGCCTACCATCGACCAAACCAGCCAACAAACAATGACAAAACAGTCCCCAAAACCAGCCAACAAACAACGATAAAACAGTCCCCAAAACAGCCCAAAAACAGTGAGCCAAAACATAAAAAACAACAGCCAAACAACCAGCAAATAGCAACCAAAACAGCAAAATTGTGAAGCAGAAAATAGGGAAACATCGACCAGAAACCAGTGAAACAGCGACCAGTAACCAGAAACAGTGAACCAGCATTCCTTCCGGCGATGGCCTAACATACTTCCGAGAAGCAACTTAAAAGGTAAGACCTGAGGGCACCCTTACCATATTTCTTTTCATAGTTCCGGACGCGGCATGCCTGGCTAGACGTGAAATACGTCCAGCCGGGTATATAAAGTCCTACATTAAAGACCGCCAAATTTCTGGTCACATTATTTTTCTCTTTCGGCATTTTATTATTTATTTTTATCCATTTCGTTATTTATCTTTTTTATTTATTCATCGTTATTTATTATTTCACATTTATTTTGTGTTTTTTTAGTTGTCCGCTTTTTATTGTCATTTTAATATTCCACCTTTACTTTTGCTTATATTTTGCTATATTATTTCGCATCTATTTTTATGTCCGTTTACATTAATGATCGTGTGTATTATCCCTTGCGGTATATCGGATGGAAACCCAGACATAAATTCCGTAGCCGAATCCGAATGGATGGTAGTGCGGTCTGTACTTGGGATATAACTCCACGTACCGCTCGGGAAATATTCATATATGCGTGTTTATGTCATTATTGGTGCTATTTTTGTAAGAACGTTCGAACGTGTTTACGAACGTAACTCGAACTCATGCCTTCTGCCTCACTCCGTTTGAACGCGTTCTCAAACGCTATACGAACGTGAACTCTCTAGGACACTTTGTTCGAATGCGTTTACTAACGCGACAGGAACGCACACACACTGTACGACCTATTTCTTTATATTTTATGCATTTTTTAACCTCTTTAGTTATTTATTTTGCATTATTCGTGTGTGATTAATTATTCGCATTTATTATTAACATTTTTTCCCGCTTTTGATTGATATTATAATTTTCATTATCATATCTCTTACTATCCTTTTAGAACTATGTCATTGTGATTATTATCTTGCTTGGGTATGTTATTGTATTTTTATTCACTTTTATGCCTGATTTGCATTAAAACTTGGTTATACCATTGTGTGAACCCGTCCATTATACTGGAATAAGTAAGGGACTATTTCGAACCCATCGGTTTGAGGTCTTCCCTTGCGAGGGGTGAGTGCAGCCTTAAATCATTTCCCAATTCACACTGGGTGGCGACTCCTTTATTCTCCGGTTTAGTCCCATACGGGCTACTACATACTCTCTATGGGCTGCGAGCCCAACAGTGTCGTGGTCACCGAACATCATAGGCATAGCGGTAAACCCCGCTTCGCTCCTACATAATCCCCAGAGTAATGAGTTGAAGATCAATGAATGCCTTAGATATTTTATGTACTAATTAGATTAGTATAGATAATCAAAAATTTGGTCAATGCATTAGTTTTGTTGCATGAATGTCTTACATTTCAAATTATTTGAATAGCATATCATGTAACATAGGATGTCCACTCATGCATTACAACATGCCATCATATTAGATGCATGTTAACTTAATCTAAACATAAAGTTATGCAATTTAAATAGTTTAAATTTAGATTAAAAACATGCATGAAAATAAATTACAAAGTTTACTTAAAAGGTTTAAAATTTTGGAAATTCGAAAATAGATAATTAATAGGAGACTAGTTATTTACTTGGTATATATGATGGAAACCAATACGTAACTTCCATAGCCGATTCCGAATGGAAGATGGTATGGTTTGCACTCGGGATACAACTCCATATACTGAAGAAAAATAATATAAGTCACCTATACTTTAATTAAATAGTTTAATTAAGAATTGTCTAGATCCGAATTTTAAATTTTGAACTTTAAAAGTGAACTTAAAATTTTAAGAGTTACTGTTTTTGGCCTTGCATCTACAAACCCAGCGTCGCGACGCGTACTGGGAATTTGCCACAAATCGATTCTGGAATTGGGAGCGTCGCGATGCCTAGGCCTTTACGTCGCGATGCGTAGACAGAAATGCTCACTGGAATTGCCAGCATGAGGGAGCGTTGCGACGCCTAAGAGGCAACATCGCGACGCTTGGAACAAAATTTGCCCAAATCGGTTTCAGCTCACTCCGGATTCACCTAGCTTGTTAGAGGCCGTCTTATAGGTCTCTTATCTGTTTTTATATATACATTACATCAAGACACAAGCATGCTAAGCTTTGTAGCTATGACATGTAAATCTATTAGTAAGCTTAGTTAAGTTCTGAAACCTATCTTATGACTTATAAGCTAATTAAGTTTTCGATTATAGATTACCCTCAGGAACCACAATATTCTTCGATGAAGGAATTCAACACTAGCCAAATCCTGAAATTTGTGAGTGGACACTCTCCTTTTAAACTGACTCTCATTATACTATTTTTCATAACAAACTTATTTTTACCCATTAGGGCGTTAGATGATTTTATTACAGTTATTACATGAAAGTTTATGTTTAAGTTATCCTTGAGATAGAAATGTTTTCAAACATGAGATTTATGATTTTTTGAGGCATGAGGGGGAAAACCCACCTCAGTATGTAACTTGATTCAGTTATGGAATTGACGGAGAGCACATGTGAACATGTAGAGGACTAGGGGGATGGCGATACGTAATGCCCCCAGATCTTAGTGAAGGACTAGGGATGACAGATGCCCCTAGATCTTAGTTTCAGAGCTTGGAGGGTAGCATAGATCCGTACCCCCAGTTCTAGTTCAGTGGCTTTGGGGACGGTGATACATAACGCCCCAAGACCACTAGTTTCAGGGATATGAGTGGCATGTTTTGGGGGATGGTGATACGTAACGCCCCAAAGTCATGGATTTGCACTTCTGACTCTAGTTAGGCGTCTGGGGTGACGGCGATATGTAATGCCCCCATACGTCAGGATTTTAGAGACATATACAAATTTCCAGAAATAGTTTCTGGGTAGTTTTCAGAAAAGGTTATTAGAAAAGAAAGCTTTCAGAAAACAACAACTTTATAAGTAATATTCAGAAAAGTAGGCTTTAGAAAGGTTTTCCAGAAAGAAAAGAAGTAATTTTCAGGTTATGAAAGAGATTTCTAGAAAAGATAAGTTTTACAAATGAGTTTTCAGAAAGATTTTCATAAAAGAGTTCAGAGTTTTCAGACCAGAAAAGAGATTTTCATATTAAGCTATTTCTGAACTTTTTTTTTTAAAACCAAACATTTTCCCAACAGCATTTCAGTTTTCACTTTATATCATCCACTCACTTAGATCGTACAACGGTCTAACCCCCCACTCTCAGTTTTCTTATTTTACAGGTATTCTCGGAGGACGAGCTCGGGAGGATGGATACTGTTGCAGTAACAAGGGTATGGAGTCCACCAGTTCAAGACAGGGAGAGTTAGAGTCCAGTCAGAGTCGAGTAAAAGTCATGCATTAGTCTTTAGATATGTAATGGTCATTGTAAATGTAAGTGTTTTTTAGTATACCATGATTAATATTGAGATTGCATGTTATATTATTGAGTTTGGGCTACGGTCTCATACATAATATATTTAAAAAATATATATATTAGTATTGTTTATGTTTATCAGAAGTCAGAGGCTTATGGGGGTAGTACGACCTATCCTCTGCCGGCAGCATCTCCCGGATTGGGCATGTTACAATCACTAATAATCCACTAGTATTAATTGGGTTATATTTTAGTTGTGCTTAATATAAATACATTAGATACTAGTGTAATGGAAGCCTTAAACTTTAAAATAGTGAGTAGGAGAGAGATATATGACAGTATTTCCCGCGATCTCTGTTGTTAGTTCGATAACATGTGATTCAAAAGGCACCTCTAGACGATTTTGTATTCATCCCCTACGGGTGGTGTCCATTTTCGCTCAATATGATGATCAAATTCTAAGAGGATATGAATATTAGATGTATTTAGTGATTTGACTTACCCTACAACGGCACTAAACTAGTTAAGTCCAAGAATTGCGAAACAACAGGCACTCACAAAGGAATTATTAATTGTTAATCAATATTCCTTGATCAAATCACACAGTAGTTGATTAATATAGGAATAATAGTTATTCCTGAATATATTAATCGATCGAGATTGTCTCGATCTAACATGCAAATGACTGACCTACCCTAGGGCGGCACTTATTGTGGAATGTTAGGTTTTCATGGCATAGTAATTATTATTAGGTTTCTAATTCATTTTACATATTTCATACATCATTTTTAATTTTATGCCAAAATATTTATGATATATTAATATGCAATGAATGACCATATTTTCTCAAATTATTTCTTTAATTTCTAATGATGAAAATACAAGAGAAAATTAAGTTAAATGAAAAGTAACATGAACGTTGTCCAGTTCTTTAGAGACCATAAATTTATCCTAAAGGAGAAGTGTCCTCCAGAACCAAGCTATACATGACACTCACTAACAAGTGGATCGCAGCCAATGAGAAGGCCCGCTACAACTTGCTAGCAGGGATGTCTAATTCTATTGTTGCAAAGCATGAACCAATGCTACAATATCTATGATGATGGAGTCATTGAAAGACATGTTTGGGCAGCCTTCGGAGCAGCAACATCATGGGGCCTAGATCTCATTTGTGCATACCTTTCACACCTTTATTCAGTGATGACCGCGAAGATGAAGGAAGAGACATTCATCCAAGAGCATATCTTGACAATGATGATCCATTTCAATATAGTCAAAACCCATAGAGGTCATATCAATGAGAGTAGCTAAGTGATTATGATAATGGAAACGTTTTCAAAAAATTTCCTATAGTTTGAAAGAAACTATGTTGTGAAAAAGTTGGTATTTACCCTTACATAACTACTAATTAAGCTCACCTCTTAGGAGTCCATGCTGATGGATCATCATAATCTTAGTGTAGAGACAAGTGTTACCGAATATTTAAAATCTGTAAAGAAGAGAAAGAAACATTAGAAGGCTAAGGGTACACCTATTTGATACATGGAATGACCTTGTTGAAGGTAACTCTACCATGAGAGTCAGGATAGAGGATGTCGTTTCAGTAAAAGTACTGGGAGTTACCAATTTTCAATCTTCAAATAATAGTTATTTGAATTTAAATAAAGTGTTGTTTATTTCTATTTTGTCACATAAATTTGATTTATATTTCAAAATGATTGCATGCTATTTTTCATTTCATTGAATAATAATAGTTATTATTTCAAGAAATGGATTACCAATATGTATAAGAAACTTGGAAAATAACTTGTATGTGTTAAGACCATTAACACATATCTCACTACTCAACACTGAATGTTTAAGGTTGAAAAACTAAAAAACTAAACGACAAATGATTTCTCATGATTAGCACATATATGTGGCATCTTAGAATTTGCTTTATTAACCTTGACAGGATAAACAGATTAGTAGAAAATAGTTCTTTAAGTTAGTTAAAGAACTGTACCTTACAAGTCATGTGAGTCTTGTCTAAAAGGTTAGATGACCAAGAGACATTTTATTGGAAGAGGGTTAAAAACCAATCAACCACTGAAGTAAATACATTCTGACGTCTTAGACCAATGAATGTAAAAACAAGAGGTGCTTATGAATATTTGTCATATTTATTGATGATTATTCTAAATATGTACATGTTTACCACATGTAGCATAAATCAAATACCTTGAAAGGTTCAAAGAGTATCCTACTGAGGTTGAAAACTGAATAGGTAAAATCATCAAATTTCTACGAATTGATCATGGAGGAGAATACCTCGACAATAAACTCAAGGAATTCTTGGTTGATCATGTGATAGTATCCTAACTCACAGCACCTAGAATACCGGAGCAGAATAGTGTTGTAGAAATGAGAAATCGAACCCCACTAGACATGTTCATATCAATATTCTGAGACAGTACCCAGTTCATTATAGGGATATGTATTATAGACAGCAATGTATATCCTTAACGTAGTTCCATGTAAGTCTATTTCTAAGACACCCTTAGAGTTATGGAGCGATCGCAAAGCTAGTTTGCTATATTTTCATATATGGGGGTGTCTAAAACTTATTCTGAATAACAAGACTACCAAAATAGAACCGCGTTCACATGTGTGCCTATTTGTAGGCTATTCTAAGGAGACTAGGGATGGATTCTTCTACAGTCCAAAAGATAAAACGTTCCATTTCTTAAGGACGACTATATGAGAGAATTCAAGCCTCGTAGTCGAATGGTACTCGAGGAGTTACATTCTGGTTTGACCAATAAACCTTTAGCAATGGTTGTTGATAATAACATAGCACCTTCAATATCTGAGTGTCAAATGCAATTACATCAAGATGATATACCATATAGACGTAGTATAAGAGTTGTATGGAAACATGATCTCTATCTAAAGATTGGAGAGGCAAATGTTTTCACGTCTAGTAATGATGTAGATGATCCATTGAGCTATCATAGTGAAATGGATGATCTTGATAAAGAGGAATGGCTGAAAGCCATGAATCTCGAGATGAAGTCTATGTACTCCAACTTTATCTATGAACTTGTAGACTAATCTCATGGGGTAAAACCTATAGGTTGCAATTGGATCCACAAGAGGAAGAGATAAGTATATGGGAAGGTATATATCTTCCAAGTTAGGTTAGTGGCTAATGGGGTAAAACCTTATATGATGCAATCATATTGGACTGGAGCAAGGTATAAACGAATTTCTTTTAAAATTTGTTAAACAAAGAAATTTATATCAGTCTAATAGATAATCATATATGTGATGATCTGAATCCTGAATGTACTACGAACTCTTGCATGATAGGTTATGTATTTTCATTATAAATTTGAGGTTGGTGAAGAAATCCCGACAAATAGCTACGTACTTTGAGGACATGGTTTGGTGTGTGGTTGGGGACGTTTTACATAGATATGGAATCCATTCCTTCTTGCGAGAAGTAGATGAGTATCTTCCTTAAGGGTTGATTCTGTACTTGAATGAATAGAGCGCTCAAGTCTTTCTATTACGAATAGAAAGATTAATATTCATAATAGTTATGAATTAATCATTCAATAGAGAATTAATGGTACTTATGGCATAAAATAATTATAGGGGTATAACGAACATTATGACTTGGATTTATTTATTAGATACTCATGGAGGGTCAATCTGTATGTAGTGATTATATCGGTGGACGTCAACGAGTTTCAGTATAAAATATATCTATAGTAATGAGAGTGCAGCTTTAGGTTTTTATTGGAAAAACCTAAAGTTAATAATTCTGAATATTTAATTAAAAAGTTTTAATTAATATTCCGGGATTATTGGAGCTCGGAACTGCAGGTCCATTTGGTCCTCATGTTCGCTCTTTACACTATATAAATCGATGGAATAATTGTATAGTCCAATTATTAACTCACTTATAAAATATTAAATAATTGTGAATTATTGAATGTTATGGTTATTAAATATATTAATAATTATATAATTTCATATTTTGTAACTATATATTAAAATATTTAATGTATAGTTTTATATTAATGATTATTTGATAATCTTTTAATGTAAACTTTGAATTTTGAATTAATTTGATTTAATTCAAAATTAAGTATGTAATTTATATCATGATATAAGTTAAATTCTAAATTTTAATTTCAAAATCAATGATATTTGATATCAAAATTAATTTTTGAAATTGATATTTATTGTGACAAAAGGGCCATTGGCTAAAAATTAATATTTATATTAGGGTTGTGGTTAAATTTGTACAAACACAAATTAACCCAAACCATGGATATATATATATATATATATATATATATATATATATATATATATATATATATATATATATATATAATATATATATATTATATATATATATATATATATATATATATATATATATATATATATATAAGATGTTTATCTTGAAATGGAACCCTAATCACTTTTGCCTAACCCTAACGACCATTGTTCTAGTTTTCACTAAAGTGTTGAGAGAAAAAGAAAGAAGAACAAAAAGAAAAGAAAAATTTTATGTGATAAATTTTGATCTCTAAATTATTTAAGGATTATTGTGTGAGTCTTGCTTACTCATTTATTTATTGGTGGCGAGTTTCTCCTCATTCAAGACATTGAGCAGATAAATCTGCTCACTACTGCCTATTGCATCTTCTATATGATGAGTGATTTGTGTTGGATTTTCGGTGGTTTTTTTGGGACATTAGGGTTGAAATAAGAGTGTTTTGGTACTAGTTGTAGTGTAAAATTTAGACCTGGACTGCTGTGGGATTTCAATTAAAAATAGTGTGCATATTCGCGTGTACGGTGAGTGTTTTCGGTGTTGTAATTGGCTGATCTCTTGAGGATATTTCGGGGGCTATTTTATGTGTTTAAAATCATCAAAATAACACAAAACAATGCTTAGAGGGATGCTCATATTCTGCCAAAGAATGGGAGAGTAGAAAAAAAATTTAAGTCGATCCACGATGCCTAGGTCGCTTCTGCCGCGCGGGAAATATGTTCCTTCAATATAGAATCCACTCCTTGCAAGAAGTATAAGATTATCTTCCTTAAGGGTTGGTTCGATACTAAAAGGATATAGCAATCAAATCTTTCTACTACAAATAGAAAGAAAAAATTCATAAAAAGTTATGAATACATCGTTATTAGAAAATCAATGGTACTTAAGGCACAAGAAATAATTAGAGAGATATAACGAACATTATGACCCACCTATAATTATAAGATACTTGTTAAGGATCAATCTGTATGAAATGATTATATTGATGGATGCTGATGTAGCTTAGTTTAAATTAAATATATGTAGTGACTATTGAAATATATACCCTAGAGTTTCATGTAATATGTAAACAAAATTATTTGCTTAAAATTAAAAGATGCATTGTTCATTTATCAATTATTCTCATTTAAATCAGATATTGTAGAATATACAGTTTACCTTTGATTACTTATGTGTCTTCATGCTTAGTGTATGATTTTCATACACAAGAGGATTTAAGTATGAAGTTAGTAATCTAAAATAGTCTGATCGGTGAAATCACACACGTAACGCAAGCGCACGTATCGCTCAAGTAGTATAAAAATATAGATCCTAAGAGGACTTAATTTCTACTATTGTTATTAATTATTGATTCTATTTAGTTAAAGTTACCTAATTAAAGGGAGAATGGAATGATTGTAGATTGGTTGGTTGAATGTGGATTTGCTAAATAAATAAATAAAAGCACAAAAGAAAATATTAAGGAAAATAAACAAAAGACACAAACATCTAGGGTTGTGATTCCACACATATTATTCTAATGATGAATTGATTCTCTTATATAAGTGTAATAAATCAGTTTGCTAACCTGGAACACGAAGATATGCAAAAGCCTATGTTGATGGTCAGATGCAAACACCCAGTATAACTCAATTAATCATATGTCTATTTTAACCAAGTGACCTCAATTCATTAAGTTCAAGTTCCAATTGTGGCTACCCCGCCTGACAGGTATATGTCTATCCTCGAAGGAAATCTACCAAAGGGTCACGATGCCCTAAGGTGAGATCGTGAGCTATTGAATCTAAGGCTGAAACCTAAAATCTCTTTTCCAAGTTCATTTTAAGTTTACCACATCAATCTTATTGGTGATCAGGCAACAAGAAGCATTAAGCTTAAGATTCAATAAACAAGCCTAAAGTATTACTCATAATATAAAGAAAATCAATTATGAAACTCGTGAATATTGTGCTTCATCACTTCCCTAGAATAAAAAAAAATGATGGGGTTAGGGGATCCAACTTTAATATTTCAAATGTAGAAATCTTACTTTATTATAATATAGAAATTGTCAGTGTTACCCATTTAAGTCAAACCAGCCATAAAGTCGGTGTTATTATTTGTCCATAAACTAGCCATATAGGCGGTATCAACTTTAATCCATATTATTAAATTACAATTTCCATATTATAATTTAAGTGAGATTAATCTACCTTATCATATTAAAGGTTTCACCCTTCCCCCGGCAGAAATTTAACTAGAAAATATAAAAGAAAAATAAAATAAACAAACTACTACTATTAAAAATAAAAATAAAAATACATTACAAAACTACTAAATAAAAGACACAAGGTAAAATCCTTAATTCCTTATTAAGAAACCAAGGAAAGTATGAAATTTACAAATGAAATAGTTTGGTATTTATAGGCAAAGAAAAGGCTTCCACCAATTTCTCTACCAAACACTCCACAAAACACACCACCAAACATGCCACAAAATACTCCACCAAACACTCCACCAAACATGGCACAAAATACTCCACCAAATATGCTAGCATGTTTGGTGGAAATTTGACCATTTTTATTTTTGGATAATGACTTAAGTAATTAAACATAACATAATTTTGGATTGTTCATCAATTTCGGTCATGAAAACTTCAGAATTAGAACATCGTATGAACTTCAAAGTTGTAGATCTTTGAGTCTTCTTTAATCTGGAACTTAAATCACCACAATCTGATATTGGAGTAGAAATTTATGGCTAAAATATGGAAATTACGCAAAGTTGAAATTTCTGAAATTGTACTTCGTTAGAACGCCATTTCAAGTTTCCAACCTCTAAAATCCAAATGTCAAGTCCAATTTTTACCCTTATTTGTTCCATATTGTGTTCTGATTGATTCCATTGAGTCCCGATTTTATTTTATCTGTAAAATGAATAAAAACACATCAAAACGTTCATAAAACCCGAGAAACTAAACAAAATATTAAGTCAAAGGGGCGGGAAATAGTGATATATTTTCCACTCATCACACCCTCAAACCTAACATTTTGCTAGTCCTCGAGCAAAACAATAAAAATAAAATACAATAAACAACTAAAATTAAATTTAACTAAGCCACTTTAGTAGAGATCATGGTTGCATTTAACGTATGCAACAAGCCTTTAAACCTCTAGGTGTCCCTAGTGGACAAGTTGTAGTCTCATGAGGGCTTACAATTACGATACCCACAAACGTCAATAAAATACACACAAAAGCAAGAAGACCAAAGAAACAAATGAAAAAAGAAATAAAAGAAAATAATAGCTATATATACAATGTCCTCAGAGAGTGTCTAGCAACAAAGTTAAAGGAACCTTCAAAGTGCAAACTACAACTAAAATCCTTTCCTTTTAACAAAGTATCTAAATCAGACTCTGACTGTGTGTGTGAATAGCCCTGCAAACAGCTTCGATTCTAAGTTATTAACTAGGTGAGTTTGTCTCAATTCTCCGAAGTTAATGGGTCAAACCAACCTGACTATCTAAAATTGTTCTATCTACTACAATCTGTGCAAAGTGAGGTATGTGATTTTATTTATTTATTTATATACAACATCTTCAATCCACGTAGCGAGCTTTGGGCCAGTGACTCCCAACCAGTTGGCTTTAGGGCACTATATGTTAAGACACCCCTACTGACTTAATTACTCAGATTTCAGATATTTTAATAATTAAACTAACTCAAGCTTTCTCGTTTGATGCGAACAATCTCTGCTTACTGAGGTAAGACGCTCGGTTACTAAGTACTAGCTTAGTTAGTTTAAACTTTTTTTTCCTTACCTCACATTATAAATAAATGTAGACATAAACATATATTCAGGGAAACGGTCATTCATCAACCACCGATTATTTCAACTAGTCACTTTGTCAATTCCTTATTATTTAACTGCTACGGAACTATTTTTTAGTGCATTCGAGTCTGACCTAGATATGAGGCTCAAAATTAGGATAAAAGTGAAATTAGCATTTATCTTTTCCTAAAACCTTTTACTAAGACAAATAATCTCATCATCAGACTATATATTTTTTTTATTTTATTTTATTTTATTTATTATTTTAAATAAAGCATGCAGAAATTAAAACACACAAAACATGCAAAACTCACGATATGCAGAGAATAAAACATGCAGTAAATAAAAAATTTGACGGAGAAAACAGATAAACATAAACAATTTCACCCCCAAACCTAAACCTAACATTGTCCCTAATGCGTTACAAAACAAAAGAAAGATAAAGGAACAATGTTACCGTGATTTCTTTTAGGGGCCATTTAATTTCTTTTTTTTTTTTTGGCAAAATTGAGTCATGTGACGAATATATCCACTAGGACACGTATCAAGAGTTGACTCCTTACTCCGCCGTCTCTACTGATTTTAATTTTTAACTTCGCGAATTTGTCAAACTTTATTTCGTGATAACCTCGTTTTCACTGGTTTGCTTTGCTTTAAGTGCTCCGTCCATGTTTTTCCCTGCAAAAATAACACACAAAATTAAAAACTCCACAACATGTATACACAAAATATAAAAATTTAAATTTAAATGAAAATAAAAATTTTGCATGGGTTGCCTCCCAGCTAGCGCTAAATTTATTGTCTTCAGCCAGACGTGACTGAAGTCCATCCGTCAAGGAGGTTTCAGCGTGGTTTTAGATGTCCGATTAAAGACAATCCCATTAGCGTTGCTTTTGAAGGGTCTCTTCCAACAGTAAAGTGGCAAAAATGTTTTGTCTCATTCAGTGCTTGTGCCACCTTTTAAGTCGCTCCAGTGGTTCCTGAAAAGAAAGAAAGAAAATCAGGAGGTCTAGTATGGTGTTTGACTTTGAATGGGAGTTTCATTCTGTCAAGCTTCTGGGCAATGTCTTTGATTTGTACTCCCCAAAACAGTGATGTTTATTTTGAATGCATGAGATCTTTAATATGGTCAGTCATTTGCTCCTCCATTTGTCCTGCTTCTTTCTCCACATTTTCTTCACAAATGTATTTTAGGATTTATGTATTCAACTCTTCATCCGTCATCTGTGAAATGCATGCTCCAAATGGGTCAACCTGAGGTTGTAAAGATGTGTCTGATTGTAGGCCTTTATCCTTTGTGGTTGGTATGAATGCCTCAGGTAGCTCTTCTTCAAACATCAGTGCAATGCATGCTCCAAGATCTTCATTTTGAGGATACAGAGTTTCATCCTCACTTATAGTTGGTACAAACAGCTCTGCTTCTTGTTCCTCATCAGAGTCCGATGAATAATAAAAATAAAATTAAGATTCTGCTAGCTCAGGTTCCTGAACTGATACCTCTGGCTCCTGATATGGCTCAGCCTCTTCCTCTGTTAAGGTGTCATTGTGAAATGCTTGGTATTCGAAGTCTTCGTCGGTGTTATTTGAATTTGTTCCGTGAGATATGTAGTTCTGGTTGTTGATTATGTGTCTCAATTCATTTGTCAGCCTTTGTAAGGTTTTTATATGATCCAAAAACGTTGCATCATGTTCAGCTTCCCGTTTCTCGAGCCTGTTTATCAATTGTCTTCCCACTGATGGTTCTAGTCCTTGAAGATCGTAAATTGATGGTGGATAAGATGAAAAATATGGTTCAGTGAAATATGATGGGTTATTATATGAAGGTTTGTGATAGTTTTGCCTTCATGAATTGTAGTAGTGGTTTATGCTCGGGTGGTTACCATCACATATCTCACATCTCCCCATTGTGTATTATTTAGCAAATATTATATTTCTTGGGTCTGACATCCATGGATAGTTATTGGGCTGAACAACAGGCTCATAAAACCGGACTGTTGCTCCCTGATTTGGGGTGTATCATTTCTTTGTAACGCTCGTAATTCTTCCATCTCCCAATAATGTTCCATTTTCAACCACTTGAAAAATAAAAGAAAGAAATAAAAATTACTAATAAAAATAAAATTAGATACAAGTAAATTAGATAGCTTCAAAATTAATAACTCAAGAAAAATAAGTCCCCAACAACGGTGCAAAAAACTTGATCGGTGAAATCACACACGTGATGCAAGCGCACGTATCGCTCAAGTAGTATAAAAATATCGATCCCACGAGGACTTAATTTTTACTATTGTTATTAATTATTTATTCTATTATTTACAGGTATCTAATTAAGGGAGAATTGAATGATTGCAGACTAGTTGGTTGAATGTGGATTTGCTAAATAAATAAATAAAAGCACAAAAGAAAATACTAAGGAAAATAAACAAAAGACACAAACATCTAGGGTTTTGATTCCACACATATTATTCTAATGATGAATTGATTCTCTTATATATGTGAAATAAATCAGTTTGCTAACATAGAACACGAAGATATGCAAAAGCATTTGTCGATGGTCAGATGCAAACACTCAGTATAACTCAATTAATCATATGTCTATGTTAACCAAGTGACCTCAATTCATTAAGTTCAAGTTCAAATTTGGCTATCCCCGCCTCACAGGTATATGTCTATCCTGGAAGGAAATTTACCTAAGGGTCACGATGCCCTAAGGTAAGATCGTGAGCTATTGAATCTAAGGCTGAAACCTAAAATCTATTTTCCAAGTTCATTTTAAGTTTACCACATCAATCTTATTGGTGATCAGGCAACAAGAAGCATTAAGCTTAAGATTCAATAAACAAGCCTAAACTACTACCAATAATATAAAGAAAATCAATTATGAAACTCGTGAATATTGTGCTTCATCACTTCCCTAGAATAAAAAAAAATGATGGGGTTAGGGGATCCACCTTTAATATTTCAAATGTAGAAATATCACTTTATTATAATATAGAAATTGTCAGTGTTACCCATTTAAGTCAAACCAACCATAAATGTGGTGTTATTATTGTCCATAAACCAACCATATAGGCGGTAATCATCTGCACCTAAAGACCGACCATATAAGCGGTGTCACATTATGTCAAATAAATAAAATCAGCCATTAAGGCGGTATCAACTTTAATCCATATTATTAAATTACAATTTCCATATTATAATTTAAGTGGGATTAATCTACCTTATCATATTAAATGTTTCACCCTTCCCCCGGCGGAAATTTAACTACAAAACATAAAAGAAAGATAAAATAAATAAACTACTACTACTAAAAATAAAAATAAAAATAAAAATACAAATAAAAATACAATACAAAACTACTAAATAAAACACACAAGATACAATCCTTAATTCCTTATTAAGAAACCAAGGAAAGTATGAAATTTACAAATGAAATGGTTTGATATTTATAGGCAAAGAAAAGGTTTCCACCAATTTCTCCACCAAACACTCCACAAAACACTCCACCAAACATGCCACAAAATACTCCACCAAACACTCCACCAAACATGGCACCAAACATGGCACAAAACACTCCACCAAACATGCTAGCATGTTTGGTGGAAGTTTGACAATTATTATTTTTGGATAATGACTTTGGTAATTAAACATAGCACAATTTCGGATTGTTCATCAATTTCGGTCATGAAAACTTCCGAATTCGAAAATCATATAAACTTCAAAGCTGTCGATCTTTGAGTCTTCTTTAATCTGGAACTTGAATCACCTCAATCCAATATCGGAGTAGAAAGTTATGGCTATATTACGAAAGTTACGCAAAGTTGGGATTTCCGAAATTGTACTTCGTTCGAACGCCATTTCAAGTTTCCAACCTCTAAAATCCAAATGTCAAGTCCAATTTTTTCTATTATTTGTTCCATATTTTATTTTGATTGATTCCATTGAGTCCCGATTTTATTTATCTGTAAAATGAATAAAAACACATCAAAACGTTCATAAAACCTGAGAAACTAAACAAAATATTAAGTCAAAGGGGCGAAAAATAGTGATATATTTTCTGCTCATCACACCGCCAAACCTAACATTTTGATACTCCTGGAGCAAAACAATAAAAATAAAATACAATAACAACTAAAATTAAATTTAACTAAGCCACTTTCATAGAGATCACAGTTGCATTTAGCGTATGCAACAAGCCTTTAACCCATAGGTGTCCGTAGTGGATGAGTTGTAGTCTCATGAGGGCTTACAGTGACGATACCCACAAACGTCAATAAAATACACGCAAAAGCAAGAAGACAAAAGAAACAAATGAAAAAGAAATAAAAGAAAATAATAGATATATATACAATGTCCTCATAGAATGTCTAGCAACAAAGTTAAATGAACCTTCAAAATGCAAACTACAACTAAAATACTTTCCTTTGAACAAAGTATCTAAATCTGACTCTGACTGTGTGTGTGAATAGCCATGCAAATAGCTTCGATTCTAAGTTATTAACTAGGTGAGATTGTCTCAATTCTCAGTAGTTAATGGTCAAACCAACCTGACTATGAAAAATTGTTATGTCTACTACAATCTGCGCAAAGTGAGGTATGTGGTTTTTTATTTATTTATTTATTTATATAAAACATCTTCATGTTGGACAATTATGACCCATAGCGTCACTATTTGTAAAAGACATTGTGGTTTTTGTACAAATTAACTATGTGACAAAGTAAATTGCTATTTTATCATTTTGTAATTAGATTACTTGAATATTAAATGATAAAAGTCCTTATGATTAGTTCCGGATTATAAGATATAAGACAGTATCAATCCATTAAGGTTTAATCATTAAATATCCCTAGTCGTAGTATTATCGAGACTGGACATCGATAATGCGGAATAGACTAGTATTGCATTTGTGCGCGTTGTGGGAGCATAACGGCATAGTTCTCATATATTTAAGTATTGGATACTTATGCAAGTGTGATATGAGGTTGTGTTTACCGATGGTACGGGAACAGCTTCGCTCTGGATAGACCCCTCGGAATCCCATTGGTAGTATGACTATGTGTCTATGGGAATCTGAATCAGGGTAGGTGTATTTGGTCTTAACCTCAGACTTGCATCGCTAATACTTGCGACAATCAATACGCATACGCTTTGGTTTTGGTCGTCCGGGACTTTAACAGGTTCTGTGTATGCCTCTTCTTGGTTATTGAGAATCGTAGTGTATTGGGTGTGATGTCAAGACGGAAGTATCACTTCAGTCATATGAGATGATGATCACGCATGGATACATAACTGGTTTCTCTATTATGTTACAACTATCGGGATAATATGACAATGTCATGATTATCCGATTATAGAGACTAGTTGCTTGTGATCCGATATATGCTTCGTGTGGGGCAGACACTATTCCAGCCACAAGCCTTGCATGTGACATCAGATACTGGATCGCAATATGCAATACTACGTATACTACACCTGACAAAGATTATATATTTCTTAAAGAATATTTCTGGAGAATTGGGTAGGCATGGTCCTTTGCTAGAAGCCAATCATGTCTTGTAAATCAGTAAGAACGTGGTACCGAGTACGCACGTGTTCGGATAGTCCGACTACCAGATTTACTGCCAATATATCCAGGGATCTCATGGGTCACTTCCCGAAGATTCACCGATGACGTATGACTCGAACAGAATTAATCTGGGATTAATTATGAGAGAGAGAAAATTAATATGGGATTAATTACGACAAAATTTATCTGGGATAAAATTCGAATAGAAGAGAAGAACGCTTAATTTGGAATTAATCGATAAAATAATATATTCGATATATTAAATGAAATTAGATTTCATAACGGAATTAAAATTATATTTTAATTCGGGCCTACGAATTAATTTAGAAATAATTTGCGAGCGACTTTCGTAATAATTTTGTAAGGCATTATTATTTATTTAAAGTTTATTTAATTAAGTCGCCACGGAAAATTTGTTAATTCAGAATTAACGAACCCGAGCCCGGAATGTGTTTGCGGGCCCACTCGGATTTTGAATTAAAGTGGGGCCCACATCAAGTCACATCCCTAGTCAATTTTATCACTTTAAGTTGATAGAAGTTGGTAGTGGTTGGAAACTTGTTTCTTACACAAGTTTGATGTGTGAATGACCAATACCAACTAGGATCTGGTATATGGATATTTTTTGTTTTTTGAAATCATTTACACTTAACACACATTACTCTCTTTCTCCCTAAGGGCTTGGCCGAATTACTCTCCCTCTCTTTTACTCTCATTTTGCCGAGAACAACAAAGAAAGTAGAGGAAGATTTTGTTGTAATTTCTTCCTAAGCTAGCACTTGAAAGAGTCTACAAAGGTGATAGGGAAACATCCATTGAGTTTGGAATTCATTCACCAACCTTGGAGATTAACATACAAATCAAAGAGAAGAGAAGAGCTTGGAGCACTTCTAAAGGAGCAAAAAATTTTGTTCTCAACACATCCAAGAATCCGATCGTTGTAAGTATTTTTTCCACATTATTACTTCGAGTATTCATATCTTTTATGCTTATTTGATCTTGGAATTGTTTTTAGAGAACCCTACAATGGTATCATGAGCCAATTTAAATATGAAATGAATTCGGGTTCATAATCTTGAATTTGGGTATTTTTGCTTGGAGCATGATTTTATCAAATTGATTGTTTGAGTATGCTTAGATTATGGTAACTTAGAGTTATGCATGAATAATTTTATGAAAAATTGATTAGATAATTTTTCCCCAAATTTTTGGCTTGGCCGAATCTTATGGACCTTTATGTCAGGTTGATTTTTTAATTTTTAGACAATTGGATGTGTTTAAAATGCATGAGTATATTGATTTGTGATTTAATTGGATTGAAATCAAAATCGGATATAAAATGCCCAATATTGCTGTGACTTGTAGAGCATGGAATGAGGTTGATTTTGCTTCAATTATATTGGACATGTATTGAAAATAATTAAGCATGATTAATTATGTAAATTGGTATTTTGGAAATGCTAATTTAACTAATTAATTATATCTATACACTTTAATTAAATAAATTGTGATATTTGGAATATTGGAATTTAATTAATTAGGCTTAAATTTGGAATTGGGCTAAAATTGTTGTATTTGGGCTTAATGGGCTTGGTTGGGCCAAGTTGGTTTATGACAATTGGATTGGATCCAAATTGGGCCTAAAACCATACCATTAAGTCCAAATATAATAAACGGGCCTTTAAATAATTAATTGGGCTTAATGGGCCAAAATTAATTTTATGGCAAATGGTGATTCCTTATTGGGTTTTGGTTTCCAAAGTCCATGCCTTAAGAAATTAATTCAAAGCCCATTGGACTTTAATTAATTAACATTGGATGTTAATTGGGCCTTTGAGACCTATTAAGTTTAGATTTAGAATCTAAGTCGTAAAGCCACATTAATAAAGTGTAATTATTTAATTTGGAATTAAATAAGAATTAGTATTGAATACAAATTAAATCGGATTTAAAATTCTAGTTCGATATAATTCAAGAATACGTACTTTGAGTACTTATTCTTAAACGAGTTGGACTCATGGTATAAATAGTTGTTTGAACATTTGATGATCACTTAATTCAAGATTAATTAATTGGATTAGATTAATTGAATAACATGCTTTGTGTGAATACATGGATGTATTGTATGAATAATGTATATCGGATGGATATTAGACGGGTGAGGGCAATTTTGGAAATTGTTGTAATAAATTTAGAATTTATTAAATTGGACCTGCGTGTCCAGCCTTTATCTATTGACTCTTTGTAATTCTCTTCTCACCAATTCCCCTCAATGTAATGAGGTTTCTTTATTGTATTATGTAATTGTGTAGTAGTTAGAATAGTGCTAGCCGAGGAGAGGAAATGGAGTGATTTGTTCTAGGAACAATTTGTGAGATATCCATCCGTATATCATTATTATTTTATTTATCGCGCCTTATTATGCTTTTAGATTGCATGCTTAAGGGTGTATGATGAGACCTAATCAAAGATAATAAATTGGTTGCCAATTTACGCGAAAACCCTCAATCAAATATTAAGCGATTTCCTTCCATTGAATGGTTCTTTCTCAAGATCCAAGATTGGCATTGGTTTTTGGCTAAATTCAAGATCAATGTCCATCGCGAATGTGTTTGAACCATGAAAGCTTTGTTCCATATCGCATGTCTTGGGCAAGTTGTGATTTGTTGGCCAAAGTCAAGGTCACTTCTTGTTCATCGAAATGGATTACGAAGTTTTCCAAGGTCAATGGGTCCCACTTAACTGGAATCATTAAGCTTGTTGAGCCAAAGCCAATGTTTAGTTGATTCAGAGGAATAGGTTAGGAATTTAAAATGGGGCCCACAAGTCACATCATTTGTCACTCTAGTTGCTTTATGGTGATGGAAGTTATTGAAGAGTTGATGGTGGCTTGTAAGACACACTTTGTTTTAATAATGAAAGCTTGAGTGACATTTACCAATTATTGTATTTGGTATATGACTTTATTTTTTGGAAAAATAATTTCACTCAACACACTTCACTCACTTCTCCTATCTCCTTCACCGAAAATCTCCCTCTCTTTTACTCTCCAATTTCCGAGAACAAGAAGGAAGAATAGGAAGATTTTGTTACAAAATTTTCCAAGTGCTAGCACACAAAGAATCATACATAGGTGATAGGGAAACATCCATTGAGTTTGGAATCTCATTCACCAAGCTTGGAGCTCAATATACAACCATTCAAATAGGAGCTTGGATCACTTCAAAGGAAGCAAAAGTTTTTGTTGTCTACACATCCATCCAACCGTTCAATGTGAGTATTTTCTGCTTTATTCCTTTGAGTATTCACACCTATTACATGCTTATAGATCCTTGGGATTGATCTTAGAGACCCAACAATGGTATCATGAGCCTATTTAAGCATGAAATTGAATTAGGGTTCTTAATCTTCAATTTGGATATTTTTTATTTGAGCATGATTTAATCAAATTGTTTGTTTGAGTATGCTTAGATAATGTTAACTTAGAGTTATGCTTGATCAATTTTATGAAAAATTAATTGAATTAATTTTCTCCAAATATATAGGCTTGGCCGAATGTAGAAGGTACCATAAGCTCATGGTGATTTTAATTCTTAGACCATTGGATGAGTTTAAAATGAATGGATAAATTGATTTTGATTTAATTGGATTGAAATCAAAATTAATAAAAAAAAATAGAGCATGTTAATGACTTGATTTTGTTTCAATAATGTTGGACATGTATTGAAAATAATAAAGCATGATTAATTATGTAAATTGGCATTTTGGAAATGTAAATTTAAATAATTAATTATGGCTATACACTTAATTAATTAAATTGTGAAATTTGGAATATTAGAATTTAATTAATTTAGGCTTAATTTGGAATTGGGCTAAAATTATTGTATTTGGGCCTAATGGGCTTGGTTGGGCCAAGTTGGTTTAGGACAATTGGATTGGATCCAAATTGGGGCTAAACTATTCCATTAAACCTTTTAAAATTTAATTGGGCCTAATGGGCCAAAATTAATTTTGTGGCAAAGGGTGATTCCTTATTGGGCTTTGGTTGCCAAAGTCCATGCCTTAAGAAATTAATTGAAAGCCCATTGGATTTTAATTAAATTGACATTAGATGTTAATTGGGCTTTGAGACCCATTAAGATTAGATTTAGAATCTAAATCGTAAAGGCACATTAAAAGTGTAATTATTTAATTTGGAATTAAATAAAGAATTATTATTGAATACAAATTAAATTGGATTTAAAATTGTAGTTCGATATAATTCAAGAATTCGTACTTTGAGTACTTATTCTTAAACGAGTTGGACTCGCGCAAATCAAATCGTTGTTTGAACATTGGATGATCACTTAATTCAAAGATTAATTAATTGGATTAGATTGATTGAATAACATGTTTTGTGTGAATACATGGATGTATTGTATGAATAATGTATATCGGATGGATATTATATGGGTGAGGGCAATTTTGGAAATTGTTGTAATAAATTTAGAATTTATTAATTGGACCTGCGTGTCCACCCTTTATCTCTCGATTCTTTGTAATTCTCTTCTCACCAATTCCCCTCAATATAATGAGGTTTCTTTATTGTATTATGTAATTGGGTAGAAGTTAGAATAGTGCTAGCCGGGGAGAGGAAAGTGAGTGATTTGTTCTAGGAACAATTTGTGAGATATCCATACGCATATCATTATTAATTTATTTATCGCGCCTTATTATGCTTTGAATGCATGCTTAAGGGTGTATGATGAGACCTAATCAAAGATAATTAATTGGTTGCCAATTATGCGAAAAACCATCAACACATATTAAGCGTTTTCCTTCCATTGAGTGATTCATTCTCAAGATCCAAGATTGGCATTGGTTTGTTGGCCAAAGTCAAGACCTTTGTCCATCGCGGATGTGTTTGAATCATGAAGGCTTTGTTCCATATCGCATGTGATTTATTGGCCAAATTCAAGATCACTTCTTGTTCATCGACATCGATTTCGAAGCTTTCCAAAGTCAATGGGTCCCGCTTAACTGGAATCATTAAGCTTGTTGAGCCAAAGCCAAGGCTTAGTTGATTCAGAGGAAAAGGTTAGGAAAATATATTGGATATATTGGCATATATATTGTATATATGTTTCGGACTTGGAGGTCCACCTACCGGATGAGATCCAATTGATCTTATAGATCTACCTAGTTAAATATCATACAACTTGTTGGCCAAAGTCAAGGTTGTGTGTTATTTAACGGAATCCTAGCCCACTAGGAAACTAGGTTTCCCGAGTACTCAACAGAGGGTTAGAGGCTCGCCGAAAAATAGTGGGAGGCTAGTATTGAATTTGGAATTTCGTTCAAATACTTGCCAATACGCGCTTTCAAATTATTTCATCATTTGATGTATTATTAGTTGGACTAATATTTTATTATTTTCTTGTAACAGTTGGACTGTACCCAAAAATTGTTAATTGAATAGTTAGACTATTGCAATTAAGATGGCTGGAAAGATCAGGGTTAGAGACATTATCATTGGCGAAAATGTCTTTAATGGTGTGAACTTTCCTGACTGGGATATGAACCTCAGGATTGTCCTGAGGGCTAAGAGAATGCTCCATACGATAGAGAGACATCTCAGGCCTAAGCCTGGAAATGAGCAGCCGCTTGAGCTTGAACTTTGGAAGACTCATAGCGATGACAACTCAACTACTCAATTCGTCATGCTCGCTGTAATGACCCCTCAATTTCGTCGCTAGAACAAGGGATTGGATCCCTATACTATGATGGCAAAATTGAAGGACCTTCATCGATATAACCTTAGATCGCAAAGGTATGAATTACAGAAGAAGCTCTTTCGCTCTCGAATGTCAGAGGGTACATCTTTCGAGCACCATATGTCGCAGATGATTGCTGACATCGAACAGCTGGGTCAGCTAGGCATAACCTTTGAGGCTGAGACTTCTATAGATTTGATCTTGTAGTCTCTTCCTGACAGTTGGAGCGGGTTCATCATGAACTACACTATGATGAACCAAGACCATACTCTTGGAGAGTTGATGGTAATGCTTCGTGAAGTAGAAAATGAGCTTTTGAAGGGCAAAAAGCACGAGGCGCATTTCGCTTCAACATCTCAGTCTCCCAAGGCTTGCCGAAGGCTACTGTAGGTGTAAAGAAGAAGAAGAATAAGAAGGACAAGGCCAAATCGTCAAAGTCTTCTGGGAAGGTAAAAGACAAATCCCAATATGTATGCCTGCAGTGTGGCAAACAGGGTCACTGGAAGCGTGACTGCCGTGAGTACAAGGCGAACATGAAGGAAATCAAAGCGGGCAAGGCACCGGCTTCAGTTATGTTTGTTATAGAAATAAACATGTCTACTTCTAGTTTTAAAAATTGGATTTTTGATTCTGGTTGTGGTACTCATATATGTACTGATGTGCAGGATCTGCAGATTAGCAGGAAACTGGCCTCAATAGAGATTGACCTCCGAGTTGGAAATGGGACTAGAGTTGCCGTTTTGGCCGTTGAGACTTATATTTTGGAACTGCCCTCGGGGCATGTACTAAACTTATCAGACTGTTATTATGTACCTAGTTTGACTAGGAATATTATTTCTGCATCTTGTTTAGCCCAATGTGGGTATACTTTTGTATTTAGAAACACTGGGTGTTTTATGTATAAAAATGATATTGAGATATGCAGTGCTGATGTGTATAATGGTCTTTATAATTTGAATATAAATCAATCTCAAACATATAATGTAACAAATAAAAGGCTTTAATTAAGTAACAAAGATGAAACTTATATGTGGCATTGTCGTCTAGGACACATTAACAGGACTCGCATATCCACCCTTTCGAATAGTGGGTACTTGGACAGATTTGATCCAAATTCATATGACGTCTGCGAATCTTGTTTATTAGGCAAAATGCCTAAAACACCTTTTAGCGGTAAAGGTACACGTGCCACCGAACTGTTAGCCCTCGTTCATAGTGAAGTATGTGGGCCCATGTCTAGCCAGGTTAAAGGTGGATATGAATACTTCGTAACCTTTACGGATGATGCATCGCGTTATGGTTATGTGTATCTTATGAGACACAAGTCTGAAAACTTAGAGAAATTCAAAGAGTTTCGACACGAATTAGAAAAACAGACCGGCAAAAGTATTAAAACATTACGGTCGGACCGTGGTGTAGAATACTTGAGCAATGATTTTCTCGATTACTTGAAAGAGTATGGTATTCTTTCACATTGGACTCCTCCCGGAACACCTCAATTAAACGATGTGTCCAAACGGAGAAACCAAACTTTGTTGGATATGGTAAGGTCTATGATGAGTCGCACTGAGCTACCTATTTTTTTCTGGGGATATGCATTGAACAGTGCAATACTTATTTTGAATAAGGTTTCGTCAAAGTCTGTTCAACAGACTCCGTATGAAATATTGACAGGAAAGAAATCGGGTTTCTCATTCCTGAAGATTTGGGGTTGCTGGGCATACGTTAAACGTTTGGATGGTACCAAACTTGAACCCAAATCAGATAAGTGTCTATTTGTAGATTATCCTAGGGAAACCAAAGGATATTACTTCTACAACCCACAAGAGAACAAAGTATTTGTTGCTCTACATGCGGTTTTCCTTGAGAAGGAATTCCTAAATGCAGTGGTAAGTGGGAGGAAAGTAGAACTCGATGAAAATCATAGTGATACTGTTCTTGGCACCGATTCCTTAACGGAACATGAATAGTTCATCAGGGATGAGACTGTACCACAATCTTCGAATACACAAGAACCACGTAGGTCGGAGTGAGTCAGAAAATAACCTGAGAGGTATGGGTTTTTGATCTCACCTCATGTGGATATTAATCTTATTGAGGAAGATGACCCGGCTACGTATGAGGAAGCGATACAAGGTATCGACTCCGGTTTATGGCAAGATGCCATGAAATCCAAAATGGATTCCATGTACACCAACCAAGTTTGGACACTGGTTGATGCACCAGAATGTGTTAAGCCTATTAGTTGCAAATGGGTCTTCAAGAAGAAGACCGACATGGATGGCAACATACAAACGTACAAAGCTAGGCTTGTAGCGAAAGGGTATCGTCAATGACATGGTGTCGATTACGACGAAACTTTTTCACCAGTTGCCATGATTAAATCCATTCGGATAATGCTTGATATTGCTGCATATTTTGATTACGAAATATGGCAGACGGATCTCAAAGCCGCTTTCCTTAATGGAAACCTTTTGGAGGATGTTTATATGCAACAGCCTGATGGTTTTGTCATACCAAAACATGCAGACAAGGTTTGCAAGTTAAATCGATCCATTTATGGATTGAAGCAAGCATCGCGTTCTTGGAACCAACGTTTTGATGAGAATAAAAGAATATGATTTCGTTCAAAACGAAGATGATCCTTGTGCATATAAGAAGGTTAGTGAGAGCGCACTGACGTTCATTGTCCTTTACGTTGATGATGTATTGCTTATTGGCAATGACATTCTCATGCTACAATCGGTGAAAGCATGGCTTTCATTAAAATTCTCCATGAAAGATCTATGAGAAGCAGCCTTTATTCTGGGAATAAAGATCTACCAGGATAGATCTAGAAAACTGCTTGGACTCTCCCAGAGCACGTACATTGACAAAGTGTTGAAGAGATTCAACATGGAATAGTCTAAGAGGGGACTGTTGCTAGTGTCACATGGTGTCACTCTATCTAAGGACATGTGTCCCAAAACTCAAGATGAGAGAGACAACATGAGTCAGATCCCGTTCATTTCTGCAGTCGGATCGATCATGTATGTCATGATATGTACGCGACCTGATGTCTCCTATGCTTTGAGCATGTGTAGTCGCTATCGGGCCGATCCAGGTGATGGTCACTGGATGGCGGTTAATAACATCCTTAAGTATCTTAGAAGAACTATGGATGCTTTCTTAATCTATGGAGATTGAGAACTTGAGGTAACTGGGTTTAGCGACGCAAGTTTCCAAACCGATAAAGATGACTGTAAGTCGTAATGTGGGTACATATTTTGTTTGAACAACGGAGCAGTAAGCTGGAAATCTTTAAAGCAATAGACTGTTGTCGATTCAACAACATAAACGAAATATATTGCTGCAAATAAAGCATCAAAAGAGGCAGTTTGGATCCGTAAATTCCTAATTGGATTAGGAGTAGTTCGTTTAGCAGTTGAGCTTGTTCCATTGTATTGTGACAATAACGGGGCTATAACGCAGGCAAAGGAACTGCGGTCTCATCAATGATCCAAGCATATACTTCGACGTTTCCATCTGATTCGTGAGATCATACATCGTGGCGATGTGAAGATCGAGAAGGTCGCATAAGATGACAACATTGTAGATCCGCTGACGAAAGCTATTCCTCAGCAAAATTTTAAGTGACATGTACATATTTCAGGTGTTAGATACTTGAGTAACTGGCTATAGGCCAAGTGGGAGATTGTTGGACAATTATGACCCATATCGTCACTATTTGTAAAAGACATTGTGGTTTTTGTACAAATTAACTATGTGACAAAGTAAATTGCTATTTTATCATTTTGTAATTAGATTAATTGAATATATAAATGATAAAAGTCCTTATGATTAGTTCCGGATTATAAGATATGAGACAATATCAATCCATTAAGGTTTAATCATTAAATATCCGTAGTCGTAGTATTATCAAGACTAGACATCGATAATGCGGAATAGACTAGTATTGCACTTGTGCTCGTTGTGGGAGCATAACGACATAGTTCTCATATATTTAAGTATTGGATACTTATGCATGTGTGATAGGAGGTTGTGTTTACCGATGGTACGGAAACAGCTTCGCTCTGGATATACCCCTCGGAATCCCATTGGTAGTATGACTATGTGTCTATGGGAATCCGAATTAGGGTATGTGTATTTGGTCTTAACCTAAGACTTGCATCGCTAATACTTGCGACAATCAATACACTTTGGTTTTGGTCGTCCGGGACTTTAAAAGGTTATGTGTACGCCTCTTCTGGGTTTATTGAGAATCGTAGTGTATTGGGTGTGATGTCAAGATGGAAGTATCACTTCAGTCATATGGAGATGATGATCACGCAGGGATACAGAACTGATTCTCTATTATGTTGCAACTATCGGGATAATATGACAAGGTCATGATTATCCGATTATAGAGACTAGTTGCTTGTGATCCGATATATGCTTCGTATGGGGCAGACACTATTCCAGCCCCAAGACTTGAATGTGACATCAGATACTAGATCACAATACGCAATACTACGTATACTACGTCTGAAAAAGATGATATATTCCTTAAAGAATATTTCTGGAGAATTGGGAAGGCATGGTGCTTTGCTAGAAGCCAACCATGTCTTGTAAATCGGTAAGAACGTGGTACCGGGTATGCACGTGTTCGGATAGTCCGACGACCGGATTTACTGCCAGCATATCCAGGGATCTTATGGGTCGCTTCCCGAAGATTCACCGATGACGTATGACTCGAACAAAATTAATCTGAGATTAATTATTAGAGAGGGAAAATTAATCTGGGATTAATTACGGTGAAAATTTATCTGGGATAAATTCGAATAGAAGAGAGAGAACGATTAATTTGGAATTAATCGATAAAATAATATATTCGATATATTAAATGAAATTAGATTTCATAATGAAATTAAAATTGGATTTTAATTCGGGCGAATGAATTAATTTAGAAGTAATTCGCGAGTGACTTTCGTAATAATTTTACGAGGCATTATTAATTAATTAAATTTGATTTAATTGTGTCGCAACGGAAAATTTGTTAATTCGAAATTAACGAACCCGAGCCCGGAATGTGTTTGCGGGCCCACTCGGATTTTGAAATAAAGTGGGGCCCACATCAAGTCACATCACTAGTCAACTTTATCACTTTAAGTTGATAGAAGTTGGTAGTGGTTGGAAACTTATTTCTTACACAAGTTTGATGTGCGAATGACCAATACCAACTAGGATTTGGTATATGGATATCTTTTGTTTTTTGAAATCATTTACACTTAACACACGTTACTCTCTTTCTCCCTAAGGGCTTGGCCGAATTACTCTCCCTCTCTTTTATTCTCATTTTGCCGAGAACAAAAAGAAAGTAGAGGAAGATTTTGTTGCAATTTCTTCCTAAGCTATCACTTGAAAGAGTCTACAAAGGTGATAGGGAAACATCCCTTGAGTTTAAAATTCATTCACCAACCTTGGAGATCAACATACAAATCAAAAAGAGAGATTGGAGCACTTCTAAAGGAGCAAAAAAAAAAATTTCTCAACACATCCAAGAAACCGATCGTTGTAAGTATTTTTCCGCATTCTTACTTTGATTATTCACATCTTTTATGCTTATTTAATCATGGAATTGTTCTTCGAGAACCCTACACTTCAATCCATGTAGCGAGCTTTGGGCCAGTGACTCCCAAACTTGTTGGCTTTAACTATGTGTTAAGACACCCATACAGACTTAATTACTCGGATTTCGGATATTTTAATAATTAAACTAACTCAAGCTTTCTTGTTTGACGTGAACAATCTCTGCTTACTGAGGCAAGACGCCCGGTTACTAAGTACTAGCTTGGTTAGTTTAAAATTTTTTTCCATACCTCACATTATAAATAACTGTAGACATAAACAGATACTCAGGCAAACGGTCATTCATCAACCACCGATTATTTCAACTAGTCACTTTGTCAATTCCTTATTATCTAACTGCTACATAACTATTTTTTAGTGCATTCGAGTCTGAACTAGATATGAGGCTCAAAATTAGGATAAAAGTGAAATTAGCATTTATCTTTTCCTAAGACTTTTTACTAAGACAAACAATCTCATCATTAGACTATATATTTTATTTATTTATTATTTAAAAAAAAGCATGCAGAAATTAAAACACACAAAACATGCAAAACACACGATATGTAGAGAATAAAAACATGCATGAAAGAAAAAATTTGACGGAGAAAACAGATAAACATAAACAACTTCACGCCCAAACCTAAACCTAGCATTGTCCCCAATGCGTTACAAAACAAAAGAAAGATAAATGAACAATATTACCGTGATTTCTTTTATGGGCGATTTAACTTTTTTTTTGGCAAAATCGAGTCATGTGACTAATATTTCCACTAGGACACGTATCAAGAGTTGACTCCTTACTCCGCCATCTCTACTGAATTAACTTTTTAACTTCGCGATTTTGTCAAACTTTATTCTGTGATAACCTCGTGTTCACTGGTTTGCTTTGCTTTAAGTGCTCCGTCCATGTTTTTCCCTGTAAAAATAACACACAAAATTAAAAACTCTACAACATGTATACACAAAATATAAAAATTTAAATTTAAATGAAAATTAAAATTAAAATTTTGAATGGGTTGCCTCCCAGCTAGCGCTAAATTTATCGTCTTCAGCCAGACGTGACTGAAGTCCATCCGTCAAGGAGGTTTCAGCGTGGTTTTGGATGTCCGATTAAAGACAATCCCATTAGAGTTGCTTTTGAAGGGTCTCTTCCAACAGTAAAGTGGCAAAAAGAATTTTGTCTCATTCAGTGCTTGTGCCACCTTTTTAAAATTTATCACTCCAGTGGTTCCTGAAAATAAAGAAAGAAAATCATGAGGTCTAGTATGGTTCTTGACTTTGAATGGGAGTTCCATTTTGTCAAGCTTTGGGCGGTTGTCTTTGATTTGTTCTCCCCAAAACAATGATGTTTCTTTTGAATACATGAGATCTTTAATATGGTCAGACATTTGATCCTCCATTTGTCCTGCTTCATTCTCCATATTTTCTTCACAAATTTATTTTAGGATTTCTGCATTCAACTCTTCATCCGTCATCTGTGAAATGCATGCTCCATATGTGTCAACCTGAGGATGTAAAGATGTGTCTGATTGTAGGCCTCTTCCTGAACAGATACCTCGGGCTCAGGTTCATGAGCTGATACCTCTGGCTCCTGATACTGCTCAGCCTCTTCCTCTGTTAAGGTGTCATTGTGAAATACTTGGTACTCGAAGGCTTCGTCAGTGTTATTTGAATTTGTTCTGTGAGATACGTAGTTCTGGTTGTTGATTATTTGTCTTAATTCATTTATCAGCCTCTGTAATGTTTTTATGTGATCCAAAAATGTTGCATCAATTTCAGCTTCCCGTTTCTCCAGCATGTTTATCAATTGTCTTCTCACTGATGGTTCTGGTCCTTGAAGATCGTAAATTGTGTTAGGGATATGCCCTATACCCAACTTGTGGATGGGCTATATGTACATGTATTTGTAATATTTTCATTAATTAATAAAATGACAATCTTTATTATACGTGTCTTACATAACTTATATGAATCATCAACACTGTAATAAAGCCCTTGGAGTAATAAGACGATGGCTTCCATGCCTTATGAGAATCATTACTCTTAAATGTTCCTAGTCATAGTTTTGTGAATAATCTGGGCGTTAACAAAGCAGAGAGACTAGCATGATGATATGATCTACCCTTAAGTGGGGTAGCCGATCTCATAGGCTACTAGTGGAGATCTGTCCGCTTGGTGTATCACATGGATGCATCAATTGCTCATGTCCATCGAACTGACCGCCGAAAGTTTTCATATGAAGTGTTTATCCCATGTGTCTGTGAGAACTTTCATGTATCGATTATATGACTAGTCCTTAGACTTGAGGTCCATATAATCTTATGTGTGGATCAAATAACTTTGACATTCTCCTTCCCCGGTTCAAAAAATCCGGTCATAAGGGTATGATTGGGTCATTTGTTGAAACACATGAAGTTTGTAAAGATACAACAGAGAATCGCCACTCTCTCGGATAATATTTTCTTATAAGAGTAGTATTCCAGTTCGCGGGTTGATATGTGTGATCAGTGCTTGAGACTGTGGCCACATCGGAAGAATCATGTGAGATTCTTGTGTTAGCACGATTCATGACACTATCAACATCATACCTTTGACCATATGGGTAGACAGTTTCCGTACCCTAGGTCAATAGGTGGGAATACAGTGAGGCGAGGGACCGTATCATATGTAAATCACATACAGAATGTGTATATATATCTTTCCTTCTCATTTGGGGGCATTGACATGTTGCTAGATGTCAACATTGGTCATTGAAATCGAACGACCATCTGATCGGAGGATATTTATGTTCGATTAAATCATCACGATTCATTTCATGTCCAACTTGAGAGGAACCCAAAAGGTCACACACAACAAAGTCGAAATCAATGGTTAACAGTGCACAGTACATATTTAACAGCATATATGATTGCTGTAGGAATTGTTCATAAATGGTTCAATGTGTTTAATTATTGAACATATCATTTATGAGGTTCCATAGTGGCTTAGGGATTGGTGAATGACGATAGTGGCACTTTGGGAATTAGAATAAATAGATAAAAAAAATTACTATTCACGTGAATAGTAATGCGTGAATAGTAAAAAAAATTTTGTTATTTGTTTTGAATTCCAATTCGGCCCAAACTCTTATTAGGGTTTTATAATCTCATTAAATCACTAAATTAAGATCCAATGATTAAGATTAAATTGGTTTTTATCCCACATCAGATTCTTAATTAATTTTCTTGTCTTTGGAGCACTATATAAACCCAAAGAATTCTTCACAAATTTTTGCACCAAACCTTTCATATCTTGGGTTTATATAAGTGAGCAACTCTAAATTTTAAGAGTAAGCCACTGATTTTGAGGATCCTTAAGTCTAATTGACTAGAGGAACCTCGAGTTAAAAGTTTTGAGGTATTTGCCTACGCTAGCACCAATGGCAAAATACCTGAGCACTCAAGGCATAGTTTTGCTGTTGAGTTTTGGCTTTGGTGTGTGCATCTTTGGAGGCCACACACTTGGGTGGCTCTTTGAACGTGGAAGAGCTTGCTGAGTTCAAGAAAAGCTTGTAGATTGGAGGGACGACTGGATGAGTCTTCGGTTCAAGTAAGTCTTTTTCTTTATTTATTTTAATTAGAGTTCTTATGATAGTTAGCATGTTTAGGTTTATGTTCTTTGCATGTTTTATGTGTTTTATGCTTAGAATATATAGTAACATGCCTAGGCTTGTAGAATAATAAAAACAAATGGGTCTTGGGCAAATGGAAAGCGCATAATAATTTTTATTTTTTCGCTGCGCACTCGCGGCCGTTTCCCAACAGTGGTATCAGCGCGCAGTTGTTGTTTTGATTAGTTCTCACTCATTTGAATTTGAAATTGGGTGTTTAAAAGCTCGTTGGAAAGCTAACACCCTGAACTTAATTTTAGGCACAAGTTTTGCATGATTTGGTTAAGATTTGAATGTGTGAAATTACATTTAACGTTCACGAGTCTGCAGAAAAACGTGAATAGTAAATTTATTTGAATAAAATAAAATGCAATATCATAATTAAATATTAATCAAAGTTATTTAATGCCTAAAATAATTCCAAAATTTAAAAACTCATATGCTTGATAATTCTGTGTATGATTAGAATTGGCATGATTATTTTAGGGTGCAAGCATCTAGAGACATTCTAAGAAATAGAGAGTGTATTGCTTATCTATTAGCTAAGTAATTATTCCGTGATGAACTTAGAGATTTATTACCTTTAAGGCTAATAAATATAAATCACTTGTTTATAATAAAAGACATTATAAAATATACAAGTAGGGTGGGACCAAGGCGTTAATAAAACTTTCCAAACTAAAGTTAATTTAACCAAAGGTATTACTAGAGTTAGATAATGATTTGGTGTCTTCCTTCACTCACTACCTTTTTATAGCCAAAAGGAAAAGATGTGAAGACATCTAGATAATCATTTACTCAAAGCTTACCTTAAAGCATATTTAAAGTGTTGGACTAATTTAGAGGATCTATTGTTTATTCCTGTCACCAAGGCGATAAGAGCCTAGGAGGTAAGGGTATTTAAGAGAGTTCGCTCCACCCTCCATCTGGGGAATTTTCAATGGAGGAATCCATTTGACAGTTATTCACTTAAACTTGCTAAAATCCTCAATAATAATTTAAGTCTAAAATTTACCTCCCATTGTAAAGTATAGACCCAAAGGGCTTAAACCGTATTGGCATGACTAGGCTTTACCAGACTGACCAATACCAATTTATCCCTAAATCGTACTATTGACAATGGTTTGACTTTTCTGAGTCATAAGACGCAGCGACCCTTAGGCGTGGTCTTATAACTTAGTAGCAAACATTGGGTGTCCACAAGGACTAGCATAAGCTATGACATGTTTGATTGCTCAACCCAATGATCAAGGAATTGTGATTATATCATAAATTGGTTGGGAACCTACCTAATTATCGTATTTTATAACGACCGGCCCTAGTCGAGAGTTATGAAATAATGATAATGGGATCCTTGCCCACAAGAAATCCATCATATTGGGGTTGATGCGATTTGCTTAAAATTTTAAAACAATTGAGTGGGAGCAACTTCATAATATTAAGAGCTAATGTTATTATGAAACATTAATGAAAACATATTCCTAATTTTAATATTCTCTCTTAACAGGCGTGTTAAAATATTTCACAAACATTCAAATGGCAAACAGAGTATCACTTCATTCCATCCTTGATGAGCTTAAGTTCAAAGGGGACAACTACAATGACTGGTTTAGAAACCTTAAAATTGTCTTATGACAAGAAAAGATTTTCTATGTTCTTGGAAGACCATTTCCCCCTAAACTCGCAGAAGATGCTGACCAAAATACATTCGATGCTTGGAAGAAACACGTCGATGATGATGAGTAAGCAGTTTGTATAATGCTTGGCTCTATGTCGGACGAACTTCAAAAAGCTCACGAAAATATAGATGCTCAAACCATCATCTTTCACTTGAAGGAGCTGTATGCAACTTACGTTCATACCGTGAGATTCCAAGTGTCATGTGCCTTATTCCAAAAAAGGTATAAGGAATGATCTGTTAGTGGACATGTGCTTAAGATGATTAGCCACATTGAAAAATTGGCCAACCTCGGGTTCATCATGGATCATGAGATATGTCAGGATCTAATTCTTCAGTCCCTACCAAAAGAATTCTCTAACTTTATTATGCAGTTTCATCTGTCTGATAAAGAAGCTACTTTAGCATAATTGCACAATCTGATAAAGCAAGCAAAGAAGGACTTGAAACCGGAGCTTAAAACCTCCGTCATGCTTACGGGTACGGACCTGAAGCCACGAGGCCCAAAGAAAAATAAGGGTAAGGCCAAGGCTCCAGATCACCTAAAGCCCAATGGTAAGGTGGAGAAGAAAAATGGAAAGGGGAAATGTTTCTTTTGTGGAAAGAATGGTCATTAAAAGAAAGACTGTAGATCCTTGAAAGCCAAGGAAGCTAGGGAAGCCCAAGTGGCCAAAAAGCCCAATGTTTCAGGTATGTTGTATATGATTGAACTATATTCTCAAAACTCTGAACCTTCTACTTGGGTGCTTGACACCGGTTGTGGGACTCACTTGTGTAACAATATGCAGGGCCTGAGAAACAGTAAGTAGGAGACTCTGTCATGGGGAGGTTGACTTACGCATGGGTAAGGGAGCAAAACTGGCTACATTGTGCGTGGGAACTTATTCATTAGTTTTGCCGAATGGTTTAGTTAGAGTTTTAGACTTAAAAGATTGTTTATGTACCTTCTCTAGTAAAGAACATAATTTCAATTTCTTCTTTATGTAAAAAAGGCTTTTCATGCCTAATAAGTTGTAATGAATGTTCTATTTATTTCAATGAAATAAAATATGGAGATGGTATTTTGAATAATGATATCTATGTCTTACAAACTAACAAAGAATGTTCAACCTCTAATATATACAACGTTAACTCGAATAATCTCAATGAATCACTTCTATGGCACAGTCGCTTAGGTCATTTCAATGAAACAAGATTAACTAAGCTACATAAGGATGGGTATTTCAGACCCTTCAAATATGAACCTATGGAACTTGTGAGTCTTGTTTACTTGGTAAAATGACCAAATTACCCTTCAAAGGTAAATGACAGCGTGCAACAGAGACATTAGAACTCATACATTCTGATGTATGCGGACCAATGTCAGTCACCGCTAGAGGTGGATTCTCCTACTTCATTACCTTTATCGATGATCACTCGCGATATGGGTATGTGTACCTTATGCGGAACAAATCTGAAGCCTTTGAGAAATTCAAAGACTTCAAAGCTGAAGTAGAAAACCAGCTTAATAAAAGTATTAAGTAACTAAGGTCTGACCGAGGTGGTGACTACTTAAGCAACGAATTTCAAGATTACTTGAGAGAAAATGGCATTGTTTCCCAGTGGACTCCTCCGGGAACTCCACAGCATAGTGGGGTCTCCGAAAGGAGAAATCAGACATTATTGAATATGGTCTGATCAATGATGCCAGGCACAGATCTACCTCTTTCATTTTGAGGTCTTGCTTTAGAAACTGCAACACTACTACTAAACAAGTTCCTTCCAAGACTGTTAGTCAAACACCATATGAGTTATGGTCTGGGAAACGTCTAGTCTTAGTTATCTAAGAGTTTAGGGATGTGACACTTATGTGTAAGCTCACACAAACTAACAAATTGGATGATATGGCAGTTAAATATAAGTTTGTAGGATATGTCTTGAACTCAAGAGCATACGTGTTCTACGTCCCAAATGAACAAAGAACATTTGTCTCACGAAATGCTAAATTTCTAGAGAATGAATTCCTTCTCAAGAAATATAGTGGGAGTAGACTTGACCTCGATGAGGTACGAGAAGAATAAACTAACATAGAATTAAACCCCAGGCCCCTCAAAAGGGCAGCGACGGAACAAACACAAGGTTATGAACTCAGAAAGTCTGGTAGGGAAAGACATGAGCCTGAGAGATATGGTTTCCATATTGATGAGGAACATGATCAGGTCATTGATAATGACGATCCCACCAGTTATGATGAAGCAATGCGTGATATTGATTCAGTCAAGTGGATTGAGGCCATGAAATCCGAAATAGACTCTATATATCAGAATCAAGTCTGGAACTTGGTAAATGCACCTGAAGGGATAAAACCCATAGGCTGCAAGTGGATTTACAAGCGTAAAACTGATGCAGAAGGCAACATCCAAACCTATAAGGCTAGGTTGGTGGGCGAAAGGTTATAGACAAATCCAAGGAATTGACTATTAGGAACCTTCTCGCCTGTTGCAATGATAAAGTCCATTCGAATTTTACTGGCACTAGCTGCACACTTTGATTATGAGATTTGGCAGATGGATGTCAAAACAGCTTTCCTTAATGGGAACCTCGTAAAGGAAGTCTATATGACACAACCTAAGGGTTTGCATCATTAATGATGATCATAATAAAGTATGCAAGCTTAAACGATTCATTTATGGACTCAAGCAAGCCTCCAGAAGTTGGAATATACGATTTGATGAGACAATCAAAGAATTTGACTTCATCAAAAATATAGACGAGCCTTGTGTTTACAGGAAAAGTAGTGGGAGTGTTGTTGTATTTCTTGTATTATATGTCGATGACATATTAATCATCGGGAATGATATTCCCATGATGCAAGCCACCAAGCAATGGTTATCTCAGAATTTCTCCATGAAAGATTTGGGAGAAACAACCTACATCCTCGACATTAAGATCTACCGTGATAGATCTAAGAGGTTGTTAGGACTTTCTCAATCTACGTACATAGATAAAGTTTTGAAAAGATTCAAAATGGAAGATTCCAAAAGAGGTAATTTACCTACTTGTCATGGAATCAAATTATCTAATGAGCAATGTGCACATACTTCTTCAGATAGAAAGCGTATAAGTAGGATCCCTTATGCTTCAGCAATAGGATCGATCTTGTACGCCATGCTATGTACAAGACCTGATGTCTCTTATGCTCTTAGCATAACGAGCAGGTATCAGGCAAATCCTGGTGAGCAACACTGGGCAGCTGTCAAAACAATCCTCAAGTATCTAAGAAGAACTAAGGATGTGTTTTTGACATACGGAGATTGTTCTGAGAGGAAAGTCATTGGTTACTGTGATGTGAGCTTTCAGACCGATAGGGATGACAGCAGATCGCAAACATGATATCTGTTTACTTTGAATGGCGGTGCTGTCAGTTGGAAAAGTTCAAAGCAGTCAACTACAGCGGACACACCACTGAAGCCGAGTATATTACAGCATCTGAGGCAGCTAAAGAAGCAGTCTGGATAAAGAAGTTCATCACGGAACTAGAAGTGCTTCCTGTGATAAAGAATGTATCACGATGTATTGTGACAACACGAGCGCCATTGCTCAATCAAAGGAACCAAGGTCCCACCAGAAATCCAAGCATGTACTCAGGCGATTTCATCTCATCACGGAGATTGTTGAGAGAGAAAAGAAGTTATTATAGAGAAAATACCCAAAGAATATAATCTTACAGATTCTCTGACTAAAGGGCTGACTCAACAAAAGCATGATAGGCACACCCGAGAGTATGGTGTCCAGATTCATACTAGTTGGCTATAGTGCAAGTGGGAGATTGTTAGGGATATGCCCTATACCCAACTTGTGGATGGGCTATATGTACATGTATTTGTAATATTTTCATTAATTAAATGGCAATCTTTATTATACGTGTCTTACATAACTTATATGAAACATCAACACTGTAATAAAGCCATTGGAGTAATAAGACGATGGCTTCCACGCCTTATGAGAATCATTACTCGTAAATGTTCCTAGTATAGTTTTGTGAATAATCTGGGCGTTCACAAAGTGGAGAGACTAGCATGATGATATGATCCGCCCTTAAGTGGGGTAGGTAGCTGATCTATAGGCTACTAGCGGAGATCCGTCCGCTTGGTATATCACAATGGACGCATGAGTTACTCGTGTCCATCGAACTGACCGCCGAAAGTTTTCATATAGAATGTTTATCCATGTGTCTGTGAGAACTTTCATGTATCGATTATATGACTAGTCCTTAGACTTGAGGTCTTTATAATCTTATGTGTGGATCAAATAACTTTGACATTCTCCTTCCCCGGTTCAAAAAATCCAGTCATAAGGGTATGATTGGGTCATTTGTTGAAACACATGAAGTTTGTAAAGATACAACAGAGAATGGCCACTCTCTCGGATAATATTTTCTTATAATAGTAGTATTCCAGTTCGCGGGTTGATATGTGTGATCAGTGCTTGAGACTGTGGCCACATCGGAAGAATCATGTGAGATTCTTGTGTTAGCACGATTCATGACACTATCAACATCATACCTTTTACCATATGGGTAGATACTTTCCGTACCCTAGGTCAATAGGTGGGGATACAGTGAGGCGAGGGACTGTATCATATGTAAATCGCATATAGAATGTGTATATATATCTTTCCTTCTCATTTGGGAGCATTGGCATGTTGCTAGATGTCAACCTTGGTCATTGAAATCGAACGACCATCTGATCGGAGGATAATTTATGTTCGATTAAATCATCACGATGCATATATGATTGCTGTAGGAATTGTTCATAAATGGTTTAATGTATTTAATTATTGAACAGATCATTTATGAGGTTCTATAGTGGCTTACGGATTGGTGAATGAAGATAAGGACACTTTGGGAATTGGAATAAATAGATAAAAAAAATTACTATTCATATGAATAGTAATTTTTTTTTTGTTATTTGTTTCGAATTCCAATTCGGCCCAAACCCTCATTAGGGTTTTATAATCTCATTAAATCACTAAATTAAGATCCAATGGCTAAGATTAAATTGGTTTTTATCCCACATCGGATTCTTAATTAATTTTGTTGTCTTTGGAGCACTATGTAAACCCAAAGAATTCTTCACAAATTTTTCACCAAACCTTTCATATCTTTGGTTTATATAAGTGAGCAACTCTAAAGTTTAATAGTAAGCCACTGATTTTGAGGATCCTTAAGTCTAATTGACTAGAGGAACCTCGAGTTAAAAGTTTTGAGGTATTTGCCTAGGTTAGCACCAAGGGCAAAATACCCGTGCACTCAAGGCGTAGTCTTGCCGTTGAGTTTTGGCTTTGGTGTGTGCATCTTTGGAGCCACACACTTGGGTGGCTCTTTGGAACGTGGAAGAGCTTGCTGAGTTCGAGAAAAGCTTATAGATTGGAGGGAGGACTAGAAGAGTATTCGGTTCAAGTAAGTCTTTTTCGTTCTTTATTTTAATTAGAGTTCTTATTATAGTTAGCATGTTTAGGTTTATGTTATTTGCATGTTTTATAAGTTTTATGCTTAGAATATATAGTAACATGCCTAGGCTTGTAGAATAATAAAAACAAATGGGTCTTAGGCAAATGGAAAGTGACATAATAATTTTTATTTTTTCGCTGCGCACTCGCGGCCGCTTCCCAACAAATTGATGGTGGATAAGATGAAAAATATGGTTCAGTGAAATATGCTGGTTCGTTATATGAAGGTTTCTGATAGTTCTGCCACCCTGAATTGTAGTAGTGGTTTATGCTCGGGTGGTTACCATCACATATCTCACATCTCCTCATTGCGTTCTGTTGAGCAAATGTTGTATTTCTTGGTTCTGACATCCATTGATAGTTGTATTGCTCCCTGATTTGGGGTGCACCATTTCTTTGTAACGCTCGTAATTCTTCCATCGCTCAATAATGTTCCATTTTCAACCACCTGAAAAATAAAAGAAAGAAATAAAAAAAAATTACAGATAAATTTAAAGAAAATTAGATACAAGTAAATTAGATAGCTTCAAAATTAATAACTCAAGAAAAATAAGTCCCCGGCAACGGCGCCAAAAACTTGATCGGTGAAATCACACACGTAACGCAAGCGCACGTATCGCTCAAGTAGTATAAAAATATCGATCCCACGAGGATTTAATTTCTACTATTGTTATTAATTATTGATTCTATTTATTTATAGGTATCTAATTAAATGGAGAATGAAATGATTGCATATTGGTTGTTTGAATGTGGATTTGCTAAATAAATAAATAAAAGCACAAAAGAAAATACTAAGGAAAATAAACAAAAGACACAAACATCTAGGGTTGTGATTCCACACATATTTTTCTAATGATGAATTGATTCTCTTATATATGTGTAATAAATCAGTTTGCTAACCTGAAACATGAAGATATGAAAAAGCCTATGTCAATGGTCAGATGCAAACATCCAATATAACCTAATTAATTATATGTCTATGTTAACCAAGTGACTTGAATTCATTAAGTTCAAGTTCCAATTGTGGCTACCCCCGCCTGACAGGTATATGTCTATCCTGGAAGGAAATCTACCTAAGGGTCACGATGCCCTAAGATGAGATCGTGAGCTATGAATCTAAGGCCGAAACCTAAAATCTCTTTTCCAAGTTAATTTTAAGTTTACCACATCAATCTTATTGGTGATCATGCAACAATAAACATCAAGCTTAAGATTCAATAAACAAGCCTAAAGTATTACCTATAATATAAAGAAAATCAATTATGAAATTCGTGAATATTGTGCCTCATCACTTCCCTAGAATAAAAATAAATGTTGGGGGTTAGGGGATCCACCTTTAATTTTTCAAATATAGAAATCTCACTTTATTATAATATATAAATTGTGAGTGTTACCCATTTAAGTCAAACCAGCCATAAAGGCGGTGTTATTATTTATCCTTAAACCAACCATATAGGCGGTAATCATCTGCACCTAAAGACCGACCATACAGGCGGTGTCACATTATGTCAAATAAATAAAACCAGCCATTAAGGCGGTATCAACTTTAATCCATATTATTAAATACAATTTCCATATTATAATTTCATTGAGATTAATCTACCTTTTTGTTGGGTTTCTCCAAGGTCCCAATGATCATTTTCAAGCAATGAAACAACATGTGAATACTCGTAAAAGTATGGCGGAATCATACTTACAACAATCAGTTGAGGCGATGTGAGGAACAAAATCTTCAAGCTATCCTCCAAGGTGTTCGGCAGTGGGCTATTTTGCTCCTCCAAATTTTCGGCCATGGATTATCCACCAAGCTCCAAGCTATGTGTTGTGTATTCCATGCTCACGAAATTAGTTCTTTATCACCTTTGTATGACTCCTATGTGTGCTAGCACTCTTGATTTTGCAACAAAATCATCATATTGCTTCTTCTTTATCTCACGGTTTTTTTGACAGAAAAATGAAGAAGAAAAGGCCATTGTCCGAATACAAGAGAGGAGGAAAGAGATAAGTAAAAATGTTTAGGTTAATTGATTTCAAAAATCAATTAAAACATATACCATGTATTTTTTTTGAATTTCCAAAAGTAAAAAGGTACAAGCATTAAAGCTTTCCCAACTACCACCATCAATCCCAAGTGACAAGTTGTCACATCACTCAAAGTGACTAGACATCACATCAATCGATTGATTAGTGATTTGATGCTTGATGTGACTTGTGGGCCGAACTTTAATTCGCAATACGAGTGCGCCCGCAAACACTCTCGGGTTCGCTAATTCCAAATTAACGAATTTTCCGTTGCGATGAAATTAAATCTAATTTAATTAAATAACTTTGCCTAGCAAAATTACTATTCATGTCGCTAACGAATTAATTCTAAATTAACTCGTTCGCCCGAATTAAATTCTAAATTTAATTCCACGTCGAAATCCAATTTCGTATAATATATCGAATATATTATTTTATCGATTAATTCCAAATTAATCGTTTTCTCTCTTTAAATGATATTTTATCCCAGATAAAATATCTCCGCAATTAATCCCAGATTAATTTTCTCTCTCTACTAATTAATCCCAGATTAATAAAGTGCGAGTCATACGTCATCGGTGAATCTTCGGGAAGCGACCCATGAGATCCCTGGATATGTTGGTAGTAAATCCGATTGTCGGACTATCCGAACAGGTAAGTATCTAGTACTACGTTTTTACCGATTTACAAGACAAGGTTGGCTTCTAGCAAAGCGTCATGCCTACCCAATTCTCCAGAAATATTCTTACTGGAATATGTGATCTATATCAGGCGTAGTATATGTAGTATTGCATATTTCGATCTAGTATCGGATGTCACGTGCAAGGCCTGGGGCTGGAAATGTGTCTACCCCGTACGAAGCATATATCGGATCTCTGGTAACTAGTCTCTATAATCGGATAGACATGACCTAGTCATAATATCCCGATAGCTGCAGCATATAAGAGAACCAGTTTTGTATCCTACGTGATCATCATCTCCACTATGACTGGAGTGATACTTCCATCTCGACATCACACCCAATACACTACGATTCTCAATATACCCAGAAGAGGCGTACACATTACCTGTTAAAGCCCCGGATGACCAAAACCAAAGTATATTGATTGTCGCAAGTATTAGCGATGCAAGTCTCAGGTTAAGACCAAATACACCTACCCTGATTCGGACTTCCATAGACACATAGTCATACTACCAATGGAATTCCGATGGGTCTATCCAGAGCGAAGCTGTTTTCCATACCATCGGTAAAACACAACCTCCTACTACACTTGCATGAGTAGCATATACCTACAAATATATGAGAACTATGTCGTTATGATCCCACAACTCGCACAAGTGTAATACTAGTCTATTCCGCATTATCGATGTCCAATCTCGATAATACTACGACTAGGGATATTAATGATTAAACCTTTATGGATTGATACTGTCTCATATCATCTCAATCCGGAACTAATCATAAGGACCTTCTATCATTTATACATCTTGGTAATCTAATTACAAATGATAGAAGAGCAATTTCCTTTGTCACATAGTTAATTTGTACAAAAACACCATGATCTGTACAAATAGTGATGCTATGGGCAATAACTGTCAAACAATCTCCCACTTGGCCTATAGTCAATCACTCAAGTGTCCAACACCCGAACTATGTACGGTTCGCTCAAATTTCTGCTGAGGAAATGCTTTCGTCAGCGGATTTGCAATGTTATCATCTGATGTGATTTATTCGATCATCACATCGCCACGATGTATGATCCGAACGAATCAGATGAATATCGAAGTATATATCTGGATCGTTGATGAGACCATTAATTCTTTAGCCTGTGTTGCAGCCTAGCTCAGTTGCTAACAGAACTACTCTAATCTAATTAGAATTATTATCGATCCAAAAGGCTTCTATTGTTGCCTCAGCTGCAGCAATAATCCACTTTTGTTGTTTATTTGGTAACAGTATCTTCTTGGAAGATTTCCAGCTCACTGTTCCGTTATTCAAACTTTATAGTACCGTTATCACGACATATAGTCGTTTTATCGGTTAGGAAACTTGTAGCAGTGAACCCAGTCACTTCAAGTTCTCATTCTCCATAGTATAAGAAGGCATCCTTAGTTCCTCTAAGATACTCAAGGATGTTCTTAACATCAATCCAATGACTATCACTTGGATTGGCCTGATTGTGACTCCATATGCTCAAAGCATATGAGACACCAAGTCGCGTACATTTATTTCAATGTACGAGTTCTCGGAGAGTATTAACAACTTTAAATCTATCCCAGTAGATCTTTATTCCTAGAATAAAGGTTGTTTCTCCTAAGAATTCTACGGAGAATTTTCATGAAAGCCATGTTTCATCGATAGTTTTATGGGAAATATCATTTCCAAGAAATGATATGTCATTATTATATAGGACATTCACTGTCAGTGCACTCCCACTAACCTCCTTATATACACAAGAATCAATCTCATTTTGATTTAAATCATATACCATTATGATTACATCAAAACGATAGTTCCAAGAACTCAATGCTTGCTTCAATCCATAAATGGATCGAATAACCTACAAACCTTGTTTGCTAGTTATGGTACGACAAAACCGTCAGGATGTTGTAAACATCCTCCAAAAGGTTTCCGTTAAGGAAAGCGGTTTTGGCGTTCAGCTGCCATATTTCATAAATGAAACATGCAGCATTAGCAAGCATTATCCAAATGGATATAACAATGGCAACGGGTAAAAGGTTTCATCGTAATCGACACAATGTTGATAACGATACCTTTTCGCTACAAGCCTAGCTTTGTACGTTGGTATGTTGCCTTCCATGTATGTCTTCCTTGAAGACTTATATAGTACAAATAGGCACATTGCCTTCCGGTACATTAACCAGTATCCAAACTTGGTTGGTATACATGGAATCCATTTCGGACTTCATGGAACTTTGCCATGATAGGGAGTCGATACCTTGTATCACTTCCTTATACGTAGTTAGTTCGTATTCCTCAATAAGATTGACATCTTTACGAGGTGAGATCAGAAACCCATACCCCAGGTTGTTTTCTGACTCTCTTCGACTTACGTGGTTCTTGTGTATTCGAAGATTATGGTATAGTTTCATTCTTGATGAACTATTTGTGTTCTATTAAAGAATCGGTGCCTGGAACAGTATTACTCCGATTTTCATCGAGTTTTACTTTCCTCCCACTTACCACTGCATATAGGTATTCCTTTTAGGAAAACCGCATGGTGAGCAATAATTATATTGTTCTCTTGTGAGTTGTATAAGTATTATACTTAGGTTTCCCTAGGATAACCTACAACTCATGCACTTATTCGATTTGGGTTCTAGTTTGGTGTCATCCAAACATATGCCTAGCATTCCCAAATCTTCAGGAATGAGAAACCCAGTTTCTTTCCTGTTCATATCTAATATGAAATCTGTCAAACAGATTTTTATGGAACCTTATTCTAAATAAGTTCTGCACTGTTTATGTGTATCCGTTGAAAGAAATGGTAGCTCAGAGTGACTCATGATTAACCTTATTATGTCTAACAAAATTCGGTTTCTCTGTTCAGACACACTGTCAGATTGACGTGTTCTGAGAGGAGTCCTCATTGAAAGAATACTATACTCTCTCAAGTATTTGAGAAACTTATTGCTTAAGCATTTTCATCATGGTCTAACCGTGATGGTTTTATACTTTAGCCGATCTGTTTGTCTACTTCGTGTTGAAACTGTAAAAGTTTCCGATTTGTGTTTCATAAGAAACACATAACCATAACGCGATGCCATATCCGTAAAGGTCACGAAACATTCATATCCACATCTAGCCTAGCTAGACATGGGCCCACTTACGTCACTATGAACGAGGGCTTACAGATTGGTGGCATTTGCACTTTTACCAAGTAAAAAGTGTTTTAGGCATTTTGCCTAATAAATTAGATTCGTAGACATCATTTGAATGGAATCAAATTTATCCTAGTACCCACTCTTCGAAAGTGTGGATATACGAGTCTTGTTAATTGTGTCCCAGACAACAATGCCACATATAAGTCTCAACTGATTAAATCAGTTTGAGCTTTTTGTTTGTTATGTCATACGTTTGAGATTTATTTATATTGAAAATATAAATACTGTTATTCACATCTAATGTATTTATCTCAATATCATCTTTATAAAATAAAACACTTTAGTGTTCTAGAATATAAAGGTATTGTGGGAACACAAACTGGGCGACGCATGCTGTCCCGGGCTCGCGGCCCGGTTGGGAGTACGGAGTAGCCCGCGGGGGACTAAACTGGAGAATAATGGAGTCGCCACCCGGGTGTGAATCGGGGAAAATGAGATTTAAGGCCGCACTCACCCTTCGCAAGGGAAGACCTCAAACCGTTGGGTTCGGAATGGTCCCTTACTTATGTCACTTGTAATAAAATGATTTGTGCAATAATTCAACCAAGCCTAAGCAACATATTTCCAAGGATATTCTACTTTTAAGTTCACATGCATGAAAACTAATCATCATAACGGCAAACATGCAATATCACAAGGCAATCGCATGAACATACTTCGATCATATAATGCGAAAAACAAAGAACAACCTAAACGTAACGCAAAATAAATGGCTAATCATGCTTGAATATGAACAGCTAAATGGGCTAAATCATACTTGAATACCATCTCATGAACACATCAAATAAATAAAAAAGGAATTCAAATAACGAATAATAAATCAAAGTAACATAAAAAAAAAGAATGTGCCGTTTACTCAAGCGGTACGTGGAGTTGTATCCCGAGTACAGATCATACTACCGTCCATTCGGAATCGGCTATGAAATTTATGTCCGGGTTTCCATCCGAAATACCGCGAGAGTTGACGCATCTTTCATTTATTCCAAGGCCCGCAACATACAATATTTCGTAATACATGCATATGTATCTACTCAAGGGCCACAACATGCATTTTAACATAATAATCATGCGAAAAATACTCAATAAATAATAAAAATAAAACTGAAAACGAGAGTGTGAAAAATACCCTCAGGTCTAACCTTTTTGGCCGACTTTCGGACTTGCGTTTCACGGAGATCGAAGGGTTTTAAAGCTCCTCAACTTCTCTGGTTCACTGGTTTAGCGTCTTAGCTCACTGTTTTGCTGTTTTGCTTGTTGTTTGACCTCCGTTTTGCTGCTGTTTTTCAGTATTTCTGGTGCAGTTTCAGGTCTTTAAAGCGACTGTTTTTTGGGTGTTTTAGGGTGCAGATCATGGGCTGATTTGAAGGTATTTTTCGGTAATATCACTGCAGTTTAAAGGGCTGTTTTTGTGGGGGCTTGCAAGGCTTAGGGGCTGGTTAATGAGCGTGATCGTGTGTGCTGTGAGAACTGGCGAGTGTGTGGGGTGGGCTGTGATGAGAGAGGATTGTGGGCTCGGTGAGGCCAGGTGTGGCACTGATTTGCTGTGAGAGTGTTAAGTGCGTTGCTTGTGTGGAAAGGGAGGTCAAGGGCGTGGTTTATGGCGTGTGGCAAGTTGAGGGTACTATTTTGTGAGTCAGTGTTGTCGTGGGCTGATGAACGTGTGGCAGTTGGCTTGTGAGGGGCAATTGGTTGTTGGTAGTGCGTGAAGGTATGTGTTGGTTGAGTGATGAGGCCGTATGGTGCCTTGTTTGTGTGCAGGTGGCTGATTAGCGTGAGGACATGTTTGAGGGCAAGTCAGTGATGTGGGCGTGAGTTTGTGATTTCAACGAGAAGATCTGTTACTGGTTGAAGGGTTTGTATCTTAGGGTTTATATTATTTGTCGTTTGCCGTGAGTGAGAGAGAGCTAGGGGAGAAGGATGGCTTGGAAAAGTGTTGTTTATATAGACAAGGGATATGGTTTATCCTTGCTTGACAAGGGATGGATTTGGTGCATTAAAGAGAGATATGATTTGGTGTTAGACAAGGAAAGTAATGGATTTGATGGGGGACAAATTTTGGTGAATTAGGAAGGTTGAATATTTGATTGGTGTTAATTAGGCATTTAATTTGTTAGATTAGGAAGTCAATATTTTTATTGGTTATGATTGATTTTAATTAGGCATAATATTTCTTTAATTTAGTATATGATTTTGTTTAGTTAGGAAGTTAATATTTGATTTATCTAAATTAGGTAGGATTATATTTTATGTTTTATTTAATTGGTAAATGGTTTAATTATTTTATTTAATTCAATTACATTATTTAATTAATATTTAATTTAATTTGGGTGTATTTTAGGGTGATGGGCGCGTGTGGGCCTATGTCTTGGTGGGCTAGGTATTGTGTTGGTTTGGTGAGTGGGTTTGGGCCAAGGTTAAAAGGTTCTGGGTTTTTTATGCTAAAGGTACTTTAAAATGGAGGTCCAACGAGCGAGCTTGGAGCTAAACATGCGGATATAAATTTTAATGAAATCCGATTCCCTTCCGACAACCGTTTCCCGCAACTTCCTCGACTAAAAAAGGTAGTGCCTCCAAATGAGACTCATCATAGGGACTCACATGCAAAAATGCAATGCCTACAGGTATACCCGTAACGGGTTAAACCCTGATATAGAGATAATATATCTAGTCAAACAAGTTACATTGTAACAGTTTCCTAATTTAAGTACATACCCGAAGGGTAGTTCCTAAACTTAGGTATCTACGGTTAAAATAGTGACTTTCGCCCCCACTTTGATGGGACTTGTGCAGTGTGTGACTTTGAACAATCCTATCAAAGTTATGCAATGCATTTCTACTTACCTGGCTCGCCAGCTGTTGTTTAACTTACTTGTTATCCTGAGATGCTTTGACCTTTGGGCTTTATTCCCGAACTGCGTTGAGAGATAGCTTTATTCTCTTGGGCTTTATTTCTGAGCTGTTTTGCAAGTGGGCTTTATTCCTCCAGGCTTTGCTCCTGAAACGTGTAAAGATAGAGCTTTATTCCCCTGGGCCTTGTTCCTGAGTTGTATTGAAGGTGGCTATATTCCTCTAGGTTTTTTTCAAACTGTATCAAGATAGGGCTATTCCTCTAGGCTTTATTCCCGAGCTGTGTTAAGGTAGAGCTTTATTCCCCTGGGCCTTGTTCCCGAATTGTGTTAAGATATGGCTTTATTCCCCTAGGCTTTATTCCCGAACTGTGTTAAGATAGAGCTTTATTCCCTTGGGCCTTGTTCCCGAACTGCTTCTTAAAGATAGGGCTTTATTCCCCTGGGCCTTGTTCCCGAACTGTGTTAAGATAGAGATTTATTCTCTTGGGCTTTATTCCCGAACTGTGTTAAGATAGAGCTTTATTCCCTTGGGCCTTGTTCCCGAACTGCTTAAAGATAGGGCTTTATTCCCCTGGGCCTTGTTCCCGAACTGCCTTAAAGATAGGGCTCTTATTCCCATGGGTCTTGTTCCCGAACGGTGTTAAGATAGAGCTTTATTCTTCTGGGCTGTATTCCCGAACTGTGCTGAGAGAGAGATTTATTCTCCTGGGCTGTATATCCCGAACTGTGTCCAGATAGGGCTTTATTTCCCTAGGCTTTGTTCTCGAACTATGTTAAGGTAGGGCTTTGTTCTCGAACTGTGCTGAAAGAAGGCTTTATTCCTCTGGGCTGTATTCTCGAACTGCGCTGAATGTGGGCTTTATCCCCGAACTATACTGAATGTGGGCTTTATCCCCGATCTGAGCTGACTGTGGGCTTTGTTCCTGAATTGCACTGAATGTGGGCTTTATTCCATGATCTGAGCTGACTGTGGGCTTTGTTCCTGATTGATGTTGATGTGGGTCTTGCCCTCAAACTGATGTGGGCCTCGCCCCAAAACTGATACTAATGTGGGCCTCAACCCTGAGACTCGTCCCCAAGCTACTGATAATGACGTGGGCCTCGCCCCCAGATTGCCATACCCGGCAAGACTGATACTGAAAATAATGTGGGCCTCGCCCCCAAAGTGCCATACCCGGCAAGACTGATGTTGATGCTAATGTGGGCCTCGCACCCAGAGTGCCATACCCAAAACTCAAACTCAAATGGGCCTCAACCCCGGGATTATTACCCGAATCCGATACAGTGCTTTTCACCGTTTCTGATCAACTTGTTCTTTGCCGCTTTCTCTTTTCTTCTTCAAAACAAACACAAAACGAATGCCAAAATATGTTACGTGTATGTATGCATGCATGAGTGTGCTCAATTTTGGAGCACCATTTTCGGCATCTGTTGTGTGTGCTCCATTTTGGAGCGCCATTTTCGGCATCTGTTATGGTAGCGGTCCATTTCTGAACCGTGTTGTCCGAGAATGTGGCCCATTTTTGAGCCGTTACTTGATAAGGTGGTCTTTGCCGCTACAATCCTGCGAATACAAAACAAAAATTATATGTATATGATATGTATGCATGTATGTATGGATGCATGATGCTGATGTGGGCTTCGCCCCCCAAACCGATACCGATGTGGGCCTCGCCCCTAAACTGACACTGATGTGGGCCTCGCCCCCAAACTGATACTGATATGGGCCTCGCCCCCAAACTGATGCGGATGTGGGCCTCGCCCCTAAACTGATACTGATGTGGGCCTCGACTCACAGGACTCATCCCCAAACTGATACTGATGTGGTCCTCGGCCCTGGGAATCATCCCCAAACTGATACTAATGTAGGCCTCGGCCCTGGGACTCATCCCCAAACTGATACTGATGTGGGCCTCGGCCCTAACTGATACTGACATGGGCCTCGCCCCCAGACTGATACTGATATGTACCTCGCCCCAAGCTGATACTGATGTGGGCCTCACCCCCAACTGATACTGATATGGGCCTCGCCCCCAGACTGATACTGATATGGGCCTCGCCCCAACTGATACTGATATGGGCCTCGCCCCAAACTGATACTGATGTGGGCCTCGCCCCCGACTGATACTGATATGGGCCTCGCCCCCAAACTAATACTGATGTGGGCCTCGACCCTGGGAATCATCCTCAAACTGATACTAATGTAGGCCTCGGCCTTGGGACTCATCCCCAAACTGATGCTGATGTGGGCCTCGACCCTAACTGATACTGACATGGGCCTCGCCCCCAGACTGATACTGATGTAGGCCTCACCCCCAACTGATACTGATATGGGCCTCGCCCTAACTGATACTGATATGGGCCTCGCCCCTGTGATTCATTCCTGAAGACTACTGACATTGTACTGTTGTTGCTTCTGGTTGGCTTGCATTTGACGCTTTCTCATTTTCTCCTTTGAAACCTGTTATTACAAAACAGAACAAACACAAAAAGGATGCAAATATGTTACGTGTATGCATGCATGCATGATTGAGTTTCCTATCCCGTTGGGTTAAGGTCTTCTGCCGGTACTCTTGGTGGCTGCTCGGTCTTTTGACAAATCTGCCCTCTTCCCTAACCAACGGGTATCTATGATGGCTTTCAAGACAAAATGGGGTAACATGGGCATGTATGCATGAAATGAATGAGATGTATGTGATACAAGGAATATATCAACTTATTAAAATTTTCACATAATTGGCCCATCATCATTTTAGAAGCTTTTGGGCTAACTGTCATAGGAGTGACTCGTCCCAGTTTAAATGGCCCAACAAGTTCACATCTCATGGCAAGAAGTCCAACTGTATCCAAATGATAATGCTCCCAAACACAAACATACAATGGCCCATTGGCGTTTTAGGAGCTTTTGGCCCAATCATCATAAGATACGTTTTTGTCCCAGTTTAAATGGCCCAACAAGCCCATACCTCATGACAAAAGGTCCGAATGGATCCAAACGACCATGTTCCCAAACACGAGCACATAGAGATAATTCAAGTATTAAAACAATAATTTCTACAAAGTGGCCCATCAACATTTCAGAAGCTTTGGGCCTAATTGTCATAGGATACGAACTCGTCCCAGTTTAAATGGCCCGACAAGTTCACATTCCTGACAAGAAGTCCAATTGCATCCAAATGAGGATGGTCCATAAGCACAAGGAAATAGTTGCTATAGGCCATACAACCCCGGTCTACATGTGGGTTTATGGGAGTGTAGACAAAAACTCTCGATGGCGAAGGATTGCTCACAACTAGGTCTCCCCACTCAATGGTTCGAGCAACCAAGTGAGCGCACCTTTTTTTTATACCCTACAGTACGTGCCAACGAGTTATTGTGTGTGACTGACTGTCAGATGGATTTCCCGTTGTAGATTCCCCAGAGGGAGGGTGGAGCGAGGCTCTCTTAAGTACCCTAGCCTCTTAGGCTCTTATCGCTTGGTGACAGGAATAAACAACGGTCCTCCAAATTAGTCCATCACAATAGCCTGCAAGTAGATGATTATCAAGGTGCCTTCACAGCTTTTCTTCTAGAAAGGTAGTGAGTGAAAGAAGACACCAACCATTACCCAGCCTAAACAATATGCCTTTGATTAAACCCATTTTAACTCACAGTAGACACAGTTAATTAAAGCACAAATCATAATATTACAAGACATTATTTCGGGGCCGATTCTCTATCCCTAGTGGAGTCGCCAGACTGTGGGAACACAAACTGGGCGACGCATGCTGTCCCGGGCTCGCGGCCCGGTTGGGAGTACAGAGTAGCCCGCGGGGAACTAAACCGGATAATAATGGAGTCGCCACCCGGTGTGAACCGGGAAAATGAGATTTAAGGCCGCACTCACCCCTCGCAAGGGAAGACCTCAAACCGTTGTTTGTGTGCAGGTGGCTGATTAGCGTGAGGACATGTTTGAGGGCAAGTCAGTGATGTGGGCGTGAGTTTGTGATTTCAACGAGAAGATCCGTTACTGGTTGAAGGGTTTGTATCTTAGGGTTTATATTATTTGTCGTTTGCCGTGAGTGAGAGAGAGCTAGTGGAGAAGGATGACTTGGAAAAGTGTTGTTTATATAGACAAGGGCTAGGGTTTATCCTTGCTTGACAATGGAGGGATTTGGTGCATTAAAGAGAGATATAATTTGGTGTTATACAAGGAAAGCAAATGATTTGATGAGGGACAAATTTTGGTGAATTAGGAAGGTTGAATATTTGATTGGTGTTAATTAGGCATTTAATTTGTTAGATTAGGAAGTCAATATTTTTAATTGGTTATGATTGATTTTAATTAGGCATAATATTTCTTTAATTTAGTATATGATTTTGTTTAGTTAGGAAGTTAATATATTGATTTATCTAAATTAGGTAGGATTATATTTTATGTTTTATTTAATTGGTAAATGGTTTAATTATTTTATTTAATTCAATTACATTATTTAATTAATATTTAATTTAATTTGGGTGTATTTTAGGGTGATGGGCGTGTGGGCCTAATGTCTTGGTGGGCTAGGTGTTGTGTTGGTTTGGTGAGTGGGTTTGGGCCAAGGTTAAATGGTTCTGGGTTTTTTTAGGCTAAAGGTGCTTTAAAACGGAGGTCCAACAAGCGAGCTTGGAGTTAAACATGCGGATAAAATTTAATGAAATGCCGATTCTCTTCCGACAACCGTTTCCCGCAACTTCCTCGACTAAAAAGGTAGTGCCTCCAAATGAGACTCATCATAGGGACTCACATGCAAAAATGCAATGCCTACAGGTATACCCGTAACGGGTTAAACCCTGATATAGAGATATATATCTAGTCAAACAAGTTACATTGTAACAGTTTCCTAATTTAAGTACATACCCGAAGGGTAGTTCCTAAACTTAGGTATCTACGGTTAAAATAGTGACTTTCGTCCCGTTTCCGATTCGCAGATTGATCTCAACTGAAGTCAGTATCCTACTCATAGCAGATTCTGCACACCAGTACATATCTATGTACCACATCCAGTATCTAAAATCCAATTTTAATTTTAGTAGTGAACATTTTTATGACAAACATATTTTGAAATCACAAGTGACAAGTTGTCACATCACTCAAAGTGACTAGACATCACATCAATCGATTGATTAGTGATTTGACGCTTGATGTGACTTGTGGGCCGCATTTTAATTCGCAATGCGAGTGCGCCCGCAAACACTCTCGGGCTCGGGTTCGCTAATTCCAAATTAACGAATTTTCCGTTGCGATGAAATTAAATCTAATTTAATTAAATAACTTGCCTAGCAAAATTACTATTCACGTCGCTAACGAATTAATTCTAAATTAACTCGTTCGCCCGAATTAAATTCTAAATTTAATTCCACGTCGAAATCCAATTTCGTATAATATATCGAATATATTATTTTATCGATTAATTCCAAATTAATCGTTTTCTCTCTTTAAATGATATTTTATCCCAGATAAAATATCTCCGCAATTAATCCCAGATTAATTTTCTCTCTCTCTACTAATTAATCCCAGATTAATAAAGTGCGAGTCATACGTCATCGGTGAATCTTCGGGAAGCGACCCATGAGATCCCTGGATATGTTGGCAGTAAATCCGGTCGTCGGACTATCCGAACACGTAAGTACCTAGTACTATGTTTTTACCGATTTACAAGACAAGGTTGGCTTCTAGCAAAGCGTTATGCTTACCCAATTCTCCAGAAATATTCTTACTGGAATATGTTATCTATATCAGGCGTAGTATACGTAGTATTGCGTATTTCGATCCAGTATCGGATGTCACGTGCAAGGCCTGGGGCTGGAAATGTGTTTGCCCCGTACGAAGCACATATCGGATCTCTGGTAACTAGTCCCTATAATCGGATAAACATGACCTAGTCATAATATCCCGATAGCTGCAGCATATAAGAGAACCGGTTCTGTATCCTACGTGATCATCATCTCCACTATGACTGGAGTGATACTTCCATCTCGACATCACACCCAATACACTACGAAACTCAATATACCCAGAAGATGCGTACACAGAACCTATTAAAGCCCTGGACGACCAAAACCAAAGTATATTGATTGTCGCAAATATTAGCGGTGCAAGTCTCAGGTTAAGACCAAATACACCTACCCTGATTCGAACTTCCATAGACACATAGTCATACTACCAATGGAATTCCGAGGGGTCTATCCAGAGCGAAGCTGTTTTCCGTACCATCGGTAAACACAAACATCCTACTACACTTGCATGAGTATCCTATACCCAAATATATGAGAACTATGCCGTTATGCTCCCACAACGCGCACAAGTGTAATACTAGTTTATTCAGCATTATCGATGTCCAATCTCGATAATACTACGACTAGAGATATTTAATGATTAAACCTTTATGGATTGATACTGTCTCATATCATCTCAATCCGGAACTAATCACAAGGACCTTCTATCATTTATACATCTTGGTAATCTAATTACAAATGATAGAAGAGGAATTTCCTTTGTCACATAGTTAATTTGTACAACAACATCATGATCTGTACAAATAGTGATGCTATGGACCATAACTGTCCAACACTTTTCATATTAAAGGTTTCACCCTCCCCCAGCGGAAATTTAACTACAAAACATAAAAGAAAGATAAAATAAAAAAACTACACTACTAAAAATAAAAATAAAAATACATTACAAAACTACTAAATAAAACACACAATATACAATCATTAATTACTTATTAAGATGTAACATCCCGAGTGATTATAGCGAGTTGCATGAATTTTATTTTTCGCGCGTGAGGCCACAACCGAACGCGAGATTAATCTTTATTGTTAAATGGAAACTTTCCCATGAAATTAATTGTAAACTTATATTAAACCAACTCGAGGGATTAAATTGATATTTGCCATACCAACACAAATGAACCTAGAAATTTCTACACACCTCCACGTGTACACAAATATACACACACACATGAGCTTTCAATAAATGCGCACACAGTTCACACACGGCAGAAGAAAAAAAAAGGAAAGAATGAGAATGATCGAGAGAAAAGAAGAAGAATAGAGCAGACCGAAGAAAGAGATAGGGAAGAAGAGGCCGAGAAAAAGGAGAGGGAGAGAGACCGTGAAAGAAAGGAAGATCGAGAGAAGAATGAATAGGACAGAGGCCGAGAAAAAGAGAGAACGAGGGGCAGACCGAGAGAGAGGGAGAGAGAGAGACGCCCAGCCTCGTCTCTGGTCGCCGGCGTGTCCTCGACAACGGATTTGTCGAGCAGAGGAGAGGTAAGTATACTATGACTGTGATTCCCTTGGGTTTGGTTAAATTTGTCATTTGGGTATTTGGATGGGATTTTCGAAATTAGAATTGATAATGAGTTAATAGTATGCTAAAAGTAATCTAGATTTGGTATTTAGGATAAAATTGGAATAATTTGCAAGATTAAAGGAACAAAAAAAATGGACAAATTCGGCTGGAACCCTAGAAATTTAGGAATTTTGGGGTTTCTGTATTTTGATGAAATTTTTGATATTTGGTGTTTGATTATTGGGTTATGAGGTAGTGATGGGCTGTGGAATTGGTTTACAGTTTGTGAGGCTTCATTGGTGGTTCTATTGCTTGTTGAGATGTTTGTGAATAAAAGGGACCTTCTTGTTCGAATGTTATAGAGAGGAAAACGATCGTTTTGTTTGCTAATTTGTATGTCTAATTCATCAAATGATGTATATATTTATATATATATATTAATGTGTAATGATTTGGTAATATGATTGTAAGACTTTGATATTGTGAACATAAGATAGTACGAATGTATGTTTTTAGTAAAGATGAAGCTTAATAGTTGAGTGTGAATAAATGATATTATGTGTGTAATACATAATCAGTTTGTATGTATTTATAAAGTTGTGACAAATTGCAATGTAAATAAACATGAAATCAGTGATAAATGTTTATAGGTGTAAGCTTTAGAAGTGTCAATACATATTATCATGAGCATAAATATATTTATATATATGTGTGTGGATTGATTTTGAGAATGAATCCAGTGTGCCAATGTGGATTGATGTAATTTTGGTAGCATGTATGTAATGAGTTTAAGCATGATAAATAAGTATATAGAATTTAAAGATAATTTTTGTGTATGCTTAGAGGGGTGCATGTATATGAATAATTCCAGTGTACCATGGATATGCATGAATGAATGTATGTACATGTTTGATAGTATAAGAGATGCATATGCATATTTATATGTTATGATTTTCAGAAGTTGAGTTAAAGCTAAGAATGATTTTTGAGATTTAAAGTGTTTTAAAGAAAAGTTTCATATCCTTTTGACAGAAATGTTTTTCAGAAAAGGTTTGATACAGTTTTGAGGCTTAAAACATGGTTTTATGTTTTTCGGGGCATGAGGTAAAACCTCACCCCAGTATGTAACTTGAGATAGAGTGGAATTGACAGATGTCACATGGATTCGAGATTTGGGATTTGACCCATCCCAGCTGTATACTATTGTAAACTATTTGGAATTGACGGATTCAGAGACATGTGCACATCTGGAGGACTGACGGGACGCTCTCAGATCCTCGAGCAGGACTAGGGTTGACAGATCCCCGAAATCCTAGTTTCAGAGCTTGGGTGGTAGCATTGATCCGCACCCCCAGTTCTAGTGGTGGCTACACTGCCAGTTGAGCTGTTGTCCTGGGTGTAGAGCCCTACGTTGCAGTTGAGCTGTTGTCCTGGACATAGGGCACCACCAGCCTCTGAGATGCCCAGTTGAGTTGTGGTCCAGGGCATAGAGTACATCCAGTTGAGTTGTGGTCCTGGATGTAGAGCAGTTTTTAGTTTTCAGATTTTCAGTTTTTAGTTTTCAGATTTTAGTTTTTCAGTATAAGATTTCAGAAAACAGAATTTAGAAACAGTTCTTCAGTTTTTCAATTTTCAGTTATAGTTTTCAGAAAGAGCTTTTAGAAAAAGAAAGTTTCCAAAGACAGATTTTAGAAAACAGTATTTCAGAAAGACCGGTTTTATAAAGAGTTTCAGAAAGCAGTTTTTCAAAGAGTTTCATAAAGCAGTTTTTCAAGAAAAGATTTTCAAAACGTATTTTACTAAAGCATGGCATGATAAATGTAAAGTCTAATTCATAATTTATGCATATAAATCATACATTTTGGTTATCATTAGAAATCATATAGTTGGTATTAATACATGGAGACAAGTCTGCATAAGTATGCATATATGGTTAATGTTTGTGTGTAGCATGTTCATATAGAAGTAACATTTTGTAAAGTACTAGTGCATGGTAGCATGATCTTATTTAAATATTTATGTATCAATGATGATTGTATGAGTTGTATGCGTACTTAGAAAGAACATATTGTAAGAATGCTAGAACATGATGAAATGATAACACATGCATGTATACATGGTTAGTGATAGTTGATAAAATGTTTGACAGGAATATTATTTTAGTACGACCGATTTGATGATATTTCAAGATTATGGAAGAAAGAAAATTATAATTAATACCTGAATTAGATTAATAAAGAGTTGATAGGAAGTAAATAGAAATCAGAGTAGCGCAGCGGAAGCATGACGGAATCTGATATGATAGATAGTGATATAGTAACTTAGTGTATATGTTTGTTAATATAAATAGCAACAGAAGTTAAACATATGTGTGGTCAGATAAAGAGAACCAGAAATAAAGTGACATGCTTATAGAATGAATAGAATTCAAGTAGTTAGATCAGACAGTTCAAACTAATATAAAATGGATTTCAGACTTTGCGTGTGTAAGACGCTCAGGGAATGAGCATAGTTACTTACTGAGTCTTATGACTCACACCACAACATTGTTTGAGCTTTGCAGGTTGGTGACCTGATTGGTCGACCACAGACACCAGAGCTTGAGGAGCCGGATAGCAGCGTTGCAGTCAGCCAGTCACCAGGTCTTGGGTGGATAAGAGTCAAGTTGTTTATGAGTATAGTTGTAAAGTAATTGAGTTGTTTATAAGTTTAGTTGTATAAGTTTAAGTTTGTATAAGTTTTGGTTTATACGTATTTTCGGGCATGGAGCCTAGTTATATTTTTCTTGAGTTTATTGATTTAGTGTTTAATTATATTGTCGGGCCCTATAGGTTGTATTGAGATGCTGGACTTGATCCAGGTTACATGACTTTTAGCAGAGGTCATGTCGGATTTTCGTCAGAGTCATAGGCTTATGGAGGCAGGATTAGCCTGTCTCCTGCTGGTAGCATCCTAGCTTAGGCGGGATGTTACAAAGATTGTATCAGAGCAGAGGTTTATAGAGTATCGGTGACTGCAGCTGCTGGCTATTCGACTATCTCACTAAGTAAGTGTTTCGTTTAGACCATATCGGTCTTTGTTTGATGTTTGGTTTTCAGTCCTTGTTTGTTGTTGGAATATTGGTTTTAGTATGCCCAGGTCAGGATTCGAGGACGAATCCTATATAAGGAGGGGTGAATGTAACATCCTGGGTGATTATAGCGAGTTGCGTGAATTTTATTTTTCGCGTGTGATGCCGCGACCGAACACGAGGTTAATCTTTATTGTTAAATGGAAACTCTCATAAAATTAATTGTAAACTTATATTAAACCAACTCGAGGGATTAAATTGATATTTGCCATACCAACACAAATGAACGTAGAAATTTCTACACACCTCCACGTGTACACAAATATACACACACACATGAGCTTTCAATAAATGCACACACAGAGTTCACACACGGCAGAAGGTAAAAAAAGGAAAGAATGAGAATGATCGAGAGAAAAGAAGAAGAATAGAGCAGACCGAGGAAAGAGAGAGAGAAGAAGAGGCCGAGAATAAGGAGAGGGAAAGAGACCGTGAAAGAAAGGAAGATCGAGAGAAGAATGAATAGGACAGAGGCCGAGAAAAAAAGAGAATGAGGGACAGACCGAGAGAGAGGGAGAGAGAGAGACGCACAGCCTCGTCTCTGGTCGCCGCCGTGTCCTTGACACCGGATTTGTCGAGCAGAGGAGAGGTAAGTATACTATGACTGTGATTCCCGTGGGTTTGGTTAAATATTTCATTTGGGTATTTGGATGGGATTTTCGAAATTAGACTTGATAATGAGTTAATAGTCTGCTAAAAGTAATCTAGATTTGGTATTTAGGATAAAATTGGAATAATTTGCAAGATTAAAGGAACAAAAAAAAAAATTGGACAAATTCGGCTGGAACCCTAGAAATTTAGGAATTTTGGGGTTTCTGTATTTTGGGTGAAATTTCATTATATTGGAATGTGAAATATAAATGCTTTGATTGTGATTTTTGGTTTGTATTGATGAGAATGATTCAAGTGTGTCTAAAGGCCATTATGGCCGAATTTGCTTAAGATTATGAAGGCTTAGATTTACCGTATATAATTGTGTTTAAGTTATAGTATGAAATGTTTAGTTATATAATAATAATAATAATATTTTGTCAACTAGGTTTGTGAATTAAGTTGATCTTAGTGAGAAAGTTTTGATATTTGGTGTTTGATTATTGGGTTATGAGGTAGTGATGGGCTGTGGAGTTGGTTTACAGTTTGTGAGGCTTCATTGGTGGTTCTATTGCTTGTTGAGATGTTTGTGAATAAAAGGGACCTACTTGTTCGAATGTTATAGAGAGAAAAACGTTCGTTTTGTTTGCTAATTTGTATGTCTAATTCATCAAATGATGATATATATATATATTATATATATATATATATTAATGTGTAATGATTTGGTAATATGATTGTAAGACTTGATATTGTGAACATGAGATAGTACGAATGTATGTTTTAGTAAAGATGAAGCTTAATAGTGAGTATGAATAAATGGTATTATGTGTGTAATACATTATCAGTTTGTATGTATATTATTAAAGTTGTGACAAATTGTAATGTAAATAAACATGAAATCAGTGATAAATGTTTATAGGTGTAAGCTTTAGAAGTGTCAATACATATTATCATGAGCATAAATATATTTATAATATGTGTGTGGATTGATTTTGAGAATGAATCCAGTGTGCCAATGTGGGTTGAGTAATTTTGGTAGCATGTGTGTAATGAGTTTAAGCATGATAATAAGTAATAGAATATAAAGATATGTTTGTGTTGATTAGAGGGGGTGCATGTATATGAATAATTCCAGTGTACCATGGATATGATGAATGAATGAATGTATGTACATGTTTGACAGTATAAGAGATGCATATGCATATTTATATGTTATGATTTTCAGAAGTTAGAGTTAAAGCTAAGAATGATTTTTGAGATTTAAAGTGTTTTAAAGAAAAGTTTCATATGCTTTTGACAGAAATGTTTTTCAGAAAAGGTTTGATACGGTTTTGAGGCTTAAAACATGGTTTATGTTCGGGTTTATGGAGGTAAAAACCTCACCCCAGTATGTAACTTGAGATACAGTTGGAATTGACAGATGTCACATGGATTCGGGATTTGGGATTTGACCCATCCCAGCTGTATACTATTGTACACTATTTGGAATTGACGGATTCAGAGACATGTGCACATCTGGAGGACTGAGGGGACGCTCTCAGATCCTCGAGCAGGACTAGGGTTGACGGATTCCCGAAATCCTGGTTTCAGAGCTTGTGTGGTAGCATTGATCCGCACCCCAGTTCTAGTGGTGGCTACACTGCCAATTGAGCTGTTGTCCTAGGTGTAGAGCCCTACGTTGCAGTTGAGCTGTTGTCCTGGACGTAGGGCACCACCAGCCTCTGGGATGCCCAGTTGAGTTGTGGTCCTGGGCATAGAGTACATCCAGTTGAGTTGTGGTCCTAGATGTAGAACAGTTTTTAGTTTTCAGATTTCTGTTTTTCATTACAAGATTTTAGAAAACATAATTTAGAAACAGTTCTTCAGTTTTTCAGTTTTCAGTTATAGTTTTCAGAAAGAGCTTTTAGAAAAAGAAAGCTTCCAAAGACAGATTTTAGAAAACAGTATTTCAGAAAGACCGGTTTTATAAAGAGTTTTAGAAAGCAGTTTTTCAAAGAGTTTCATAAAGCAGTTTTCAAGAAAAGTTTTTCAAAACGTATTTTACTAAAGCATGGCATGATAAATGTAAAGTCTAATTCATAAGTTATGCATATAAATCATACATTCTGGTTATCATTAGAAAGCATATAGTTGGTATTAATACATGGAGACAAGTCTGCATCTGTATGCATATATGGTTAATGTTTGTGTGTAGCATGTTCATATAGAAGTAACATTTTGTAAAGTACTAGTGCATGGTAGCATGATCTTATTTAAATGTTTATGTATCAATGATGATTGTATGAGTTGTATGCTTACTTAGAAGGAACATATTGTAAGAATGCTAGAACATGATGAAATGATAACACATGCATGTATACATGGTTAGTGATAGTGAATTAAATGTTTGACAGGAATATTATTTTAGTATGACTAATTTGATGATATTTCAAGATTATGGAAGAAAGAAAATTATAATTAATACCTGAATTAGATTAATAAAGAGTTTATAGGAAGTAAATAGAAATCAGAGTAGCGCAGCGGAAAGCATGACAAAATTTGATATGATAGATATGTGATATAGTAACTTAGTGTATATGTTTGTTAATATAAATAGCAACAGAAGTTAACATGTGTGTGGTCAGATAAAGAGAACCAGAAATAAAGTGACATGGTTGTAGAATGAATAGAATTCAAGTAGTTACATCAGACAGTTCAAACTAATATAAAATGGATTTCAGACTTTGCATGTGTACGCTCAAGGAATGAGCATAGTTATTTACTGAGTCTTATGACTCACACCACAACAGTGTTTGAGTTTTGCAGGTTGGTGACCTGATTGGTCGACCACAGACACCAGAGCTTGAGGAGCCGGATAGCAGCGTTGCAGTCAGTCAGTCACCAGGTATGGGGGTGGATAATAGTCAAGTTGTTTATGAGTATAGTTGTAAAGTAATTGAGTGTTTATAAGTTTGGTTGTATAAGTTTAAGTTTGTAAAAGTTTTTGTTTATACAAATTTTCGGGCATGAAGCCCAGTTATATTTTCTTTAGTTTATTGATTTAGTGTTTAATCATAGTGTCGGGCCCTATAGGTTGTATTGAGATGCTGGACTTGATCCAGGTTGCATGACTTTTACCAAATGTCATGTCGAATTTTCATCAGAGTCATAGGCTCATGGAGGCAGGATTAGCTTGTCTTCTGCCGATAGCATCCTAGCTTAGGTAGGATGTTACATAAGAAAACAAAGAAAGTATGAAATTTACAAATGAAATGGTTTGGTATTTATAGGCAAAGAAAAAGCTTCCACCAATATCTCCACAAAACACTCCACCAAACATGGCACCAAACATGGCTAGCATGTTTGAAGTTTGACAATTTTTATTTTTGGATAATGACTTTAGTAATTAAACATAATCCAATTCCGGATTGTTCATCCATTTTTGTCATGCAAACTTCCGAATTAGAAACTCTTATGAATTTCAAAGTTGTATATCTTTAAGTCTTATTTAATCTGGAATTTGAATCACCTCAATCCGATATCGGATTAGAAAGTTATGGCCAATATACGAAAATTACGCAAAACTGAATTTTCCAAAATTGTATTTCGTTAGAACGTCATTTCAAGTTTCCAACCTCTAAAATCCAAATGTCAAGTCCAGTTTTTACCCTTATTTGTTCCATATTTCGTTCTGATTGATTCCATTGAGTCCTGATTTTTTTTTATCTGTAAAATGAATAAAAACACATCAAAACGTTCATAAAATCCGAGAAACTAAATAAAATTTTAAGTCAAAGGGTCGGGAAATAGTGATATATTTTCCGCTCGTCATAGTTCATAGAGAGAAAACAAAGCGTGGTACTTTGTTTTGGTTTATCTATAGTTGCGTTCCATTAAGGAATGTATTAATGGACATTTTGGGGCTGTTTTGGAGTGATTATATTATCCAAATTAGTGGCAGAAAAATCAATGAACAGCGAGCATAAAATGGAATTTTCGGTGTGCAAAACAGTCCATTTTTTGGACTGCTATTCAGGGATTGTTCGGGGCTGGAAAAATCATTAAAAATAAAAGTAAAATAAGTCCAAAGAGGCTAGAAAATTTAGGCTAAGAAGGGGCAAAGGCAGGAAAAAAATTAAGGTCGATCCCAGTGTCTAACACGCTTCCGCCAAGCGGGAAATCCTTTCCTACAATGGTATCGGAGCGAAGTTGAAAAGTGTTCTTAATCTTTCTCATTTTAAAAATGTTTCTGTTTTTTAATTATTTATATGTGATATAAAATTTTTTCATGTTGTGATAAGTTGACACAAACTTTATGTTCATGTGATGAATGTTTATCTTTAAGTTCATATGATGAATGTATTGCATTGGTCATAAAATTTTCCGACTTTTATTTTTATGTTATTTTATTTTTTGGGAATGTATGACCATAAGGTAATTTTTACAAAGTATGTAAATAAACTTTATGTAATTTTTGAGTTGTTTCAACTTTTTATGTAAATTGGAGACCCGATACCGTCAACTACTTCATAAGGAGTTTTTCCCAATCCATGGAGCAAAATTTGAATACCAAAGGATGCCTTGGTAAATTTTTACTAATTAGATTAGTATAGGAAAAATAAGAGCTTGGTCAATGTAATTTTATTTTTATGTTATATGTATGTTTAATTCGAAATATTTGAATAACATGTCATATAGCTTAGAGTGCCTACTCTTAAATTTTCACATGCCATAATATGTAATAGATGCATGAATATTTTAGTTATAAAATTTGACTTTATGAAATTTAAAATGGTTAAATTAGAATATGATATGCATGAAAATAAATTAATAGGATTAATTGTTTTAATGGATTAAAAATTGGAAATTGTATTTTAATATATATATATATATATATATTATATATATATATATATATATATATATGTGTGTGTGTGTGTGTTTATAAGTGCATTATGTTTTCCCTTGGTATATCGGATGGAAATCCAGACGTAAATTCCATAGCCGAGTCCGAATGGACAGTAATGTGGTATGCACTCGGTATACAATTCCATGTACTATTGGAATTTATAAGACGTTTATATTAATTAAATACTTTAATTCAAAGTTTTTGTCCCTTATTTGAATTTCTAATTTTAAACTTGTAGTGAGCTAATATTTTAAGAGTAAAAATTAATTAGGTCATTAAAGAAAATTTAATTAAATTAGTTTAATTAAGTAAAATACTAGTTGGGACTAATAAAATTAATGAATAAAATTTAAGAGTTAAATTGGATATATTATATTACACTAGTGTATGGTTCAGTTATGTTTTAGCCACGCATAACCTGTAGACATTAGTGAATTAAAATATTAGATATTTTAAGTAGAAACCTTAATTTTAAAATAGAATGAATGGGAGAGGAATATGCGATAATATATCCCGCGATCTACATTGTTAGTCTGAAAAAATGAGATTCAAAAGGCACCTCGAGACGTATTTATATTCGTCCCCCTCAGATGGTGTCCATTTTGGGTCAATATCAAGTTTGGATTCCTAGAGGATAAGAATTCTAGATGTATCTAGTGAACTGATCTACTTTATGGTGGCACTTCACTAGTTAAGTCCAAGGGTTCCGAAACAATGGGTTACACTCACAAATGAATGATTAAATATTACTCGAAATTTATTGATCAAATCAAACGAGTTGGTTAACATATGATGAATAAGAGTTATTCCCACATATATTAATCAATTGAGATTATCTCGATCTATCATGCAAATACTTGACCTACCCTATGGCGGCACTTATTTATGGGATGGTAGATTACTGTGGTATAGTAATTCTTTTAGGGCATCATGTTTAATTTTATGCCTAAATATTTTGATGATTTTGATATATGATGAATGAATATGAAAATGCATGTATTTTTTCAGCCATGGTTTCTTCGATCATTTCTATTCTCTAAAAATATAAATTAATGAGAGAAAACTATGTAAAATGGAAAAGTAACATGAACGTTATCTTGATATGTGAAGACATTAAGTTTGTCCTGATGGAGGAATGTCCTCCCGAGCCAGCCAAAAATTCTGGCCAATCTATGCGCGAAGCATGAGCCAATGGCTACAACCTTCGAGGTTCTTGCTGTAAAGAATGAGCCAATGACTACAATATCTTTGATGATAAAGTCATTGCAAGGCTTGTTCAGGCAGCCTTAAGAGCAGCAACGTCATGAGGCTGTGGTCTCAGAGATGACCACAAGGATGAAATAAGGAACATCAGTCCGAGAGCACATCTTAAGGATGATGACCTATCTCAACATGGCCAAACCTCATGGAGCTCGTATTGACGAGCGTTGCCAGGTGACCATAATCATAGAAACTATTCTGAAGAGTTTCTTGTAGTTTAAAAGAAACTATGTTATGAAAAAGTTGACTTTTACTTTGACTTAGTTGCTTAATGAGCTCACCCATTACGAGTCCATGCTGGTGGATCCTCATAAGCCTAGTGAAGAGGCAAATATTGCTGAATCTACCAAATCTGCAAAGAAGAAGAAGAAATGCACTGGGAAGGCTAAGGCAAAGCCCTTGAAGAAGAACAAGAGAAGCTCCAAGGATGCCAAGCCCAAAGGAAAGTGTTTCTATTGCAACAAGGATGGTCATTGGAAAATGAACAGTCCTAAATACTGTAATATCCCGTGTTTTTTGAAATAGTGCTGGAAGATTTTCGACTTAAAGTTTAGAATTTGGAACGTTTTAAATAAAGCTTCGTCGCATTGGAAAACACATAGTTTCGAGAATCGGTTACATGATTTCTGTTTATATTGTTATACACATAAAATTTTCTTATTTCGCCTATAAAAATAGCAAAAAAACTCTTATTGAGCTGATTCTTAAACCATTGGACTCGTTTTTCTGAGAAGAACAACTTTCGTGTTTAACACTTTTTGAAATTTGTATCAAGTAGCTTCAAAAATATGAATTTCCGAGAAAGCCCATGATAGGGGCATGATTGCAATTTTCCGGGGGTCTAAACGTAAATTTAGAAACTTCTCTATAAATACCTTATAGTTTCTGGTTATTTCAAAAATGAAAAAACATAACAAAATCCACCACACGACCCCCCGTCCCCAAAACGCACCTAAAGTTCCCTGCTCGCTCAGGCGGCATGCCGACCAACGCCTGCTAATGCGAAGGCACATGGGGATGCGCCGGCCACCAGCCTATCTTATAGTGGCCGGCGGCTATCCCTAGATCTCCAGTAACGGTGAGAAGAAGAGAGAGAAAATATGTGGTGATGGGTTTGTCATTCTCGGCTCGTCGCTTTATTTCACGACCCGAGCCACCTACCAAATCGAAGCTCTCGGAGAGTACTACAAGTTGGCGGCGGAATGGATTTTACGTTCCTTACACGGGTGCACGTGAATCTAGTAGAGAAAGAAATAATGAATAGTAACATCGAATAAACAGTAACTCTGATAGGAATTCCCTCAATTCCAACGTGTTCGTGGGATCGTTTAGACTCCGTATATGCCATTGAAATCTCGATAAGTCCTCCCGATAAAACTAGCAAATTTAAAGTTTTTCGATAAATGTTTGGATGTATCTAGTAGCTTCTTAGATTAACATACTGATATAAATTGAATTGTTTGAGCATGAGTATATTGAATATGTGTATTTGATAGAAATGGGTGAAAACAGAACAGATTGGATCGATCCGATAGGTTATGAAAGTTTTCGGTTATTAAAATATTTTTCATGTATTGATGTGTTTTTATCGTAATGATAGATATGAGTCATATATAATGTTATGATAGTGTTTAGATAAATTCGGGTAGGTTCGGAGGGTTCGGGACCCTTCCGTTGCGTTTGCGTAAACGTTTTCGGATGATTTTTCAAAAACACGTAAATCAATGATGTAAGTTAACTAGTGGGATGATTTAGTTTGTAATGGTGTTTTAAGATTACTGAAACTGAAATCATTGAAATCAGACTTGATTCGCTTGTCCCGGAAAGATCCATAATTTTGTCTTAGTTATCCTAAGAATTATGTAAGGTTGCGATTTTGATGACATTTCGTCATTTGTTATGGCAGATTTGACTAGGATCTAGAGTGCTCCGATGCCAGGTAAGTAATCTATACGATGAGTACTTGAATGTTGACTCATGTTTATATATATATAAGTATGTATAAAATTGTTGAAGTCTTTTGGATAAAACGAGGATAGTTAAAGGATATATTCTTGAGAACAAAGTTCGAGTTTACATATAGTTAGGATAATCGATCACCACATGTATGGATCATCGTTATTGATATGATATGAAGTGAGATATGAAATGAGCCTAATGTTTATGTGTATGTATGGATGTATGAAAGTGTAAGAATCAGTAATGATATGTATACGTGTATGTAAATATATAAGTATGTATAAGTATAAGTATAAGCACATGCATAAGTATAAGAACATGTATTCACATATACATATGATGTTAAGATATGTATAGGTTGGGTATACGGAATCGGTAAATGGAACAAATCATGATTTCTGAATTAGTATAAGCTAAGCTATTTTGAATGGGTAAAGTACATGTGCGAAGGGATATGTTCATGAATGGATGTCTTAATTGGTAAATTTTTGCACATGGATGTTTCTGATAAGAATTATAGAAATTGAGTGTATTTGATTGATAAGTAGAAGACATGAAGATTGTCAAAGGCTATGGTATCTAAATTCGAAGTAATATGTATATTCATATGTTTGGTGTATATATGTATGTGTATGTCTATTCTGATGATTAAGCAGTGTTTGTCATGAATGTACTTGTGTATGAGAAATCGTGTGATTAGTTTGAGTTACATGATATGTGTGCATGCTTATATGTTTATTGGTTGATGATTTTATGGTGTAAAAGTCCATATGGTTAAGAATCCGTTCGGAGGGAATTCATCCCATACATATTCTAAAATAGGTAATGAGTCTCGTACGAGCATTGTATGTGTAAGCCAGCCATAAGTTTGTATTATTTGACGTTGTGTTCTCTGACGTACTAATTATTTTATGTGTTTCGTTATCAGTTGTACGATGATTTTATATATGTTTGATTTTATTTATCTGTATGATGGAATTCGTAAGATGTATAGACAATGTATGGTTATGTGAAATGAATGAATGATTTGAAAACTGAAGTGAATATCAGATGTTATAAAGCGTGTTTGTTAAGTTGTATTGGTATATATATAATATATATATGTAAGAACTCTGAAATTATATTTGCATATATATAAGAGAATTGTGCTACGTGTAGACACTGCATTTTTGCATAAAGCCCAATGATGAGCCTCATATGTAGGCACTACCCGATAAGTTGCGGAAGTCGCGGGAAACGGACATCGGAAGAGAAAATTCAAGAAATAAATACATCATCAAATTTAACTCGCTAATATCCCCGGGTTCGCTTGATTGATCTCTGTTTTAAAATATTAATTAGCCTCGGCCCAAAACCCTCGCAACCCATGAAAAGCCCACTTGGCCCAAAACCCCCGCACCCATCCAAAGCCCATTTCGCCCAAGCCCAATCCAAAAATAATTAAATCACATTTAAAACACATGTCAAAATCCAATCAAATCCTCTTCCTAATTTAAATCAAATCCCCTTCCTAATCCAATTAAATCACCTTCCAAATTAAAGAAATTCCCCCCACAAAAAATACACAATATCATTCCTTAAACAAATACACTTATAATTGCATGATTTTGTTTCCTTGTTTGAAGATCGCATGCACAAGGAAACCCTAGCTCACTATTATAAAAATATACCTAAACCAACCCTAATCTTCTATTCACTCCTCACTGCATCACCCAAAAAGAAGAACCCTAAGAAATCTAATCTCTCTCACGCCCTTCTCACTCCTCACGATTCCTCACGGCAACACAAACCAGAGAAACAAACCCTAAACACGCCCATTAGCCTCTCTCCATTCCCTAGCTCTCTATCTCTCATATCTCTCTTCTCTCGTCATCCCCTTCTCTCATCACTCAACCGACAACCCAAGCCACCCACGGCTCCTCCATAGCTAACCAAATCAGCCAAACCGTGACAAAAAACTCAGCCCTAAATGCCACACACTGCCTTACACACGCTAACACTCACACACGAAAACAAACGGCACCTTTTACCCTTCATTCAAATCACGCACACAGGCCACGTTAAAGCCCATTGACCGTAACAACATAAACCAAAGCCACGCCACACAGCAGCCCATTTACCAAGCCAACAAACTACCACATAAACCCTCTCACGTAAGCCTAATCTTCTCTCGCCTCTCTCTTCTCTGATCCACCAAACACACACCACGTGAATCATAATTACACACACACAAAATGCCCAGCAGTGCATAACCGACACAACTCACTCTCTCAACATACATGCCCTTCACCGACTCACAAAGCAGTGCACAACTGACACAAATAGAGCAACCGAATTCAGCCCTCACCGAATAGAAACCAGAATGAGAAAACAGCCGAAACAGTGAGTAAAACAGGCCCCTATTTCACCAAAAAATAACACCCCGGAACAGTCCAAATATCACCCCAAAACTGTGAACAAATACACTCCAAAGCAGTCCAAAACAGTGAAGAAAACTGCAGTCCAAAACAGTGAAGGAAACAACAAAAACAGTGAACCAGGAAAGTGATGGAGCTTTAACCCTTCCGGCGACGGTGTAACACACTTCCGAGAAGCGACTTAAAAGGTAAGACTTGAGGGCACCGTTTGCTATTTTTCATTCATCTTTTCGGTTGTCTATTATTATTTCCTTGCATGCGTCTTGATGGGTCATTATTGTTATTGGGTTAATGATTGCGGGCCATCTTTTAATTTGTGATATATCGGATGGAAACCCGGACGTAAATTCCGTAACCGAATCCGAATGGACGGTAGTGCGGTCTGTACTTGGGATACAACTCCACGTACCGCTTGAGAAACTTTCAAACACGTGTTTCATTTTGTTATTTAATTTTGTGTTTATTGATCCGTTATTTATTTTTTATGTATTGTTTCTTTATTTATGCATTGTTAATCTAGTGCGCATTGGCTAATCACGTTGGATTAAAGGTCCTCCATTTGAGGGAAAAGCCGAAAGGCTACATTTACCACGATATTTTGCCGCGCCGGACGAAGTATACTTGATTGAATGTGAAATACGTTCAATCGGCCATACGAGGTCCCATATAGATGTCGGCCGTGGTCGTATCTATCTTATTATTCCGTTATTTACTTTCTGTATGTTATTTATTTATGCACTGTTACTCTAGTGCGCATGGGCTAACTATGTTGGATTAAAGGTCCTCCATTTGAGGCAAAAGCTAAAAGGCTACCTTTACCATGATGTTTTGCCGCGCCAGACGAAGTATACTCGATTGAATGTGAAATATGTTCAATCGGGCATACGAGGTCCCACATGGATGTTGGCCTTGGTCGCATCTATTTTATTATTCTGTTATTTACTTTCCGCATGTTATTTATTTATGCATTGTTAATCTAATGTGCATGGGCTAACTATGTTGGATTAAAGGTCATCTATTCGAGGGAAATGCCTAAAGGCTACCTTTACCACGATGTTTTGCCGCGCCAGACGAAGTATGCTTGATTGAATGTGAAAAACGTTCAATTGGGCATACGAGGTCCCATATAGAGGTTGGCCTTGGTCGCATCTATTTTATTATTATGTTATTTACCTTTTGCGTATCATTGCTTTGTTTATTCATGCATTGCTATCTCGTTCTCATGGGCTAATCATGATGGATTAAAGGTCCTCTATTCAAGGGAAATACCTAAAGGCTACCTTTACCACGATGTTTTGCCATGCCGGACGAAATACACTTGGTTGAATGTGAAATACGTTCAATCGGGCATACGAAGTCCCATATAGATGTTGGCCTTGGTCGCATCTCTTTTATCATTCAGTTATTTACTTTCCGTATGTTATTGCTTTGTTAACCCATGTATTGTTATCTCGTGCGCATGGGCTAATCATATTGGATAAAAGGTCCTCTATCTGAGGGAAATGCCTTAAGGCTACCTTTACCACGGTTTACCGTGCCATTCTTGTATTGATTGCGCTATTCATCCTTGTTTTGGTTGTTATTTTTCATTTATCATTTTTCACATTCATTCTGTGTTTATGCCTGAGTATTGCCTCTCGTGGTATATCGGATGGAAACCCAGACATAAATTCCGTAGCCAAATCCGAATGGAGGGTAGTGCGGTCTGTACTTGGGATACAATTCCATGTACCGCTTAGGGAAACATTCACGCATGTGTTTATGTCATTTTAGACGCCACTTTGGTAATCTCATTCGAACATGTTCTCAAACGGTACAAGAACGTATGTCACAGACTTAGAGATTGACTTGTCGCTCCGTGACTTGGAGAATACCAAACAGAAGCCGGAGGAGAGCTTCAAGGATTATGTAGATCGCTGGAGAAGCCAACTCTTGAAAATGCAGACTCGGCCCTCGGAGAAGGACCAAATCAAGATGATTATTAAGGGCACCAAACCCTCTATTTATAAGAAGAGCTGCGGATGATGGCCTCCATGATTAGTGAATTTCGGTAGTTAAGAGAAACTGTCATGGATATCGAGGAAGAGGAAACAGAGAATCAGAAGTTTTACAGCCAGAATAGAAGGACTATTGGGGGGCCTTCCGAGACCAAGCCCGCTTCTGCTGAAGTTGCCGCCATCAGAAACAGGCGATTTTCTAACCTTGGTAAGCCTCTGTCAAAGGTGCTTGAGAAGTTGAAAGGACAAGGACTCCTGAAACCTTTAGAACCTAGACCAATTCCAAACCCTGTGCCACACTACTTCGACTTAAACCAATACTGCCACTTCCACTAGCAGAAAGGCCATGAAACGGACAACTGCACCCGCCTTAGGTATGAGATCCAAAACCTCATTGACGCTCATAAAATACCCGACCCAGAAAAAGAACAACCCAACACACACAGAAACCCTCTACCCAACTACCACTATGTTCCACCACCTACCTACATGATTAGCTCCGGCCTACCTGAAATCCCTGTCCTCCAAACCATCGACCACCAAACCCTCTTACATGGAGATATGAGGCAACAATAGTGAAGATGAAACGGGGCAGGGGATGGATTCTTAGGAAAACCTCTTGAGCAGTGACAAAGAGAAGAATGAATAGGAAGAAGAACTACTGCAGTCAGAAAACCTGACGTTCAAAGAAACCAAGAAGACTTAAGAAGACAAGGCTGCAGATGACGAAGACATTTATTTTTGTAATCCTACATTTATTAGTCATAAAGACATTGTTTTGCTTGTTTGCTTGAAGTTTTTTTTACTTTACATCATAATATGCGTGACATGAGCGTATTTGACATTAATTCGACAAAAGCAAGGGCATTTAATCTTGATACATTCCAAAACCCCAAGGGAATTTTAATTGCAAGAAAGAAGCGGAATAGAATTGTCTGAAGGAAATTATAATCAGGCCCAGGGGTGACCAAAGACATTAGTAGGCGAAGGGCGCCAAAGAGCACAAGAAAGGCTTAACCCATCGGAATAGGAAATGCATCCATGTATACATGCATACGCATCATATACACACAATATTCTTTGTTTTGTTTTCACAGGCTTTGCAGAAAAAGTAAAAGCGGCAAAGACGAGGAACTCCTTGGGAATAAAGCCCAGGGAACAAGACCCACAACTCAAATCGGGAACAAGACCCACAACTCAAATCGGGAACAAGACCCACAATTCAAATCGGGAACAAGACCCACAACTCAAATCGGGAACAAGACCCACAATTCAAATCGGGAACAAGACCCACAACACAGTTCGAGAACAAGACCCACAACTCAAATCGGGAACAAGACCCACAATTCAAATCGGGAACAAGACCCACAATTCAAATCAGGAACAAGACCATAACACAAATCGGGAATAAGACCCACAACACAATTCAGGAATAAAGCCCAGGGAATAAAGCCCACAACTCGGTGGTTCGGGAACAAGACCCAGAGGACAAAGCGCCTCGCCATCTCCTCACATCAGTAACGGTTCGAGAATGAACCACCTCTCAAGTAACGGTTCAGGAATGAACCACCTCTCAAGTAACAGTTCGGGAATGAACCATCCACCTCTCAAAGTAAAGGTTCGGGAATGAACCATCTCACATCAGCTCAGTTCGGTAATGAATCCTAGAGATCACAGCATCTTGCAGGGATGAACCTTAGGGGTCGTAGCATCTCATCACCAAATCAACTCAGTTCGAAGCGTCTCAAAGCAACAGGTAAGTTCGGCGGCAACTAGCGAGCCAAGTAAGAAAAAATGCATACATGACTTTGATAGGATTGTCATTGTCACACACTGCACAAGTCCCATCAAAGTGGGGGTGACTGTAGACATTGCATTTTTGCATAAAGCCTAATGATGAGCCTCGAATGTAGGTACTACCCGATAAGTTGCGAAAGTCGCGAAAAACAGATGTCGAAAGGGAAAATTCAAGAAATAAATACATCATCAAATTTAACTCGCTAATTAGCCTCGGGTTCGCTTGATTGATCTCTATTTTAAAATATTAGCCTCGGTCCAAAACCCTCGCAACCCATGAAAATCCCACTTGGCCCAAAACCCCTGCACCCATCCAAAGCCCATTTCACCCAAGCCCAATCCAAAAATAATTAAATCACATTTAAAACACATGTCAAATTCCAATCAAATCCCATTCCTAATTTAAATCAAACCCCATTCCTAATCCAATTAAATCACCTTCCAAATTAAAGAAATTCCCTCACCAAAAATACACAATATCCTTTCCTTAAACAAATACACTTATAATTGCATGATTTTGTTCCTTGTTTGAAGATCCCATGCACAAGGAAACCCTAGCCCACTCTTATAAAAAGAGACCTAGACCAAACCTAATCTTCTCTTCACTCCTCACGACATCCCCCAAAAAGAAGAACCCTAAGAAATCTAATCTCTCTCACACCCTTCTCACTCCTCACGATTCCTCACGGCAACACAAACCAGAGAAAAAATCCCTAAAAACGCCCATTAGCCTCTCTTCATTTTCTATCTCTCTATCTCTCATATCTCTTTTCTCTCATCATCCCCTTCTCTCATCACTCAACCGAAAACCCAAGCCACCCACGGCTCCTCCATAGCTAACCAAATCAGCCAAACCATGACAAAAAACTCAGCCCTAAACGCCACACACTACCTTACACACGCTAACACTCACACAAGAAAACAAACGGGGCCTTTTACCCTTCATTCAAATCACGCACACAGGCCACGTTAAAGCCCATTGACCGTAACAACATAAACGAAAGCCACGCCACACAGGAGCCCATTTATCAAGCCAACAAAATACCACCTACACCCTCTCACGTAAGCCTAATTTCTCTCGCCCCTCTCTTCTCTGATCGACCAAACACACACCACATGAATCACAATTACACACAGACAAAACGCCCGGCAGTGCATAACCGACACAGCTCACTCTCTCAACATACATGCCCTTCACCGACTCACAAGTAGTAGTGCACAACTGACACAAATAGAGCAACCAAATTCAACCCTCACTGAATAGAAACCAGAATGAGAAAACAGCCGAAAAAGTGAGTAAAACAGTCCCCTATTTCACCAAAAATAACACCCAGAACAGTCCAAATATCACCCTAAAATAGTGAACAAATACACTCCAAAGCAGTCCAAAACAGTGAAGAAAACTACAGTCTAAAACAGTGAAGAAAACAACAAAAAAAACAGTTAACCAGTGAACCAGGAAAGTGAAGAGCTTTAACCCTTCCGGCGACAGTAAGGTAAGACCCGAGGGCACCCTTTTCTATTTTTCATTCATCTTTTCGGTTTTCTATTATTATTTCCTTTCATGCGTCTTGACGGGTCATTATTGTTATTAGGTTAATGATTACAGGCCATCTCTTGCATTATATCGGATGGAAACCCAGACGTAAATTTCGTAACCGAATCCGAAGAGACGGTAGTGCGGTCTGTACTTGGGATACAACTCCACGTACCGCTTGAGAAACTTTCAAACACGTGTTTCATTTTGTTATTTAATTTTATGTTTATTGCTCCGCTATTTATTTTCTATGTATTGTTTCTTTATTTATGCATTGTTAATCTAGTGCGCATTGGCTAATCACGTTGGATTAAAGGTCCTCCATTTGAGGGAAAAGCCGAAAGGCTACATTTACCACGATATTTTGCCGCGCCGGACGAAGTATACTTGATTGAATGTGAAATACGTTCAATCGGCCATACGAGGTCCCATATAGATGTTAGCCTTGGTCGCATCTCTCTTATTATTTCGTTATTTACTTTCCGCATGTTATTTATTTATGCATTGTTAATCTAGTGCGCATGGGCTAACTATGTTGGATTAAAGGTCTTCCATTTGATGGAAAAGCCAAAAGGCTACCTTTACCACGATGTTTTGCCGCGCCGGATGAATTATACTCGATTGAATGTGAAATACGTTCAATCGGGCATACGAGGTCCCACATGGATGTTGGCATTGGTCGTATCTCTTTTATTATTCCGTTATTTACTTTCCGCAAGTTATTTATTTATGCATTGTTAATCTAATGCGCATGGGCTAACTATGTTGGATTAAAGGTCCTCTATTCGAGGGAAATGCCTAAAGGCTACATTTACCACGATGTTTTTCCGCGCCAGACGAAGTATGCTTGATTAATACGTTGAATCGGGCATACGAGGTCCCATATAGATATTGGTCTTGGTCGCATCTCTTTTATTTTTATGTTATTTATCTTTTGCGTATCATTGTTTTGTTTATTCATGCATTACTATCTCGTACGCATGGGCTAATCATGATGGATTAAACGTCATCTATTCGAGGGAAATGCGTAAAGGCTACCTTTTCCAAGACGTTTTGCCACGCCGGACGAAGTTCACTTGGTTGAATGTAAAATACGTTCAATCGGGCATACGGAATCCCATATAGATGATGGCCTTGGTCGCATCTCTTTTATCATTCCATGATTTACTTTCCGTATGTTATTGTTTTACCCATGTATTGTTATCTCGTGCGCATGGGCTTATCATATTGGATTAAAGGTCCTCTATCCGAGGAAATGCCTAAAGGCTACCTTTACCACGGTTTGCCGCGCCCTTATTCTATTGATTGCGCTATTCATCTTTGTTTTAGTTGTTATTTTTCATTTTTCATTTTCCGCATTCATGCTGTGTTTATGCTTGAATATTGCCTCTCGTGGTATATCAGATGAAAACCTAGACATAAATTCCGTAGCCGAATCCGAATGAACGGTAGTGCAGTATGTACTTAGGATACAACTCCACGTACCGCTTGGGGAAACATTCAGGAATGTGTTTATATCATTTTAGACACCACTTTGGTAATCTTGTTCGAACGCGTTCTCAAACGCTACACGAACGCGCATGTATTTTGTCTTGCCATACATGATATCCCGTCCCGTTTGAACACGTTTATGAACGCTACTCGAACGCATGCATTCGACCTTATCCTGTTCGAACGCGTTTCCGAATGCTACTCGAACGCGCGCACACTGGACAAATTCTTTTATCATGTTTCATGCATATTTGTCTCTTTAGTCATCCTTTTTGCATTATGCACTTGATCATCTCTCTTTATTATTAATGCCCCTTTTTATTGGTATTATTTATTTACATTCACGCACTTCTTTGGTTATTATGTTTATGGAATCATGCATTTGCCTTCATTTTTATTTACGTTTATGGTGTGCGAACTTTTGTGTTGATTTAATTATCTTGCATGTGTTGTATAAGACTTGGTTATACTATTGCATAAATCCTTTCATTACAATTGGCATAAGTAAGGGACCATTCCGAACCCAACAGTTTGAGGTCTTCCCTTGTGAGGGGTGAGTGCGGCCTTACTGTTAGACATTATGTCCCATAGCGTCACTGTTTGTAAATGATATTGTATTATTGTACAAAATTAACTATGTGATAATGAAATTGCCTTTTGCCGTTTTGTAATATTATTTACTTTGACTAATAAATGGCGAAAGTCCATATGATTAATACTGGATTGAGATGATATGAGACAGTATCAATCTATAAAAGTTTAATCATTAAATATCCCTAGTCGGAGTATTATCGAGATCGGACATCGATAATGCGGAATAGACTAGTATTGCGCTTGTGCACGTTGTGAGGGCACAATAGCATAGTTCTCATATATTTAAGTATTGGATACTTATGCAAGTGCAATAGGAGGTTGTGTTTTACCGATGGTACGGAAAACAGCTTCGCTCTGGATAGACCCCGCGGAATCCCATTGGTAGTATGTCTGCGTGTCTATGGGAGGCCGCATCAGGGTAGGTGTATATGGTCTTAACCTGAGACTTACATCGCTAGTACTTGCGACAATCGGTAAACTTTGGTTTTGGTGGTTGGGGACCCTAACCGGTTCTGTGTACACCTCTTCTGGGTTTATCGAGAATCGTAGTGTGCTGGATGTGATGTCAAGATGGAAGTATCGCTTCAGACATATGGAGGCGATGATCACGCAGGGCACAGAACTAGTACTCTATAAGGTTGCAACCGTCGGGACAATATGACTAGGTCAGGATTGTCTGATTTAAAGAGACTAGCTGCTTGATGTCCGATATATGTTTCGTACGGGGCAGACACATCTCCAGCCCCAGGCCTAGCATGTGATCATCCGATACTGGATCGATTTACGCAATACTACGGTATACTACGCCTGATACAGATCTTATTTCCTATTAGAATATTTCTGGAGAATTGGGTAGGCATGGCGCTTTGCTAGAAGCCAACCTTGTCTTGTGAATCGGTAAAGACGTAGTACGAGGTACGTACGTGTTCGGATTATCCGACGACCGTATTTACTGCCCATATATCCGGAGATCTCTTGGGTCGCTTCCTGAAGATTCACCTATGATATTTGATTCGAACTTAATTAATCTTGGATTAATTGCGGAGAAACTTTATCTCGGATAAAGTGCCTTATTTAGAGAGAGAGAACGATAATTTGGAATTAATCGATATAATTATTATATTCGATATAATAATCGAAATTCGATTTCGACGCGAAATTAAAATTAGATTTTAATTCGGGCGTACGAGTTAATTTAGAATTAATTCGTAAGCGACGTAAATAATAATTTCGCTAGGAGCGATTATTTATTTAAATCCGATTTAATTAACGTCGCGACGCTAGCTCGGTATTTCGGAAATATCGAACCCGAACGCGTGAGTGGACGTGGGCCCACTTTCATTGGGAAACGTGTGGGGCCCACATGACACTTGTCATTGATATGGCATTGCATGTTAATAGTGTACAAAACACTCTAAGGCATTGCATGGTGATAGTGTGCATTTCACTCAAAGGTTTTGCATGGAGTTTGAGTGTTTGACACTCTAAGCCATTGCATGGTTTATGTCATAGATTTATTATTATTTAATAAATTATAACATAAATATAAATTGTTTTTTGTTTGACAAAGATTAATTAATTAAAGACTTTACACAAAAATTCTCTCTTCTCTCTCAAATGCCGAGAACTCCATTGACAAGGGCAAGGAAGATTTGATCTTCCATTTCTCCATTTTTGCTAGCACAAGCAAGGGATCAAAAGAGGTGATAGGGAAACCATCAAAGAGCTTGGAATACAAGAGCTTGGAGCTTGGAGTCTTCTTCCTCCTCTTGGCCGAACCATCCATCACTTGGAGCTTCTACCATTTGATCATCTTCTTCATCACAAGGCATTGTAAGTATGATTCCGCCATACTTCATGTTTAAATATATATTCTTTGTAGTATTTTACATGCTTAATCTTTCTTGGGACATATAATAGAAACCAACAATGGTATCATTGAGCTAGGTTTAAGCATGAAATACTTTAGGTTAAAATTTGGGTAAAATTGATTGAAGCATGTTCTTGTGAAATTTGATGAATGAGTATGCTTATATGTATGTTAAATGACATTATATGAAATCAATTTTATGAAAAATGCATTGGATGATTTTTCCCCAAAATTTTGACCTTGGCCGAATGGGTGTGTTAAATTGATTGAAGCATGTTCTTATGAAATTTGATTAATAAGTATGCTTGCATGTGTATAACATGATGTTATATGGAATCAATTTTATGAAAAATGCATTGGATGATTTTTCCCCACCTTGGCCGAATGGCATGATGAAATTGATATAAGCATGTTCTTATGAAATTTGATTAATAAGTATGCTTGCATGTGTATAACATGATGATATATGGAATCAATTTCATGAAAAATGCATTGGATGATTTTTCCCCAAATCCATGCCTTGGCCGAATGTGTTACTACTTGGAGTAGATTGAAATTTTTTGTGTTTAAGATCATTAGATGACTTAGAACGTGTACGGGACGTAGATTAGTAATTCAATCGGATTGAAAAACAAATCGACACAAAAACTCACCTTGGCCGATGTACAAGGACATGAAATGGAGTTGATTTTTGATAAAATTAATGTTGGACATTTAATTTGACAAATACATGATTAATAAATTAAATGGGTATTTTTGAAATATTGGTTTAATATATTAATCTTGGTATTACACTTTAATTAATTGGACTTTAATGTTTGGAATATTAAATTTAATTAATGGGCTTTAATAATTTAATTGGGCCTTATGGGCTTAAAATTGGTTTTATGGCACTTAAGGGTGATTCCTTATTTGGGCTTGGCAATTGGGTTTGACCCACATTGACCAAAAGCCCAAGCCTTAATAAATCAATTCTAAGCCCATTTGACTTAAATTAAATTCAACATTGGATGTTAATTGGGCTTTGAGACCCAATAGGATTAGATTTAGAATCTAAGTCTTTAAAGCATATTAAAAGTGTAAACATTTGATTTGGAATTAAATAATTGGATTAGTATTGAATACGAATTGAATTAGATTTAATTAGTAGTTCGATATAATTCGCGAATTCGTACTTTATGTACTTATTCTCAATCGAGTTGGACTCGCACAAAATCAAACCGTTGTTTGAACATTGGATGATCACATTAACAAAGACTAATTAATTGGATTAGATTGGTTGTAAAAGCATGTTGTTTGAATATATATGTATGTGATGAATGAATAGTGTATATCGGATGGATATTAGAAGGGAAAGGGTAATTTTAGAAATTATTGTAAATTTGGAATTTATTAATTGGACCTGCGTGTCCAGCCTTATCTCTTTATCTCTTTGTATTCTCTTCTCACCTAATTCCCCTCAATGTAAATGAGGTTTCTCTTATTGTATTATGTAATTGGGTAGTTGTAGAATAGTGCTAGCGGGGAGAGGAAAGGGAGTGATTTGTTCTAGGAACAAGTTGTTTAAATATCCATCCGCATATCACTATTACTTTACTTTACGCGCTTTATGATGTTTTAGAAGCATGCTTAAGGGTGTATGATGATGAGACCTAACAAAGATAAATAAATTGGTTGCCAATTACGCGAAAATCCCTCAATTTATATTAAGCTAAATATCCTTCCATTGAATGGTTCTTGTTCAAGATCCGAAGTTGGCATTGGTTTGTTTTTGACCAAAGTCAAGACCTTTGTCAACCTAGGATGTACTTGAATCATGAGAGTTTTGTTGCATATCGGTGTCTTGTCCCAATCGTGATTTTTATTGACCAAAGTCAAGGTCACTTTTTGTCCAACGACATTGATTACGAAACTTTCCTCGTCAATGGGTCTAGCTTAACCGGAATCATTAGGTTTGTTTTTGGCCAAAGCCAAAGCCTAGTTGATTCGGAGGATATGGTTAGGAGAATGTATTGGATACATTGACATTATACATATGTTTCGGACTTGGATGTCCACCTAACCGGATCTAGGAATTGGATGAGATCCAATTGATCATGGAGATCTACCTATGTTAAATAGCATACAATTTTTTATTGGCCAAAGTCAAGGTTGTGTGTTATTTAACGGGATCCTAGCCCACTAGGAAATTAGATTTCCCGAGTTGTCTACAGAGGGTTAGAAACTTGAAGAAAATAGTGGGAGGCTATTATTGAATTTGCAATTTCGTTCAGATACTTAGCCTTACGCGTCTTTCAAAAACATTTCGTCAATATTTTAATTAGTTGGACTAATATATTGTTATTTTTATTTGTAACAGTTTGACTGTACCCAATACATCGTTGACTTTATAGTTGGACTATAGTTGTCAAGATGATTGGCAAAGGTAATATCCGTGACATTATCATGGGCGATAATGTCTTCAGAGGGACAAACTTTGCCGACTGGGAAATGAACCTCAAGATAGTGCTTGGGGCTGAGAGGATACTGTATACTATTCAGAGACCTCTCCCGCCTAAACCCACTGAGCCACTGGAGCTAGAGTTATGGAAAACTCATAGTGATGATTGTGACCAAGCTCAGTCAGTTATGCTAGCTGCAATGACCCAGCATTTCAGACGCCAGAATAGGGACTTGGATCCCTATAACATGATGGCAAGATTGCGTGATCTTCACCGCTAATAAGCGGATGAAGAGGTACGAGCTAGTAAGGAAACTCTTCCGCTCCCGGATGACAGATGGCGCATCAGTTGAAGCCCACGGGGCTCAAATGATTGCCGATATTGATGAGTTGGCCAATATGGGAATAGTCTTGGAGGCTGAGCTGACTATAGATATGATCTTGCAGTCACTTCCTGATACTTGGAAACAAATCATAGTCAACTATAAGTTGATGGATACAGATGACACTCTTGGAGAGCTGTTATCTATCTTGAAGGAGTCCGAAAGGGAACTCCTAAAGGGGAGCAAGCGCGAGGCGCATTTTGCATCGACCTCTCATGCGCCAAAGGGTGGCCCCAAGGCAATTGGAGGTGCAAAGAAGAAGAAGTTCAAGAAAAAGGGCAAAGGCAAGTTGACATCTGCTTCTAGGAAGCCAAGGGACAAATCTCACGACATCTGCCTCAACTGCGGCAAGAGGGGTCACTGGAAACGTGACTGCCGAATGGGCAAGGGGCAGAAGGAGGATATCAAGGATGGCAAGGCTATCGCTTCTGGTATGTTTGTTATTGAGATAAATATGAATACTTCTAGTTTTAAAAATTGGATTTTTGATTCTGGTTGTGGTGCTCATATTTGTACTGATGTGCAGGATCTGCAGGATAGCAGGGTGCTGGCATCCGGGGAGATGGATCTACGAGTTGGAAACGGAACACCAGTTGCTGTTTTGGCCGTAGGGACTTTTGTTTTAGTACTGCCCTCAGGGCATGAACTTAAACTTTTGAACTGTTATTTGTACCTAGTTTAACTAGGAATATTATATCTGTATCCTTGTTAACCCAGCAGGGTTACACTTTTGTATTCAGGAACACTGGGTGTTATTTATATAAAAATGATGCAGAAATTTGCACAGCTGTTGCAAATAACGGTCTTTATATTTTGAATATAAATGAATCTCCTAAAATGAAACAAAAGGCTCAAAAGAAGTAATCTAAAAGATGAAGCTTATATGTGGCATTGTCGTCTGGGACACATCAACAAGACTCGCATATCCACACTTTCGAAGAGTGGGTACTTGGACGAATTTGATCCCAATTCATATGACGTCTGCGAATCTTGTCTTTTAGGCAAAATGCCTAAATCACCTTTTAGTGGTAAAGGTGAACGTGCCACAGAACTGTTGGCTCTCGTTCATACTGACGTATGCGGGCCCATGTCTAGCCAGGCTAGAGGTGGTTTTCACTACTTCGTAACCTTTACAGATGATGCATCTCGTTATGGTTATGTGTATCTTATGAGACACAAGTCGGAAACTTTTGAGAAATTCAAAGAGTTTCGACACGAAGTGGAGAAACAAACAGGGAAGAGTATCAAGACATTACGGTCAGACCGTGGTGGCGAGTACTTAAGTTATGAGTTTCAAGATTACTTGAAAGAATATGGTATTCTTTCACAGTGGACTCCTCCTGGAACACCGCAATTAAACGGTGTGTCCGAACGGAGAAACCGCACCTTGTTGGACATGGTGAGGTCAATGATGAGTCGCACTGAGCTACCAATATCTTCTGGGGATACGCATTAAACAGTGCTATACTTATTTTGAATAAGGTACCGTCGAAGTCTGTTGAACAGACTCCATATGAGATATGGACAGGAAGGAAACCAGGTTTCTCTTTCCTAAAGATTTGGGGATGCTGGGCATATGTTAAACGTTTGGAAGGTACCAAACTTGAACCCAAATCTGATAAATGCCTTTTCGTTGGATATCCTAGGGAAACCAAAGGATATTACTTCTATCACCCACAAGAGAACAAAGTATTTGTTGCTCTACAAGCATTTTTCCTTGAGAAGGATTTTATAAATGCAGTGGTAAGTGGGAGGAAAGTAGAACTCGATGAAGATCGTAGTGATACTGTTCCTGGCAATGAATCAACGACGGAACAAGAACAGACCGTCCGGGATGAGTCTGTACCACAAACTTCACATACACAAGGACCGCGTAGGTCGGAGAGAGTCAGAACAATACCTGAGAGGTATGGGTTCCTGATCTCACTCATATTGATATTAATCTTATTGAGGATAATGAGCCGGCTACGTATGAGGAAGCGATACACAAATATCGATTCCGCTTTATGGCAAGAAGCCATGAAGTCCGAGATGGATTCCATGTACGCCAACCAAGTTTGGACACTGGTTGATGCACCAGAAGGCGTAAAGCCTATTGGATGCAGATGGATCTTCAAGAAGAAGACCGACATGGATGGCAACATACAAACGTACAAAGCTAGGCTTGTAGCGAAGGGGTATCGTCAACAATATGGTATTGATTATGACGAAACCTTCTCACCCGTTGCCATGATTAAATCCATTCGGATAATGCTTGCAATAGCTGCATATTTCGACTTCGAGATATGGCAGATGGACGTTAAAACCGCTTTCCTTAACGGAAACCTTTTGGAGGATGTTTATATGCAACAGCCTGACGGTTTTATCGTACCTAGACTTGCAAACAAGGTTTGTAAGTTAAATCGATCCATTTATGGATTGAAGCAAGCATCACGGTCATGGAATCAGCGTTTTGATGAGATCATAAAGGATATGATTTCGTGCAAAACGCAGATGACCCTTGTGTATACAAGAAGGTTAGTGGGAGAGCACTTACTTTTATTGTCCTTTATGTCGACGACGTATTGCTTATAGGCAATGACATTCCCATGCTAACGTCGGTGAAAGCTTGGCTTTCATTAAAATTCTCCATGAAAGATCTGGGAGAAGCCAGCCTTTATTCTTGGAATAAAGATCTACAGGGATAGATCTAGAAAGCTGCTTGGACTCTCCCAGAGTACATACATTGATAAAGTGTTGAAGAGATTCAACATGGAACAATCCAAGAGGGGATTGGTTCCAATGGCACGAGGTACCTCTCTGTCTAAGGACATGTGTCCTAAGACTCAGGAAGAGAGAGACCACATGAGTCGGATACCGTTCGCCTCGGCAGTCGGATCGATCATGTATGCCATGATATGTAACGACCTGATGTCTCATATGCTTTGAGCATGTGCAGTCGCTATCAGGCCGATCCGGGTGAAGGTCACTGGATAGCAGTTAAGAATATCCTTAAGTATCTTAAAGAACTAAGGATGCTTTCTTAATTTATGGAGGTGGAGAACTTGCGGTATCTGGGTATACCGATGCAAGTTTCCAAACCGACAAGGATGACTACAAGTCGCAATCCGGGTACATTTTTTGCTTGAATAACGGAGCAGTGAGCTGGAAATCTTCCAAGCAAGATACTGTTGCCGATTCAACAACAGAAGCGGAGTACATCGCTGCATCTGAAGCAGCAAAGGAGGCAGTTTGGATCCGAAAGTTCCTAATCGGATTAGGAGTAGTTCCGTTAGCAGCTGAGCCCGTTCCATTGTATTGTGACAATAACGGGGCTATAGCACAGGCTAAGGAACCAAGGTCTCATCAAAGGTCCAAGCATGTTCTTCGACGTTACCATCTGATTCGGGAGATTATACATCGTGGCGATGTAAAGGTCGAGAAGGTCACATCAGATGACAACATTGCAGATCCGCTGACGAAGGCTGTTCTTCAGCAAGTTTTTGAACGACACATACATAGTTCGGGTATTAGATGCTTGAGTGACTGGCTATAGGCCAAGTGGGAGATTGTTAGACATTATGTCCCATAGCGTCACTGTTTGTAAATGATATTGTATTATTGTACAAAATTAACTATGTGATAATGAAATTGCCTTTTGCCGTTTTGTAATATTATTACTTTGACTAATAAATGGCGAAAGTCCATATGATTAATACTGGATTGAGATGATATGAGACAGTATCAATCTATAAAAGTTTAATCATTAAATATCCCTAGTCGGAGTATTATCGAGATCGGACATCGATAATGCGGAATAGACTAGTATTGCGCTTGTGCACGTTGTGAGGGCACAACAGCATAGTTCTCATATATTTAAGTATTGGATACTTATGCAAGTGCAATAGGAGGTTGTGTTTTACCGATGGTACGGAAAACAGCTTCGCTCTGGATAGACCCCGCGGAATCCATTGGTAGTATGTCTGCGTGTCTATGGGAGGCCGCATCAGGGTAGGTGTATATGGTCTTAACCTGAGACTTACATCGCTAGTACTTGCGACAATCGGTAAACTTTGGTTTTGGTGGTTGGGGACCCTAACCGGTTCTGTGTACACCTCTTCTGGGTTTATCGAGAATCGTAGTGTGCTGGATGTGATGTCAAGATGGAAGTATCGCTTCAGACATATGGAGGCGATGATCACGCAGGGCACAGAACTAGTACTCTATAAAAGGTTGCAACCGTCGGGACAATATGACTAGGTCAGGATTGTCTGATTTAAAGAGACTAGCTGCTTGATGTCCGATATATGTTTCGTACGGGGCAGACACATCTCCAGCCCCAGGCCTAGCATGTGATCATCCGATACTGGATCGATTTACGCAATACTACGGTATACTACGCCTGATACAGATCTTATATTCCTATTAGAATATTTCTGGAGAATTGGGTAGGCATGGCGCTTGCTAGAAGCCAACCTTGTCTTGTGAATCGGTAAAGACGTAGTACGAGGTACGTACGTGTTCGGATTATCCGACGACCGTATTTACTGCCAATATATCCGGAGATCTCTTGGGTCGCTTCCTGAAGATTCACCTATGATATTTGATTCGAACTTAATTAATCTTGGATTAATTGCGGAGGAAACTTTATCTCGGATAAAGTGCCTTATTTAGAGAGAGAGAACGATTAATTTGGAATTAATCGATATAATTATTATATTCGATATAATAATCGAAATTCGATTTCGACGCGAAATTAAAATTAGATTTTAATTCGGGCGTACGAGTTAATTTAGAATTAATTCGTAAGCGACGTAAATAATAATTTCGCTAGGAGCGTTTTTTTTTTAAATCCGATTTAATTAACGTCGCGACGCTAGCTCGGTATTTCGGAAATATCGAACCCGAACGCGTGAGTGGACGTGGGCCCACTTTCATTGGGAAACGTGTGGGGCCCACATGACACTTGTCATTGATATGGCATTGCATGTTAATAGTGTACAAAACACTCTAAGGCATTGCATGGTGATAGTGTGCATTTCACTCAAAGGTTTTGCATGGAGTTTGAGTGTTTGACACTCTAAGCCATTGCATGGTTTATGTCATAGATTTATTATTAATTTAATAAATTATAACATAAATATAAATTGTTTTGTTTGACAAAGATTAATTAATTAAAGACTTTACACAAAAATTCTCTCTTCTCTCTCAAATGCCGAGAACTCCATTGACAAGGGCAAGGAAGATTTGATCTTCCATTTCTCCATTTTTGCTAGCACAAGCAAGGGATCAAAAGAGGTGATAGGGAAACCATCAAAGAGCTTGGAATACAAGAGCTTGGAGCTTGGAGTCTTCTTCCTCCTCTTGGCCGAACCATCCATCACTTGGAGCTTCTACCATTTGATCATCTTCTTCATCACAAGGCATTGTAAGTATGATTCCGCCATACTTCATGTTTAAATATATATTCTTTGTAGTATTTTACATGCTTAATCTTTCTTGGGACATATAATAGAAACCAACACTTACATCATTTCCCAGTTCACACTAGGTGGCGACTCCTTCATTCTCCGGTTTAGTCCCCCGCGGATTACTCCATACTCCCGACCGGATAGCGAGCCCGGACAACATCTCCCACCTCTGTGGCTGTGTCCACACTACGGTATATGCGAATGCATATGAATCCCTATGTTAAGCTATTGTAAGGTTACCGTAATTAAGGAAGTTAAGGGAGATTTGTTTTGCTATTGAAAAGAGTTTGTAATCGAATAGAAGAAAGTTTGTTTGGTTTACCAATTTGATGAGATTTCAAAGATGTGCATTCATAATAAAGTTCAAAAATGTGACTTAATGTTTCTAGTGATTGAAATGGTTTCGATGTAAAATGACATATTATGTGATATTCGTACTAATGTTTTTGTGTGATTTGGATGTTTTGTTAATAGATTGGTTGTATATGTGAACATGTAGACATGATAATTTGACATAGGTAAAGTATAAGGATAATAACAAGTTAATAAATATGAACTTGTAACAATCTAGTAATTCTGATAAACTACTGATATGTTTGACTTGTTTGTTTGTAGTACTAGCATGGTTACTTACTGAGTTTTATAACTTACACCAAAACAATTTGCTAGTTTTATAGGTTGGCTTCCAGATTGGTCAATCAAGACAGCTTTGGAAGTCATTCTGGAGATGTGGATCACCCAAGCGGTAGTCACCCTCGCAAGTGTACTGGGAAATTTTTTAGAGGTATATGATTTATGACTAATATTTTATTTGCCATGCTGAGCACATTGTTTATATATATTAAGTAAATATTTTGATTACTTATGATATTGTGGGCACATAGCCCTTGAGTGTTGATAGATGATGTGGTCACAATGTCCTTAGGTGTTGATTTTGATGGGTTTTGTGTGGACCTCGGGTCTTTTTGATATGTGATGTCTATTTCAGGTTTCGTTCTGATGCTGGACTATGATCCAGGTTGTCCAATTTTAGGATACATCATGCCCCGATTTTCTATAAATTTGGAGGCTTATAGAGATGGGCGAATCTTGTCTCATATCGGTAACATCATGTTTCTGACGGGGTGTTACATTTATGGTATCAGAGCAAAGGTTTAGGTGTCGGTGACTGCAGCTATAGGGTATCTGATCGTCTGAGTAAGTTTTCTGTTGCGTACTAACCATACAGGTCTTACGTTTGCTAATTTATTTGATTTATGGTACATGGTATGATGTGCAATGATATTGAATTGATATGGGTGATTAGAATTATCGGTACATGTTTGTATGTTATGAACATATGTATATGTATATATATATATATATGTATACTAAGTGAAAAATATGTCATTTATATAGGAATATGAATGTGTATGTGATGTGAAATCATTATGTTGTGAGGTACGAGTTATTCTATGATGTTGATAGTTTGTATTGTGAACAAATATATTATTTTCGGTGCTACAATATTTTCATTTATATTTTGAGAACAGGGTATTTGATTTATAAAAGTGTTTTGAAAAGAAAAATGGAAGAGAAGAAAGAAAGAAAAATTTCAGATATTTTGATTTTGATTATAAAGGATAAAGAAAAATTTCCGCCTCAAAGCTTGATTCAAGTTTTTTTTTAGATATTTATTGATATATTTCCATCGAGGTGCTTGATAATATGTTTCCGTCTCGGCGCTCGAAAATGATTTGATATTATTGAACCATAAAATTTTGTTTTCATCGAGACACTCGAAAATATGTTTCCGTCACGGTGCATGATGATTTTATGTTTTTGACTGTCTGCGGTGCTTGTATATGTTTCGTTCCGACTTGGCCGGGGTATCTGTTATGGGGTGGGTCCAGACCATCGGAAAATGGCTGGCCCACTACCCTATCGACATGGTTCGTACACTATATGGTCAGTGTGCGCGACTCGAACAGTGGACGCTTGATATGAATTTTGAAAAGTTTGTATCAAAGATTTATTTTTGATTTAAACATATTTATGTTTTGGGGGGGAAAGAATTATTTAAAAAAAGTTACATTTTGATTTTGATATATATCGATATTGTTTATAATATTATATGATATGATATGTTTCCGTCATGGCACTTATACATGGTTTTTATGGGCTTATAATTTGATATGAAATGTTTATGTCGTGGCGCTTGTATAGGGGTCTGTTCAACTGCAGCGGGTCGACCCGCTACCCTCTATCAATAGGGGATCATTTCATTGTCCGATCTATGCGCGTGATTTGGGCATTGGGCGCTTGTTATGTTTCATCCAGTTGAGTTATGCTGGATTCTTGATACGGATTTATGGTGATGGATTTTGAAATAGATTTTTATTTACAGTAAGAGAGTTTTTCAAATGTGTTTTAAAAATGGTGTGAAAGAGATTGTCTTACGTTTTCCATTTTAATGATATCAAAAATTGGCATATTTCAGACTATCAACATCATAAGAGCATGTATGATTTTATGTCACTTCTGGCTGTGACAATGGATGTATTTGTTGATATAAAAGTTTGTGTTCGTTACAAGAGCATGTATGTAAGTTTATAATTAGTTACAGATCATTTGGGTATTGTAATGGCTATGTATACTAGTTGTCAACCATACAAAGTTGTATGTGTGATGGGATATATACATATGTAAACTTTCATATTGATATCGTTTACATATATGATATGGAATGACACGATTTGAAATGAATGAGTTTCATTTTATATTGTGGGCGAAATGAATAGTATGATATTCGTAATCTGTTTCTGTTTTTTATATTGTATCTGATTGCCTGTAATGTGTTATGTTCCTCATTCTTGATGATGAATGTGATTAACTGTATAAAATTCGTGTTTGGCTTTTGTTTTTGTTGATGAATGAACTTGAAATGGTTTGTGCGTGTTCTTATGAATGAATATGGATTGAAATGACAAGTTTGATTTGATTCTGGTATGAAATGTTTGATTCGATGTGTTTTGTTTCGAAATTGCATGATTTGTATTGATATATGAAATAAGTAAGTTTTGATAATGTGTAAAGTGAGGTGACTTCCGAATACGGGTAAGATTGTAATATACGTGTGTTCGAGGAAGAAATTTTATAAGGAATGGGTAACTAATATCCCAAGTATTTCGGAACAGTGCTGAAAGGTTTCCGAATTAAAGTTAAGAATTTGGAACAGGATATTATTCGTAAATAAGAGTTTATGTGTTGGAAAATAGGTCAGAATGTTATAAAGTGAAGCTTCGTCGCGTGGCAAATTCATGGTTTTGAGAATCGGTTATGTAATTTCCATTTATGTAGTTATACGTGTAAATATTTCATGTTTCGGCTATAAAAATATCAAACAAACTCTGATTGAGCTGATTCGTAAAGTATTTGACTCATTTTTGCTAGACGAACAACTTTCGTGTTGAATGCTTTTCGAAATTTCAATAAAAAAGACTTCAAAAATATGAATTTCCTAAAAAGCCCATGATAGGGGCCTAGTTGCAATTTTCGCAGGAGTCTAAACGTAAATGTCAGAAACTTCTCTTAAATACCCCATAGCTTCTAGTTATTACGAAAATTGAAAATATCACAAAATACCCCACACCCCCCTTCCGTCCCCAAAATGCACCTAGAGTACCCTTGGTAGCGCCGGCCGGTGTGACGACATAGAGGGTGCGCCGACTATCCTTCTCTCTTGTGGTGGCCAGCGGCAGTCCCCAGATCGCTGGTATTGGTGAGAAGGAGAGAGAAAATATGTGGTGATGGGTTTGTCGATCTCGGCTCGTTACTTCGTTTCATGGCTCGAGCCACCCACCAAATCGAAGCTCTCGGAGAGTACTACAAGTTGGCAGTGATGTATTTTCTATTCCATATGCGGTTGCACGTGAATCAATATGAGAAAGAAATGGTGAATAGTACCGTCTAATGAACAATAACTCTGATTAGAATTTTGTCAATTCCAGCGTGTTCATGGGATCGTTTGGAGTCCGTATATGCCCTCGACATCTCGGTAAGACTTCCCGGTAAAAACTAGCAAATTTAAAGTTTTTTGATAAATGTTTGGATGTATCCAGTAGCTTCTTAGATTTTCATATTGATATAAATTGAATTGTTTGAGCATGAGTATATTGGATACATGTATTTGGTAGAAATGGGTGAAAACGAAACAGATTGGATCGATTCGATAGGTTATGAGAGTTTTCGGTTAAAGTGGATTTTTCTTGTATTGATGTGTTTTTTTATCGTAATGATAGATATGAGTCATATATAATGTTATGATAGTGTTTATAAAAATTCCGGTAGGTTCGGAGGCTTTGGGACCCTTCCGTTGCGTTTGCAGAAACTTTTTCGGATGATTTTCCAAAAACACGTAAACCAATGATGTAAGTTAACTAGTGGGATGATTTAGTTTGTAATGGTGTTTTAAGATTATTGAACTGAAATCATTGAAATCAGACTTGATTCGGTTGTCCCGGAAAGATCCTTAATTTTGTCTTAGTTATCCCAAGAATTCTGTAAGGTTGCGATTTTGACGACATTTCATCATTTGTTATGGCAGATTTGACTAGGACCTAGAGTGCTCCGAAGCCAGGTAAGTAATCTATGCGATGAGTACTTGAATGTTGACTTATGTTTATATATATATATATATATAATATATATATATATATATATATATATATATATATATATATATTGTTGAAGTGTTTAAGATAAGACGAGGATAATTAAAGGATATTCTTGATAACAAAGTTCAAGATTACGTATGGTTAGGATAATCGACCACCACAGGTATGGATCTTTGTTATTGATATGATATGAAGTGAGATATGAAATGAGCCTAATGTTATGTGTATGTATGGATGTATGAAAGTGTCAGAATCGATAATGATATGTATACGTGTATGCAAATGTATGAGTATAAATAAGTAAAGGTATAAGCACATGTATAAGTATATGAACATATATTCGTATATACATATGATGTTAAGATATGTATAGGTTGGGTAAACGAAATCGATAAATAGAACAAATCATGATTTCTGAATTTGTATAAGCTAAGCTCTTTGAATGGGTAAAGTATATATGCAAAAGGATGTGTTTATGAATGAATGTCTCAACTAGTAAGTTTTTGTACATGGATGTTTCTAATAAAATTTTGGAAACTGAGCGTATTTAATTGATAAGTAAAATACATGAAGATTGTTAAAGGCTATGGTATCTGAATTCAAAGTAATATGTATATTTATGTGTTTGGTTTATATATGTATTTGTATGACTATTTTGATGATTAAATAGTGTTTACCGTGAATTTACTTGTGTATGAGAAATCATGTGATGAGTTTGAGTTACGTGATATGTGTGCATGCATGTATGTTTATTGGTTGATGATTTTGTGGTGTTGGAGTCGAGCTGGTTAAGAATTCATTCGGACACAATTCATTTCATACCTATTCTAAAATAGGTAATGAGTCTCGTACGTTCATTGTATGTGTAAGCCATATATATGTTTGTCTTATTTGACGATGTTGTCTTTGATGTACTAATTTTTATATGTGCTCCGTTATCAGTTGTACGATGACTGTATGTATATCTGAGTATACATCTGTGTATGATGGAATTCATATATGTATGTGTATGATGGAATTTGTAAGATGTATAGATAATGTATGGTTATGTGAAGTGAATGAATGATTTGAAAATTGATGTGAATATCAGATGTTATAAAGCGTGTTTGTTAAGTTGTATTGGTATTATGTATATGTGTAAGAACTCAGAAATTGTATTTGCATGTATATAAGAGAAGTGTGCTACGGTATGTGCGAATGTATATGAATCCCGAATGTTAAGCTATTGTAAGGTTACCGTAATTAAGGAAAGTTAAGGGAGGTTTGTTTTGGTATTAAAGAGACTTTGTAATCGAATCGAAGAAAGATTGTTTGGTTTTCCGATTTGATGATATTTCAAAGATGTTCATTCGTAATAGAGTTTAAGAATGTGACTTTATGTTTCTTGCGATTGAAATGGTTTCAATGTAAAATGACATATTCTATGATATTGGTACTAATGTCTGTGTGATTTGGATTGGTTACCTATGATAATTTGACCTAGGTAAAGTATAAAGGACATAACAAGTTAATAAATCTGAACTTATAACAATTTAGTAATTTTGGTAAACTGCTGATTTGTTTGACTTATTTGTTTGTAGTACTAACATGGTTATTTATTGAGTTTTATAACTCACACCAAACCAGTTTGCTAGTTTTGTAGGTTGGCTTCTAGATTGGTCAACCATGACAGATTTGGATGTCATGCTGGAGCGCAGATTACCCAAGCTGCAGTCACCCTCGTAAGTGTCTTGGGAAACATTTTATAGCTCTGGGATTTGTGACTAATATTTTATTTACCGTGCTGAGCACGCTGTTTGTTTATATAAGTAAATGTTTTGATTACTTATGATATTGTGGGCACATGGCCTTTGAGTATTGATAGATTATGTGAGCATGAAGCCCTTAAGTGTTGATTTTGATGAGTTTTGTGTGACCTGAGGTCTTTTTGAGATGCGATGTATATTTTAGGTTTTGTTTTGATGATGGATTGTGATCCAAGTTGTCCTATTTAGGATATATCATGCCCGATTTTCTATAAATTTGGAGGCTTATGGAGATGGGTCAATCCTGTCTCCTACCGGGAGCATCCTGCTTCTGATGGGATATTACAGTTGTGGAATCGGAGCAAAGGTTTAGGTGTCGGTGGCTGCAGCTACAGGGTATCCGATCGTCTGAGTAAGTTTTTTGTTGCGTATAGACCATACAAGTTTTTAATGCAATATTTGATTAAAGAGTTTTAATCAATATCCCGTGATTATTGGAGCTCATAATTGCGAATTCATTTAAGTCCCGTGCTAACTTGAAGAAATATACAAAACTATAATATAATTGGATAGTTCATTTACGAACTCATATGCATAAATATATATTATGATAAAAATTATGAAAGTGATTAATAATTAATTTTAAATCACACATGAAAACTATATTTACAACAGAAATTTTCCAAGCACAAGTGCCGTTATCCAAAACACAAGTGAGATAACTAAAATTATCTCACTTTAAAAATCATCTTTTTTCTAAAATATTGATCAAAACATATCTATCCATAAAACATCTGAAATAAACTTGGCTAATGTCCTAAGTGCGGAAAAGTAAGTTCCAAGCTCAAAAACATGTAAGTAAACACAAGTTTAGAAAAGAGTTCACTCACAAATTTGGAACATGGCTGGCATTACTTTACTTTGGTGTAGGAGATTGTGACTGCTGTAATGATCTATAATTGGTGAACTTGATTAGAATATAGGACAAGGAATATATTTCGAAATTAGGCTAAATTTATCAATTCAAGTACTTGTTATCACTACAAAGCATATCATACTTGTGTCATGATGTAATGCATGTACATATGTCTATAAGAGACCCTTAGGGTGTCCTCTAACTTCCTACGATGATTATGAAATGGGCTGAAACTATTTCTGTATCGCGTCACGATGCCTAGTCTGGCGCGTCGCGATGACCATACAAACACAGCCAAGCAGAGAGCATGTTCTGTTTTGCGTCACGCCGCTAATGGTTCCGCATTGCGAGATCCACCTGATCAGACCTGAGGCAAAGCCTCTGCTTGTTATTGGACGCGACGTCAAATACTGAATGTCACGACGCTCACACAATCAGGCCTGAGGTAGTGAGCCTTTGATTCTTACACGTCGCAACACAAGATGTTGGGCGTCACGACGCTAAGCCAATTTCAGGGCCTAACATCAACACTTCAAGGACATACTCCGTAATAAACCCAACACCCTCATCTTCAAACATGTTAAATCAACTATCCACATTCAAATTATCACAATTCTATTCTTCTATCATCATCACATCATCAAATTCCAAAAATCTCAATTTGCTCATTCTTTAGAGTTTCCTTCTTTGGGGATTTCTCAAAATTCTAATTATCTTAACACCATCACCATATAAACAACATCACTCACAACTCAACAACACTCATTTATAATCTAATCATTAAAATATTAATATTTCAAATTTGGGTCAAGTATTCCTTACCTTATCTTACTTGATTTCCTTCACCAAATAAGTCTTATAAGCTTGTCATTCATTTTCTTAACTTGCTGTAGGTTAATTTAAATTGATTCTTCTTTAATTTTTGGCAAGAAATTGGCTCCCTCTTCTTCATCTCTTCTTTTCTTCTTCCTCTCCCTTCTCACTTTTCTTCTTCTTCTCAAAACTTAAAGATTAATGAATAGTGCTTCCTTTATATAGTAGGGGCTGAATATAAAATGATTTAATAGAGAAAAATCAGAATTTCGGAGAATTTTCTAGATAAGTCATCAGGTATTATTTATCCGAATTTTTGATATATATTTTTGACCTGTGTCTGATTCGAATTTGGAACAATATCTAATGTGAAAGTTACAGGTCTCGGTCTTAGAGTTCTGAAGATATAAAGTTCATAAAAATCGGAGTTCATATGAAAATGTTACAGCCTAAATACCATGGGGTATCCGAATTTAATCTTTGAATGAATTTCGTATCGGAACTGCGAGGGATTTATCGAATGTCCTAAAAGTCATTTCATGGGCATAGACATGCTTGAACTTGATTTATATCATGTACCATGCCTCCCATAACGTAATAGTTATCGTGTTTATCGGGGTGTTACAAATTCTCCCCCTTAAATAGAATTCGTCCTCGAGTCATTTCTGATGTTAAACTTCTTAGGTCCATCTTGGTTTGAAGACATCTGGCCTCTGCTACTTTTATCTTCCTTTACTTGCTTTATATTTTTCTATTCAAGAGTTTAGTTTGATGATTCTTGGTAATCTCTTCTTCTTGTATAATTTATTTGAACCTTACAGCTGAAAGTTAAATCTTTAGTAGTCCCCATGTCGACCATTTGTCTCTTGTAGTAATTAAATCTATATAGTGTATTCTATCCATATAAAGGTGTGAGTTCTTCAGGAAACTTATCAAATCATAAAATGGTCACCATTTTCCTTTTAATCCTTGCAATCTTTCATAAAAACATACCAACTACCGAATTAGGCTTATTCTTTATTAAAACTGTTTATTCCTCAGTTTGTAGCTCCCATAACACTTATTGTCTAGAAACCGTCTTATCATAACTTATGTATGACTCATGCTGATCTAATGTCATCCCAAATTTCCTTCATCTCATTATTCTTCTTCCATTTCCTCAAATGCCAATAAAGGTTAATGACCTTAGCTTTCTTGTGTTTTATGTTCATCTCTTGATTTAGTATAGACTTTTTAGTGTTCTAATTAATAAGTAACTTTATATGTGCTCCGTCGAATGCTAAGGTTTCTTTGATATTCTTTATATTTACTACGCAACCTTTGGTATTAGTCATGAATCCTCGATTACTGGAAAACTACTGCAGCACTAACTTCCTCACAGGATTGTGTTGCTAAAATACGTTACTTGCATTAATACCCGTAAATAGTGTTCTACATCCTTCTCACTTATCTTTTCTTATTTTCTTATTCCTGGTACTTCTGAATCTTTAGATATACCAATACTCCCTATGGTTAAGCTTTCTCACATCCTTTAAATGTTCAGAAGAATAACCTTACTAAATATTTCCCTAGCCTCATATGCCCAATCTAATTCTGGCATTCTTCCTCTTAATTGATCTATTTAACTCTCTCTTTCTCTTTAATGAGTTTTCAACTACCATCAGCTTCGACCTTCATGTCCTCGCATCTATATTTACCTCTTGGGCTTAGGACTTTATAATTTATGGTTACCCTCTTTATATGCCTTAAATTTACCATCATAGTTTCCTGATACCTCTTAATTTCAAGATATTACTTCTGGACATATCTCTGACGTTCTTCCTTGGTTGGCTAAAACTTAACGAAATATTTCATTGTTATGTTCCTTTGATGTAAAGTAATGCAGAATAGATACTCACTGCTTGTAAGTAAACCGTATGTCCTTATTGTTGGCGCCGATGATGACAATTCGGTTTTGGTTATTGTTCATACTCTTTTTGTACCTTCAAATTCGTTGCTTGTTTAATTTTTGTTAACTGTTTTTCACACTGACATATTTTCCTTGTCCGGTCATCCCACCTTCACTTATTCCTTCAGTCTTATTGCATCAAGTGTTGTCCTAGTCTCAATAATATTCGAATACTTAGTTTCCTTGGTTCCTTATATCATATTTCCAAGAAATTCGTTCAGGGCGAACTTTGCTTTGTTTCTAGCTAGGTACATTACGTTGAAACTTATGGATTATACTCATTACCTTCCTTTCATTCCTAATTTAATAGAATTCTCATCTTATTCAAATATTGAGAAACTTCATTGTTATGCATTTCTGTCATTGCCTATCTAGTATTCTTTTTTCTATTTTCTTCCTACTTCGATAGTTCACCTCAAAAACCTTTTGCATAAGTTTCTTTTTGTCTTCTTTTTTGCTATAACTGAAACTCTTGTGATCTAAGTCTTTGTCTTCTTATCCGAGGGTATTATCTTCTAAATATCTCTTACTTTTTCTTATAGAATACTATACTACATGACAAGTTCATTTATTCCTGAGAATGCCATCAGAATGATTATCGAGGTCCGCCAATACTATTATTGTCTAATGAGGGTTGGGAGGGTGGGGCTAGTCCTGAAGTCTTCTATGGTTGTAGTGGCTGCACTAGCTACATGTGCTGCAATTTCAAATGCTTCTATTTATAATCACATGGTTCCCTTATTTGCATATCTGGTGTTGGCACCTACACTAAGGTACTCTTATTGGGAACTATCTAAATTCCCTCATTCAACCTTATTCGTGATTCATTTCTAACTATTGGTTATACTACCATTTACTGAGAACCTCCTTAAGGTTTCTACCTTCTTGAAATCATGCCATACTCTTTTGTTATTCTTCCTACTTATCTTAGGTTCTTAAACCTATTTAAGTCTTTACTTTTCTGGAAACTCCATATTTCACGACAAGTCATGGTATCACTACTGAACCTTTGGTTTGGGTGTTTCTCTCTTACTAATTCTTCCTCTCTATTCATGTGGGAAGTACTTTATAAGTCATATATCTTAATCCTGGGGGTCACTATCTGTATTGATTACTCTGGTTCCTTACTTTTTTTAGCCTTTACTTCCTTGAAAACTTTATGTTCTACGATATGGAAGGTTATCACTTCTAGATTCGGCTAGACTTACTGTTATTTCTAATTATTCTATCTTATACAAAATATTACTATCTTATGATTCTTATCTATATTCTGTTGAACTCCTTAGTTCAGCTATCTTACTATCTCCTGATTTGTCCATCCTATCAAATACTCTTCTATACTTGTCCAACTTCTTATTAGGCTTTAAGTTGGGGGTGAACATATGCTCGCATATCTGGTTAAATAACTATATACTTACTAGAGTATCGACTACTAGAAGGAAAAGTTTCCATTCGTTCTGCTAGGACCTGGATCAACAACTCCATGTCTTATGGTTCCACAACTTTATCAATCATTTTGAAATCTCTATTCACATTACCGTCCTTAATCTATGTTATCTATATTACTTTCTGCACTGAATTTCCTTATTACTTCCCCGTATCCTTCTATACTATTTTCATATCCTATCTCTTAGTTCTAAGTCGTGTTACCGAGGCTAGTGATGATTCATTCTTTTGGGCTTCCCTCTAGATCTGTGCTATCTGCTTTTGCTATATGCTACAACTATGCCATTTAATCTTACTATTCGTAATGGTTTTCTTGCTAACTCCCGAATATCTCCAATCTTATGGGTCTGTCCTTCCACGCTTACGTGAATTTCTACTAGCATTGGCCTGAACTATGGGTTCTTACTGGTACTACAAACTTATCCATCTTGACTTGTGTCAGTTTCTTTCTCTTCTGGCTTCGGGAACTTCTTTGGTCCTTTTCTAGGTGATTTATCTTTCAGTGTCTTCTGTTTCTGTCTTATGATATATTATCACCAGGCTTCCTTACGATTATCTCTGTCAATACTGGTAAATGATAAGACAAACCTTTACATCTCAACGTACATCGATATCCTTATTCTGGTATTTTGGGTCCTGGTGAAGCCTATTACCCATATAAGATAGGTATGAGGTAGGCTCCATCAGGACAACTTCCTTAACTGGTACTACTGAGAAGTTCAGAATCTAGGTAGCTTAGGGTCGTCTCTATAGCAAGTTCATGACTAGAGCAATTAATCATTTTGTTTGCTTATGGGCCTGGGTTTGGGTATCTAGATTCTTCATATCCTTTGTGACATCCCATGTCTATCAGAAACTCCCACAACTAATCAAGATTTCTTGCTTCTCTTATGTTTCTGAGTATCCTTCATTATTCATGGGAACTTGCTTTCTCTTATGAGGTACTCAAAGGCTGTTGGACCTGTCTAAAGGAATTTTCTAAGACGAAAACAATCTTATTTTGAAGGAAGGAATCTTACTCAGGTTTATTTAGCATCTATATTTTAGTCCTTACTTTTCTTATAGCTTTCTCTTTCTAATTCTTTGGGGGAATACTCTTAGAACTTTATTATCTATTCTCATATCTTATCTTGAACTTCTACTGATTATTCAGGATAATTAAGGAAGGATTTTCAACTAGGACAAAGATTATGGTTGCTTTTACTAGGAAGAAAGTTCATATAGCTTTAGGAATGCTTACTAACCTTTCTATGGAACTTGAAGACGTACTCGAGGATCAGATACTGGAGAGGTAGTGCCTCGCATACTAGTACCTCGGGCATACTACGTATACAATACCCCATCACTCTACCCACTGCAGTCACTGACTCTCTAGACCATACTCTGATACCATCTTTGTAACATCCCCCATTTGGAGATGCTACCGGCAGGGAATAGGTCATCTTATCCCCTTGAACCTCTGACGTTCTGACTATAGACAACACTACTACTCCGTCTCAAACATAAACTCATACACGGGACCATTGCCAAATCAAAGACATAGAATGCATGATATTAAACATAAATGTATACTCAACATTACTTCTCTTTACAACTCTGTTCATGAACACTTCTAACACAATACATATATAATCTAAACTATACCAAATGTATGATACATGACTTTTCTTAGACTATGACTGAACTGTGTCTCTGAATTGACCTGGTGGACCAAACACCCCTTAGTGACTGCCATCAGTATCCATCCTCTCGAACTTGTCCTCCGGGTAAACCTACAAAACAGAAACACTGGGAGTGGGGGGTTATGAACAACCTAGTGAGTGGACAGTGAAAACGAAACTAAATTGCTTATTGAAAATCCATGATTCTAAAATCAAACCAGTTCAAGGAGATAATCTTTTTTGAAATATCTTTTCTTATCTGAAAATATTTCTCTTTCTGGAAAACCTTTGTGAAAACCAATTTCTGTCTGTAAATCTCTGAAATTCCTAAAAAACATTTTCTTTAGAAAACTCTTTCTTAAAACTCTCTTTTCTGAAAATTTGTCTTTCTAAAATATCTGTCTCTGGAAAACTTGATGTATGAGGTGTTACGTCTCCCCGTCCCTCCATACGCCTAATCTGTAAACCATATCTCTGAGTATATATAGAAAACCTCACGCATGGGGGCATTACGTATCGTCGTCCCCCCATATGCCTAAATTAGTGGTCTTGGGTCATTACGTATCGTCATCCCCCAAGCCACTGAACTAAAGCCAGGTGTTCAAATACATGCCATTGGGGGCATTACGTATCGCCATCCCCTAATACATGCCCTTATCATGTCCCTGAATCTAGGTTATAGGGAAATTACGTCTCGCCGTCCCCCTAGCCTTAAAATCTAGGATCTACGGGCGTTACGTATCGTTGTCCCCCTAGTTCTGCTCTGCATGTGCACATGTCATGTCCGTCAATTCCAGTAACTGTCAATTCCATATCTGAGTCAAGTTAAATCTGAGATGGGTTTTTCCCCATGCCTCCAAAACCATGAAATCATACTTTAAAAATATTCTTTTTCTAAAACATTGCTCAAAATATTTCTTTTCATAAAACATATGAAATAAACTTGGCTAACGCCATAAGTGCGGAAAAGTAAGTTTCAGCTCAAAAACATGTAAGTAAACACAAGTTTAGAAAGTGTCCACTCACAGATTTGGAACCTGACTGGCATTACTTTACTTCAGCGTAGGAGATTGCGGTTCCTACAATTATCTATAGTTGGTGAACTTGATTAGAATATAGGACGAGGAATACATTTCGGAATTAGGCTAAATTTATCAATTCAAGTACTTGCTATCAGTACACGGCTTATCATACTTGTGTCATGATGTAAAACATGTACATATGCCGATACGAGACCCTTAGGGTGTCCTCTATGAAATACGCTAAAATTTTTTATGTATCCCGTTGTGACGCCAGGTCTGGCGCAACGTGACCCCCATGAAAACACAGCCATACAGAGAACATGTTCTGTTTCACATCACGTCGCTAAGGGTTCCGCGTCGCGACACCCAATGATCTGACCTGAGGCAAAGCCTCTGCTTGTTACGCATCGCGACATCAAATAGTGAGCATCGCGACTCTCACACAATCAGGCCTGAGGCAATGAGCCTCTGATTCTTACGCATCGTGATAATGGATGTAGGACGTCGTAAAGCTAGGCCAATTTGAGGGCATAACATCAACTATTTAAGGACATACTCCATAATAAACCCAACACCCGCATCTTCATACAAGTTAAATCAACTATCCACATTCAAATTATCACAAATCTATTCTTCTATCATCAACACAACATCAAATTCCAAAAATCTCAATTTGCTCATTCTTTACCATTTCCTTCTTTGGGGATTTCTCAAAATCCTAATTATCTTAATACCATCACCATATAAACAACATCACTCACAACTCAACAAAACTCATTTATTATCAAATCATCAAAACATTAATATTTCAAATTTGGGTAAAGTCTTCCTTACCTTATCTTACTTGTTTTCCTTCCCCAAATAAGCCTTCTAGCTTGTCATTCCTTTTCTTTTCTTAACTTGATGTGGGTTAGTTTACATTGACTCTTCTTTAATTTTTTGCAAGAAATTGGCTCCCCATTCTTCCTATCTTCTTCTCTTCTTCCTATTTCTGATCAAACTTGGAAAAATGTCCAACGCGATAGCTGTTGGTCTTGGTCTTAGCATTATAAAGATTTAAGGTTTATAAAAATCAGAGTTCATATGAAAACGTTATGGTCCAAATACCATTGGCTGTCTAAATTTAGTCTTGGAATGAATTTCGTATTGGAACTGGGAGAGATTTATTGAATGTTCGAAAAGTCATTTCATGAGCATATACATGCTTGAACATGATTTATATCTTGTACCATGCCTCCCATAACGTAATAGTCATCAGGCTTACCAGGGTGTTACAAGTTCATTCTCAAAAAGACTCTTTTAAGTTTGTCAAAAATCATAAAAAAAGATTTGAACTTGAGTGAAAAATTTGTAGTTGGAAAAGTTTCAACTAAATTAAAAAATGATGAAATAATTGATGAAAAACTTATTTAAGATCCATAATTTCCCAAAATTTTTTTAAACAAATTATCTATTGTCTATTGAAAAATATATATTAGTAAAATTAGAATATAAAAAATTGATCAATAATTTTAGATCTAAAAAATCTAGCACATGATTTTAAATAAATATTTTTTTCTAATATATATACAGACACACACACATATTTAAGAAATAATAATAAAACATTAAACCTCAATATTTCTGAAATCTATTTGTTATTTTCTAACTCATATATATTCACAGAGATATATAAAAGGTTAAATTTTAAAAATTCTTAATTAACACTAACAATGTATATATAGACTTTGAATTTCACATTCGACGTACACTCGAGAATTTGTATAATGGAGGCTTCAACGATCCTGCAAAACAAATGTGGATGGAGCGTAGAGTAACTACCTACTACCATGGTGGACACCGTAGGTACTTCAATGCTCAAGTCAGTGATGGTGATGAGCCAAATAAGAGAAGAAACAAGACAACTCGAGTGTGAGGGCTTAAGGTTGAATGGCGAATGTTGAATGTTGAATCATGAGTCATTAGTCATCTATGAGTGCCTCAATCTCTTGGACCCATCTCATTTTATTGGTTGTGAAGTAGCCTATTAGTCGACTTAGGATTCCTTGGAATAATTGAATTCCATTCCTTTTAGGAGAGGGTATTGGACTTGGCATTGAATTAGAAGTACCTAGATGTCATGGAATTGGGTGTAATCCCATTTGCATTTGGATTGGTCCAAATACTTAATTTCCTTGTTGGAAAAGGATTAGTTTTAGCAACGTTTACTGAGACATCACATAACATAGTCCGTGGTCCGTAGAGGCCTTTCAAGTCGCATGGGCGTCTTACCCCTGAGGGCATATGGGCTCGTGGGCCCTATATGTGAGTAATGTGCAGATTCATCCTTTAATGATTAGATTCGCATGGATTGGGCCTCGGTGACAACCCATAACACCATTTTAGGCCAGATGAAAGCCATGGGTCATGTTTTGGTGTTAGTTTGATAAGTGGGCTTGGGACATAATGACATTTGGATTCTTGACCCAAATTTGGCCCGTACAGTTTGTCATATACTCTCTAAGTCAATGAGTCATTGGCTTAGAGAGTATTAAATGAATATGTGGTATGGGTTGTGATTATACCTGGACATTGATGTCGCTTGGACAAGACAGAGGTCATGTCACATTTGACCGAACCAAATAAAGATCCGGGATAATCCTCAGTTGACCAGACCTGATGATGGTCTATGAGAGTCTTTGATTGGGTGGGCCAGTTAAAGGCCCATGATCCAGTCCGACCAAACGAAGGTCATGGAGAATGTACTGCCGACTAGACCTGATGATTGTCCAGGGTAACCCCCATTCGATCAGACCTGTGTGAGTCTTCAATTGAATGGACCAGATGAAGACCTAGAAGCCGACCTGACTATCGAAGGTAATGGGGAATGTTCCCATTGACTGGACTAGATGAAGATCCAGGAAAATCTCTGGTCGACCAAATCTTCTGAAGGTCCGAGGTAGACCCAGTCAAGGTTCCGATTCGGAACCGTAACCGAATTATGGTTCCGGTTTCAGAATTGAACCGAACCGGAACTTGACCGGTTTGGTTAGGGTTCTTACCCTAACCGAACCGGTTGGAACCACTGGAACTCAATGGTTCAAGCGGTTCCAACCGGAACCGTATGATTCCGGTTGGAACAGTTGGACAATTATGACCTATAACATCACTATTTGTAAAAGACATTGTGGTTTTTGTACAAATTAACTATGTGACAAAGGAAATTGCTATTTTATCATTTTATAATTGGAATACTTGAATATATGATAATAGTCCTTATGATTAGTTCCAGATTAATAAGAAATGAGACAGTATTAATCCACAAATGGTTTAATCATTAAATATCCCTAGTCGTAGTATTATCGAGACTGGACATCGATAATGCAGAATAGACTAGTATTACACTTGTGCACGTTATGTAAGCTTAATGGCATAGTTCTCATATATTTAAGTATTGGATACTTATGCAAGTGTGATATGAGGTTCTGTTAGTCGTTGGATCGGGAACAGCTTCGCTCTGGATAGACCCCTCGGAATCCCATTGGTAGTATGACTATGTGTCTATGGGAATCCGAATCAGGGTAGGTGTATGTGGTCTTAACATGAGACTTGCATCGCTAATACTTGTGACAATCAGTACGCTTTGGTTTTGGTCGTCTGAGGCTTTAACAGGTTCTGTGTATGCCTCTTCTGGGTTCAATGAGAATCGTAGTGTATTGGGTGTGATGTCAAGATGGAAGTATCACTTCAGTCATATGGAGAAGATGATCAGGCAGGGATACAGAACTAGTACTCTCATATGCTGCAGCTATCAGGATAGTATGACTAGGTCATGATTATCTGATTAAAGAGACTAGTTGCTAGTGATCCGATATATACTTCGTACGTGGCATACATAATTCCAGCCCCAGGCCTAGCATGTGACATCCGATATTGGATCGTAATACGCAATACATAGTATACTATGCCTGATAAAGATTATATATTCCTTAAAAGAATATTTCTGGAGAATTGGGTAGGCACAATGCTTTGCTAGAAGCCAACCATGTTTTGTGAATCTGTGAGAACGTTGTACGCGGTACGCACGTGTCGAATAGTCCGGAAACCGGATTTACTGCCAACATATCCAGGGATCTCTTGGGTCACTTCCCAAAGATTCACCAATGACATTTGACTCGAACAGAATTAATATGGGATTAATTACGGCAAGAATTTATCTGGGATTAAAATTCGAATAAAAGTGAGAACGCGATTGATTTGGAATTAATCGATTAAATATTATATTGGATATATTAATTAAAATTGGATTTCAAAGCGGAATTAAAATTAGATTTTAATTCGGGCGAACAAATTAATTTGGAATTAATTCGCAAACGACTTTCGTAATAATTTTGCTAGGCATTATTATTTAATTAAATTGCTTTAATTACGTCGCAACGGAAAGTTCGTTTAATCGGATTAAACGAACCCGAGCCCAAAGTGTGTAGTCTCACCCAACTTGAATTTTGAATTTAAGTGTGAGACCCACGAACTTACATCACTAGTCATCCATGTTGATGGAAGTGGTTGGAAGCATTTATGGTAACTTCTCCAACACACATTTCCTTTTGTTTTGCTTTTTGAAAAAGCATATACCACTTTTTGCAAGGCAACTTTGGTAATAGTTTTTAGAAAATAAAATACAAAAACCAAAGACTCTCTCTTCTCTCATTCCTTTGCCGTGAGCTAGGGCTTATTTTCTCCATTGATTTTGCTTCAAAATCTTCAAAGCTAGCACTTAAAGGAGTCTTGTGAGGTGATAGGGAAACTCACCATTGGGTTGGATTCACTTAAAGAAGGCTTGGAGCTTCCAACAAACATATAAAATTTTTGAAATCAACATCCGATCAATGTAAGTTTTTCCGCAACTCTCTTGATCATTCACACACAATATCATGACTTAGAGACCTTGGGTATGTCTAGGACACTAACAATGGTATCATATACTTTTCTAAGCATGATTTGAGTTTAGGGTTTATAGACTTATTTAGGGATTTTGTGCTTGGAGTATGATTTTTTCCAAATTGGTTGTTTGGTTGTGCTTTGATGATGATTAATTGGATTTGTGCATCATATAATTTGAGGAAATTGATTAGATTAATTTTTCCCCAAATATCTTAGCATGGCCGAATATTAGACCCTAGTTTTCTCATAGTAATTTTTTGATTTTAGACTATTGGATGAGTTTAAAACATAAAATGAATATTAATTGTTGGTTTAATTAGATTGAAATCGAAATTGAATGTTATTTCATGATATTGCCATGAGATTGAGCATGTTTAATGGATTGATATTGCTTCAATTGTGTTGGACATGAATTGGATAATTAAAACATGACTAATTTGATTAATTAATGTTTTCGAAATATTAGATTAATAGATTAATTATGTTAATTACACTTTAATAAAAATTAATGTGATATTTGGAATATTATATTAATATTAATTAATCTTTAAAATTAGATTGGGCTAATTTGTTGTATTTAGGCTTAATGGGCTTGGTTGGGCCATTTTTGGTTTTGGACAATTGAGTTGGATCCAATTGGTCCCAAAACCATTTCCATAAAGTCCAAATATGAGTTTTGGGCCCTTAAATAATGTAATTGGGCCTAATGGGCCTAAATTGATTTTTGGCAAAAGGGTGATTCCTTATTGGGCCTTGGCATCTTGGATTGGATCCATATTGGCCAAAGCCCATGCCTTAAGAATTAATTAAAAGCCCATTGGATTAATTAAAATAGTATTGGATACTAATTGGGCCTTTGAGACCCATTTAGATTAGATTTAGAATCTAAGTCTAAAAGACACTAAAATAAGTGTAATGATTTAATTTGGAATTAAATACGAATTAGTATTGGATACAAATTAAATTGCATTTAAAATTGTAGTTCGATATAATTCAAGAATACGTACTTTGAGTATTTATTCTTAAACGAGTTGGACTCGCGCAAATCAAATCGTTGTTTGAACATTAGATGGTCATTAATTCAAAGATTAATTAATTGGATTAGATTGATTAAATAACATGCTTCGTGTGAATACTTGGATGTATTTGTATGAATAATGTATATCGGATGGATATTAGAAGAGAGAGGGCAATTTTTGAAATTGTTGTAATAAATTTAGAATTTATTAAATTGGACCTACATGTCAAGCCTATTATCTATTTACTCTTTGTATTTCTCTTCTCACCAATTCCCCTCAATGTAAATGAGGTTTCTTTAATGTATTATGTAATTGGGTAGAAGTATGAATAGTGTTAGCGGGAGAGAGGAAATTGAGAGATTTGTTCTAGGAATAATTTGTTATATATCTATCCATATATCATTATTAATTTATTCGTGCCCTATTATGCTTTTAGAATGCATGCTTAAGGGTGTATGATGAGACCTAATAAAAGATAATAAATTGGTTGCCAATTTACGTGAAAAACCCTCACTTTAACATTAAGCGTTTTCCTTCCATTGAGTGGTTCTCTCTCAAGATCCAAGATTGGCTTTGATTTGTTGGCCAAAGTCAAGATCATTGTCCATCGCGGATGTGTTTGAACCACGAAGGCTTTGTTATATATCGCATGTCTTGGGCAGTTGTGACTTGTTGGCCAAAGTAAAGGTCACTTCTGTACATCAACGTGGATTACGATGCTTTCCCACTATCAATGGGTCGCACTTAACTGGAATCATTAAGCTTGTTGAGCCAAAGTCAATGCTTAGTTGATTCAGAGGAAAATGTTAGGATATATATATTGGATATATATTTGGACTTGGAGGTCCACCTACCAGATCTAGGAATTGGATGGGATTCAATTGATCTTAGAGATCTACTTAGTTAAGTTTCATATAGCTTGTTGGCCAAAGTCAAGGTTGTGTGTTATTTAACGGGATCCTAGCCCACTAGGAAACTGGGTTTCCCGAGTACTCAACAGAGGGTTAGAGGCTCGCCAAAAAATAGTAAGAGGCCAGTATTAAATTTTCAATTTCGTTTAATACTTGCCAAATACGCGCTTTTAAATTATTTTCGTCGTTATATATTTATATTAGTTGGACTAATATTTTATTGTTTTCTTGAATAGTTGGACTGTACCATAACTTCATTTGTAGTTGATTATATAGTTGGACTATAGTAATCATTACATTTGACTGTACTAGATATTGTTGATTGAATAATTAGACTATTGCAATCAAGATGACTTGAAATATTAGCGTCAGAGATATCTTCATTGGCGATAATGTCTTTAACGGCTCCAATTTTCCATACTGGGAGATGAATCTCAGGATTGTCCTAGGAGCTGAGAAGTTACTCTATGTCATAGACAGACCTCTCGGGCCTGAGCCTGGACATTAGCAGGTTGTTGATCATGAGCTTTGGAAGACTCACAATGATGACAACTCAACTGCTCAGTCTGTCATGCTTGCCGCAATGACCCCTTAATTTCATCATCAAAATAAGGGATTGGATCCCTACAACATGATTTTGAAATTGAAGGACCTTGATAGATATAACCTTAGAGGGTACATCTGTCGAGCACAATGTGTCGCAGATGATTGCTGATATCGAACAGCTAGGTCAGCTGGGCATAACCTTTGAGGCTAAGACTTCCATAGATTTGATCTTACAGTCTCTGGCTGACTGGTGGGGCGGGTTCATCATGAACTATAATATAATGAACCAAGAGAAGAATCTTGGAGAGTTGATGGCGATGCTAAAAGAGGCAGAGCCAGCTTATGAAGGGCAAAAAGCATGAGGCGCACTTCACTTCGACATCTTAGAAGGCCAATGCTTGGCCGAAGGCTTCTGGAGGTGTGAAGAAGAAGAAGAAAAGAAGAGGCAAGGCCAAATCATCAAAGTCTTATGGGAAGGAAAATGAAAAATCCCAAGATGTCTGCCTACAGTGTGGCAAACAGGGTCACTAGAAGTGTTACTGCCTTGAGTACAAGGCGCACATGAAGAAAGTGAAAGCGGGCAAGGCTCTGGCTTCATGTATGTTTGTTATTGAAATAAACATGTCTATTTCTAGTTTTAAAAATTGGATTTTTGATTATGGATGTGGTACTCATATATGTACTGATGTGCATGATCTACAGATTAGCAGGAGACTGGCTTCAGGTGAGATTGACCTACGAGTTGGAAACGGGACCAAATTCGCTGTTTTGGCTTTAGGGACTTATGTTTTGGAACTGCCCTCGGGGCATGTACTTAATTTAGCAGACTGTTATTATGTACCTAGTTTGACTAGAAACATTATCTATGTATCTTGTTTGACCCAAAGCGGGTATACTTTCATATTCCGAAACACTGGGTGTTTTGTTTATAAAGATGATTTTGAGATATGTACTGCTGATTCCAATAATGGTCTTTATATTTTGAATATAAATGAATCTCAAACATATAATATGACAAACAAAAGGCTCCAAATGAGTAAAACAAATGAAACTTATATGTGGCATTGTCGTCTGGGACACACTAACAAGACTCGTACATCCACGCTTTCGAAGAGTGGATACTTGGATGGATTTGATCCTAATTCATATGACGTTTGCGAATCTTGTTTATTAGGCAAAATGCCTAAAACACCTTTTAGCGGTAAATGTGTTCGTGCCACCGAACTGTTAGCCCTCGTTCATAGTGACATATGTGGGCCCACGTCTAGCAAGGCTAGATGTGGATATGAATACTTCGTAACCTTTACAGATGATGCATTGCATTACGATTATGTGTATCTTATGAGACATAAGTCGGAAACTTTTGAGAAATTATAAGAGTTTCGACACGAAGTAGAAAAACAGACTGGTAAAAGTATTAAAACATTATGGTCGGACCGTGGTGGAGAATACTTGAGCAATGAGTTTCTCCATTTATTGATTGAAGCAAGCATCGCGTTCTTGGAACCAATGTTTTGATTAGATCATAAAAGAATATGACTTCATTCAAAACGAAGATGATTCTTGTGTATATAAGAAGTTTAGTGGGAGCGCACTGACATTAATCATCCTTTACGTTGATGATGTATTGCTTATTGGCAATGACATTCCCATGCTACAATCGGTGAAAGCTTGGCTTTCATTAAAATTCTCCATGAAAGATCTGGGAGAAGCAGCTTTTATTCTGGGAATAAGGATCTACCGGGATAGATCCAAAAAGCTGCTTGGACTCTCCCAGAGCTCGTACATTGACAAAGTGTTGAAGAGATTCAACATGGATCAGTCTAAGAGGGGACTGCTTCCAGTGTCACAAGGCGTCTCTCTATCTAAGGACTTGCGTCCTAAAACTCAAGATGAGAGAGATAACATGAGTCGAATCCCGTTCGCTTCTGCAGTCGGATCAATCATGTATGCCATGATATGTACACGACCTAATGTCTCATATGCTTTGAGCATGTGCAGTCGCTATCATTCCGATCCAAGTGATGGTCACTGGATTGCTCTTAAGAACACCGTTAAGTATCTTAGACGAACTAAGGATGATTTCTTAGTCTATCGAGATGGAGAACTTGAGGTGACTGGGTTCACTGATGCAAGTTTCCAAACCGATAAAGACAACTCGAAGTCGCAATCTGGGTATATATTTTGTTTGAACAACGGAGCAGTGAGCCGGAAATATTCCAAGTAAGAGACTGTTGCTGATTCAACAACAGAAGTGGAATATATTGCTGCAGCTGAGGCAGCAAAAGAAGCAGTTTTGATCCGTAAATTCCTAATTGGATTAGGAGTAGTTCCGTTAGCAGCTGAGCCCATTCCTTTGTATTGTGACAATAACGGGGCTATAACGTAGGCTAAAGAACCGCGGTCTCATCAATGATCCAAGCATGTACTTCGACCTTTCCATCTGATTCGTGAGATCATACATCGTGGCGATCTCAAGATCGAAAAGATCGCTTCAGATGACAACATTGCAAATCCGCTGACGAAAGCTATTTCTCTGCAAAATTTTGAGCGACATGTACATAGTTCAGGTGTTAGATACTTGAGTGATTGGCTATGAGCCAAGTGGGAGATTGTTGGACAATTATGACCCATAGCATCACTATTTGTAAAAGACATTGCAGTTTTTGTACAAATTAACTATGTGACAAAAGAAATTGCTATTTTATCATTTTGTAATTGGATTACTTGAATATATATAAATGATGAAAGTCCTTATGATTAGTTCCGGATTAATAAGATATGAGACATTATTAATCCACGAACGATTTAATCATTAAATATCTCTAGTCGTAGTATTATCGAGATTGGACATCGATAATACGGAATAGACTGGTATTACACTTATGCGCGTTATGGAAGCTTAACGATATAATTCTTATATATTTAAGTATTGGATACTTATGCAAGTGTGATATGAGGTTCTGTTAGCCGTTGGACCGGGAACAACTTCGCTATGGATATACCCTCGGAATCCCATTGGTAGTATGACTATGTGTCTATGGGAATCCGAATTAGGGTAGGTGTATGTGGTCTTAACCTGAGACTTGCATCACTAATTCTTACGAAAATCAGTACGCTTTGGTTTTGGTCGTCCGTGTTGGACAAAATGACCCATAGCGTCACTATTTGCACAGATCATTGTGTTGTTGTAGCAAATTAACTATGTGACAAGGAAATTACACTCTCATCATTGTGATTAGATCACCATAGATTAAATGAAGAGATGAAGAGAGGTCCCTATGATTAGTACCTGGACTGAGAATGATATGAGACAGTATCAGTCCATGAAGGTTTAATCATTAAATATCCCTAGCCGTAGTATTATCGAGACTGGACATCGATAATGCGGAATAGGCTAGTATTGCACTTGTGCGCGTTTGTGAGGGCACAACGGCATAGTTCTCATATATATAAGTATTGGATACTTATGCAAGTTCGATAGGAGGTCGTGTTTCACCGATGGTACGGGAAACAGCTTCGCTCTGGATAGACCCCTCGGAATCCCATTGGTATTATGACTATGTGTCTATGGGAGGCCGAAATCGAGGTAGGTGTGTATAGTCTTAACCTGAGACTTGCATCGCTAATACTTACGATAATCGATAAACTTTGGTCTTGGTGGTGGGGGGCTTTAACCGGTTCTGTGTACACCACTTCTGGGTTTATCAGAGAGTCGTAGTGTATTGGGTGTGATGTCAAGATGGAAGTGTCACTTCAGTCATTTGGAGATGATGTCACGCAGGATACGGTACTAGTGCTCTTGAGTGTTGCGCAACCAATCGGGATATTGTGACCAGGTCATGTATATCCGATTATAGAGACTATGTTACCAGACATCCGACATGTGTTTCGGACGGGGCAGACACTTATCCAGCCCCAGCCCTAGCACGTGATTATCCGATACTGGGCCGATATACACAATACTACGGTATACTACGCTTGATACAGATCTATATATTCCTGTAAGAATATTTCTGGAGAATTGGGTAGGCATGGCGCTTTGCTAGAAGCCAACCTTGTCTTGTAAATCGATATAAACGTAGACGAGGTACTTACGTGTTCGGATAGTCCGACGATCGTATTTACTGCCAACATATCCGGAGATCTCATGGGTCGCTTCCTGAAGATTCACCGATGATGTATAACTCGCACTTTGATTAATCTGGGATTAATTAGAAGAGAGAGATAGAATTAATCTGGGATTAATTCGATGAGAGAGAAAATTAATCTGGGATTAATTGCGGAGATATTTTATCTGGGATAAAATATTAATTAAAGAGAGAGAACGATTAATTTGGAATTAATCGATAAAATTAATATATTCGATATATTATTAGAAATTGGATTTCGACGCGGAATTAAAATTAGATTTTAATTCGGGCGAACGAATTAATTTAGAATTAATTCGTTAGCGACGTGAATAGTGAATTCGCTAGGCGTAATCATTTAATTACGACGCGACGGAAAATTCGTTAATTTGGAATTAGCAAACCCGAGCCCGAGAGTGATTGCGAGCGCGTTCGCATTTCGAATTCGAACGCGGCACGCGAGTCACATCAAGCGTCAAATCGTTTGTCACATCATGCGTCAAATCAATTGTCACTTTGAGTGATGTGATATGACATGTTGTCACTTTATTAAAGTGAATAGATGTGATATGAAAAGTGATGTGACATGACTTAAAGTATAAGTAAAGTGATGGAATATGAAAAGTTGAATATATATATTTGTTTTATTTATTTTGGAAAATAAATGAATAAATATAAATTGCTTTTTCTTTTCACTTTTTTACACACATTCGGTCCTCTCTCTTCCACAAGAACAGTACACGATCTCCCTCTCTTTTCCCTCTTCTTCTTCTTCTCCTCTCACGGCATGGTGCCGATTTCTTCTCCTTTTTCTGGTCAAAACCGAAACTTTGAGAAGCAAAATGAAGATGAACAAGTGCTAGCACACCTTGAGTTGTATATAGGTGATAGGGAACGAAATCTTTGAGCATGGAAGCTTGAAGCTTGGAGCTTCAATGGAGTCTTGCATGGCCGATTCTTGGAGGTTCAAAGAGGTCCAAAACCGGCAGCCCCACTGTCAAGGATCATTGCCGAGCTTGGAGGGAGCTCAAAAATCGCACCTTGTTCTTCAAACATCAAAACCGAATTCAATGTGAGTTGATTCCGCCATCTCCTTTGATGTGTTCATATGTGATTTTTTATGCATTGTTTGTGATCTTGTGGACTTGATTAAACTCCAACATTGGTATCTAGAGCCATTGATGCATGAAATCCGAAATTAGGGTTCTTGGCAAATTTGGGGCTTTTTGATTTTGGCTTGATTCTGACAAATTGATTGTGTAAGAATGCTTATATATGATCTAATTTGAGATATATGTAATCAATTTGACAAAAAAAAAATCATTGGATTGATTTTCCCCAATTTGCAAATTTTGGTAGAAACTTTAATTTGGGTAAACTCGATTTAGGCATGATTTGGTTGAATTGTTTGATGCATTATGCTTGAATGAGGTTGAATTGAAGTTGTGCATGATCAATTTCAAGAAAATTGGATTAGATCAATTTTCCCCAATTCTTAGGTTGGATATGAAACTTGAAATTGGGTAAAATGTGTTTAAGCATGTTTTAATTGCATTGGATGTTTAAGTATGCTTAGAACATGTTTAATTGAGATTGTGTGTGGTCAATTTCATGAAATTGGATTGGATTCATTTTCCCCAAATTGGAGGCTTGGCCGAAAATTGGAAGAACCTAATGTCTTGGTATTTTGTTTTGTTTGATCATTGGATGACTTAAAACAATTGGTTAATGTTGTTTTGAAGTTCAATTGGATTGAATTTTGATTTGGAACATTTTTCCCTTTTAAAGTGGCTTGGCCGATTTTAAAGAACATGAAATTCTTTGTGATTTTGTTGTTTTAATTCATTGGATGAATTGAATTGATTTGGGAAATTAAGATTGTGGACTCAATTGGATTGAAACCGAATCGAATTGAAAAACCCCTAATTGCCGAGACTTGAAAGCATGTTAATTGGGTTTGATTTTAATTGAATTGTGTTGGACACTATTTGGTTGTTAAAGTGCATGATTAATTAGGCTAATTGATATTTTAGAAATGTTAATTGGGTAATTGATTGTGTATTACACTTAGGTTAATTAATTGTGAAATTTGGAATTTTATAAGTTAATTAATTTGGGCTTGATTTTGGAAATTGGGCTTATTAGGTTGTAATTGGGCTTTTGGGCTTTGTTGTAACAAAGTTGGGTTTAGGCAAAATTGGTTGGATCCAATTAGGCCCAAAACCGAATCCAAAAGGTCAATTATGGCTTAATGGACCTTAATTATTTAATTGGGCCTAATGGGCCAAAATTAATTTAAAGGCTTATTGGGGTAACTCCCGGATTGGATTTTGGTTGTTCGGTTTGACCCGAGTTGACCAAAAGTCCACGCCTGTAGAAATTAATTAAAAGCCCATTGGACTTTAATTAAATAAAACATTAGATGTTAATCGGGCTTTGAGACCCGTTGCGATTAAATTTGGAATTTAAGTCGTAAAGGTTCGTTAATAAAAGTGTAATATTTAATTGGAATTAAATAATGATTTAGAATTAAATACGTATTAAATTGGATTTAATTATGTAATTTAATTTAATTCGTAGAAATTGTACTTTGAGTACGTGTTTGCAATACGAGTTTGACTCGAACAAAATCAAATCTTTGTTTGAACATTGGATGATCACTAATAATCAAGATTAATTAATTTGATTGATTGATTGATAACATGCTTGTATGAATACATGGTTGTGATGTTTGAATAATGTATATCGGATGGATATTAGTCGGGTTGGGCGATTTTGGAAATTGTAATAAATTTGATTTATTAAATTGGACCTGCGTGTCCAGCCTTATCTCCTATTTCTTTGTATTCTCTTCTCACCTATTCCCCTCCATGTAAAGAGGTTTCTTTAGAAGTGTAGTGTAACGGGTAGAAGTAATACAAGTGCTAGCGGAGAGAGAAAGTGAGAGATTTGATCTAGGATCAATGTAAAATATCCATCCGCATATCATTATTATTTTATTTCATACTCGCTTTATTATGTGTTTAGAATGCATGCTTAAGGGTGTATGATGATGAGACCTTAACAAAGATAATTAAATTGGTAGCCAATTTGCACGCGAAAAACCCTCGTTAAATATCATGCGTTTTTCCTTCCATTGAGTGATTCTTACTCAAGATCCGAGATTGGCAGGGTTTGTTGGCCAAAGTCAAGCCCTTGTCCTTCAAAGATGTGTTTTAATCACGAGGCTTTGTTCCATATCGGTGTCGTGTCCAAGTTGTGGTTTGTTGGCCAAAGTCAAGACCACTTCTTGTCCATTGACATTGATTACGAAGCTTCCATGTCAATGGGTCCGCGCTTGACTGGAATCATTAGGTTTGTTGTGCCAAAGCCAAGGCCTAGTTGATTCAGAGGAAATAGGTTAGGGTATACATTCGATGTATAGGCATATATAAGATATATGTTTAGGACTTGGATGTCCACCTACTGGATCTAGGAGTGGATGAGATCCAATTGATCTTCGAGATCTACCTAGTTAATTATCATACTTTTTGTTGGCCAAAGTCAAGATTGTGTGTTATTTAACGGGATCCTAGCCCACTAGGAAACACGGTTTCCCGAGTACTCCACAGAGGGTTAGAGGCTCGACGAAAAATAGTGGGAGGCAAGTATTGAATTTGCAACATTCGTTCGAATACTCGCTAAACACGCTCATTTTATTTTATTTCGTCATTAGATTAAATGTTAGTTAGACTAATATTTAAATTGTTGTTTTTAATAAACAGTTGGACTGTATTATACTTGATTATATATAATTGGATTATATTAATCAATATATTTGAATTAATTAATTTCAGTTTACAGTTGATTTTATAATTGGATTATAGTAATCAATGTAATTGAGGTTAATTAATTTGGATTATATTTGATTATATAGTTGGACTATTATAATCATTATAATATATAAAGTACCACTAATCGTTGATTAAATAGTTGGACTATTGTAATCAAGATAAAAATGAAAAGTTGAATATTTAAAATAATCTAGGATTAAAATATTTTAAATGATTTAATTTTCAAATTGGGAATAAATAATAGGTTACTTTATTTGATAAAATAACTTATTATACCTTAAGCCCAAAATTAAGCAAATAGTAGAGCATAAAATCTTTGGAAGATTTATGTGATGATGACTTTAATGCTTAATTAATATACTTATAATAAATCTATCTTTAGATTTAAAAGTATTAAAATTGCAATTAATAATTCTTGGAGAATAATTGACTATTCTAGTGGAGAAAAGTCAAAGTTTGCAATTGGGCATGTTGCACGAGGTGCACATCGTTTCGATATCCAAACCCAAGGCTTGGCCTAAGGTTCCTAAAATATTGAAAAAGGATAATTGACATATCCCAAAGTGACTACCATTTGGATATGGAAGACACGAAGGAATTAAAGAAAGGGCGAGGCTCTAACTTTAAAAATATTTGTCTTAGTTATGTTCACAGCTAGTATTGAAATTAGATTTTAAATACTTAGTGTGGTACATAATATATAAGTATTGATATTCAGAATCTGCTTTGAGCAGGATACTGACTTCAAGCTGAGATTCCTCTGCGAATCGGAAACGGGACGAAAGTCGCTGTTTCGACCGTAGACACCTAAGTTTAGGAACTAACCTGGGGTGTGTACTTAAATTAGGAACTGTTATAATGTAACTAGTTTGACTAGAGACATTATCTCTTTATCAGTGTTTAATCCGTTGCGGATAAAACCTTTATATTATAGAACACTGAGTGTTTTATATATAAAGATGATACTGAGATAAATACATTAGATGTAAATAACATAATTTATATTTTGAATATAAATAAAAATCTCAAACATATAAATGACAAACAAATAGCTCAAATTGATTTGATCAATAGAGACTTATTTATGGTATTGTTGTCTAGGACACAATTAAACGAGACATGTCAGTTAGACGGTGTGTCCGAACAAAACCGAATTTTGTTGGACATGATAAGGTTTATCACGAGTCGCTTTGAGCTATCATTTCCTTCAAACAGGATATGTATTAACAGTGCAAAACTTATTTAGAATAAGGTTCCATATTAATCTGTTTGACAGATATCATATAGGATGTGAACAGGAAAGAAACGAGGTTTCTCATTCCTGAACAATTTGGGTATGCTAGGCATAACGTTTGGATGATACCAAACTAAGGACCCAAATGGATAAGTGCCAATATGTTATCCTAAGGGAAACCATAAGTATAGTACTTATAAATCTCACATGAGAACAATGTGATTGTTGCTCACCATGCGGTTTTCCTGAGAGGAATACCGATATGCAGTGGTCAGTGGGAGGATAGTGATACTCGATGAAAATCGGAGTAATACTATTCAATGCACGAAGTCCATAATGGAACACAAATAGTTCATCTATGATGAAACTATACCATTAATCTTCAAAAACACAAGAAACCGCGTAGATCAAAGAGAATCAGAAAACAACCTGGGGTATGGGTTTCTGATCTCACCTCATAAAGATCTTAATCTTTTAAGGTACACCAACTGATTATGTATGAGGTAGTGATACAAGGTATCGACTCCCTATTATGGCAAAGTGCCATGAATCGAAAATGGATTCCATGTTTAACAACTATTTTGGATACTAGTTGTTGTACCACGAGGCATTGTGCCTATGGTACATTAAACGTCTTCAAGGAAGACATACATGGTAGGCAACATACCAACGTACAAAGCTGGGCTTTTGACGGAAAGGTATCGTTATCAACATTGTGTTAATAACGGTTCAACCTTTTACCTGTTGCCATGGTAAATCCATTTTGAAGATGCTTGTTGATAACTGTATATTTCATTTGTGAAATATGTCAGTTATAAATCAAAATCGCTTTCCTGAAAAGGAAACCTTTTGGAGAATGTTTACAACATTCTGACGATTTTGTATAACCGACAAACAAGGTTTGCGGATTATTCAATCCATGTTTGGATTGAAGCAAGCATAGGGTTCTTGGAACTGACGTTTTGAAATAATCATAATGGTTTATGATTTAACTCAAAACGAAATAATTCTTGTGTATATAAGGAGGTTAGTGGGAGGGCGCACTGACAGTAAAAAATTCCCATAAAGCTATTGTCGAAAGCTTGGCTTTCATAGAAATTCTCCGTAGAATTCTGGGGAGTAACAACCTTTATTCAAGGAATAAAGATCTACTGGGACAGATTTGGAGTTGTTAACACTCTCTGGGAAATTGTACATTTAAAATGTACTTGTATTGGTGTCTCATACGCTTCGGGCATATGGAGTCACAATCGGGTCAATCCAAGTGATAGTCACTGGATTGAAGATTAAGAACATCTGTTAGTATCTGAGAGAACTAAAGATGTTGTCTTAAACTATGGAGATGGAGAACTTGAAGTGACTGGGATCACTGCTGCAAGTTTCCAAACGGTAAATACTGCGGTACTATAAAGATTGAAAACTGGGACAGTAAGCTGGAAATCTTCCGAGCAAGATAACTGTTGCCGAATTAACAACAAATGCGGATTATTGCTGCAGCTGAGGCAGCAATAGAAGCCATTTGGATCGATAATAAATCTAATTAGATTAGATATAGTTCTGTTAGCAGCTGAGCTAGGCGTCAGCACAGGCTAAAGAATTAAAGGTCTCATCGACGATCCATATATATACTTCTATATCATCTGATTCGTTCGGATCATACATCGTGGCGATGTGATGATCGTGTAAATCGCGTCAGACGATAATTAAGCAAATCCGCTGACGAAAACCTTTCCTCAGCAATTTGAGCGAACCGTACATAGTTCAGGTGTGGGACACTTGAGTGACTGGCTATGTGCCAAGTGGGAGATTGTTGGACAAAATGACCCATAGCGTCACTATTTGCACAGATCATTGTGTTGTTGTAGCAAATTAACTATGTGACAAGGAAATTGCACTCTCATCATTTGTGATTAGATCACCATAGATATATAAATGAAGAGAGGTCCCTATGATTAGTACCTGGACTGAGAATGATATGAGACAGTATCAGTCCATGAAGGTTTAATCATTAAATATCCCTAGCCGTAGTATTATCGAGACTGGACATCGATAATGCGGAATAGGCTAGTATTGCACTTGTGCGCGTTGTGAGGGCACAACGGCATAGTTCTCATATATATAAGTATTGGATACTTATGCAAGTGCGATATAGGAGGTCGTGTTTCACCGATGGTACGGGAAACAGCTTCGCTCTGGATAGACCCCTCGGAATCCCATTGGTATTATGACTATGTGTCTATGGGAGGCCGAAATCGAGGTAGGTGTGTATAGTCTTAACCTGAGACTTGCATCGCTAATACTTACGATAATCGATAAACTTTGGTCTTGGTGGTAGGGGGCTTTAACCGGTTCTGTGTACACCACTTCTGGGTTTATCAGAGAGTCGTAGTGTATTGGGTGTGATGTCAAGATGGAAGTGTCACTTCAGTCATTTGGAGATGATGTCACGCAGGATACGGTACTAGTGCTCTTGAGTGTTGCGCAACCAATCGAGATATTGTGACCAGGTCATGTATATCCGATTATAGAGACTATGTTACCAGACATCCGACATGTGTTTCGGACGGGGCAGACACTTATCCAGCCCCAGCCCTAGCACGTGATTATCCGATACTGGGCCGATATACACAATACTACGGTATACTACGCTTGATACAGATCTATATATTCCTGTAAGAATATTTCTGGAGAATTGGGTAGGCATGGCGCTTTGCTAGAAGCCAACCTTGTCTTGTAAATCGATATAAACGTAGTACGAGGTACTTACGTGTTCGGATAGTCCGACGATCGTATTTACTGCCAACATATCCGGAGATCTCATGGGTCGCTTCCTGAAGATTCACCGATGATGTATAACTCGCACTTTGATTAATCTGGGATTAATTAGAAGAGAGAGATAGAATTAATCTGGGATTATTCGATGAGAGAGAAAATTAATCTGGGATTAATTGCGGAGATATTTTATCTGGGATAAAATATTAATTAAAGAGAGAGAACGATTAATTTGGAATTAATCGATAAAATAATATATTCGATATATTATTAGAAATTGGATTTCGACGCGGAATTAAAATTAGATTTTAATTCGGGCGAACGAATTAATTTAGAATTAATTCGTTAGCGACGTGAATAGTGAATTCGCTAGGCGTAATCATTTAATTACGACGCGACGGAAAATTCGTTAATTTGGAATTAGCAAACCCGAGCCCGAGAGTGATTGCGAGCGCGTTCGCATTTCGAATTCGAAGCGGCACGCGAGTCACATCAAGCGTCAAATCGTTTGTCACATCATGCGTCAAATCAATTGTCACTTTGAGTGATGTGATATGACATGTTGTCACTTTATTAAAGTGAATAGATGTGATATGAAAAGTGATGTGACATGACTTAAAGTATAAGTAAAGTGATGGAATATGAAAAGGTTTGAATATTAATTTGTTTTATTTATTTTGGAAAATAAATGAATAAATATAAATTGCTTTTTCTTTTCACTTTTTTACACAATTCGGTCCTCTCTCTCTCAAAGACACAGTACACGATCTCCCTCTCTTTTCCCTCTTCTTCCTTCTCTTCTCCTTCACGGCATGGTGCCGATTTCTTCTCCTTTTTCTGGTCAAAACCGAAACTTTGAGAAGCAAAATGAAGATGAACAAGTGCTAGCACACCTTGAGTTGTATATAGGTGATAGGGAAACGAAATCTTTGAGCATGGAAGCTTGAAGCTTGGAGCTTCAATGGAGTCTTGCATGGCCGATTCTTGGAGGTTCAAAGAGGTCCAAAACCGAGCAGCCCCACTGTCAAGGATGCCATTGCCGAGCTTGGAGGGAGCTCAAAAATCGCACCTTGTTCTTCAAACATCAAAACCGAATTCAATGTGAGTTGATTCCGCCATCTCCTTTGATGTGTTCATATGTGATTTTTTATGCATTGTTTGTGATCTTGTGGACTTGATTAAACTCCAACAGTCCGGGGCTTTAACATGTTCTATGTACGCCTCTTCTGGGTTTACTGAGAATCGTAGTGTATTGGGTGTGATGTCAAGATGGAAGTATCACTTCAGTCATATGGAGAAGATGATCCCGCAGAGATACATAACTTGTACTCTCATATGCTGCAGCTATCGGGATAGTATGACTAGGTCATGTTATCCGAATTAAAAGCACTAGTTGCTAGTGATCCGATATATGCTTCGTACGGGGCAGACACAATTCAAGCCCCAGGCCTAGCATGTGATATCCGATACTGGATCGTAATACGCAATATATAATATATTATGCCTGATAAAGATTATATATTCCTTAAAAGAATATTTCTGGAGAATTGGGTAGGCACGGTGCTTTGCTAGATGCCAACTATGTCTTCTGAATCGGTGAGAACGTGGTACGCGTTATGCACATGTCGGATAGTCCGGCAACCGGATTTACTGCCAACATATCCAGGGATCTATTGGGTCGCTTCCCAAAGATTCACCAATGACATTTGACTCGAACAGAATTAATCTGGGATTAATTGCGGCAAGAATTTATCTGGGATTAAAATTCGAATAAAAGAAAGAACGCGATTAATTTGGAATTAATCGATTAAATAATATATTTGATATATTAATTGAAATTGGATTTCAAAGCGGAATTAAAATTGGATTTTAATTCGGGCGAACGAATTAATTTGGAATTAATTCGCAAGCGAATTTCGTAATAATTTTGGTAGGCATTATTATTTAATTAAATTGGATTTAATTACGTCGCAACAGAAAATTCGTTTAATCGGATTAAACGAACCTGAGACCAAAGTGTGTAGTCTCACCCAACTTCAATTTTGAATTTAGGTGTGGGACACACCAACTTACATCACTAGTCATTCAAGTTGATGGAAGTGGTTGGGAGTTTTTATGGTAACTTCTCCAACAGACTTTGCTTTTTGTTTTGCTTTTTGAAAAAGCATATACCACTTTTTTCAAGGCAACTTTGGTAATAGTTTTTAGAATACAAAATACAAAAAACCAAAGACTCTCTCTTCTCTCCTTCCTTTGCCGTGAGCTAGGGCTCATTTTCTCCATTGATTTTGCTTCAAAATCTTCAAAGCTAGCACTTAAAGGAGTCTTGTGAGGTGATAGGAAACTCACCCTTGGGTTGGATTCACTCAAAGAAGGCTTGGAGCTTCCAACAAACATAAACAATTTTTGAAATCAACACACGATCAATGTAAGTTTTTCCGCAACTCTCTTAATCATTCACACACAATATCATGACTTAGAGACCTTGGGCATGTCTAGGACACTAACAGGAACCGGATGGAACTCTAGGGTTCCAACCCAAAATACAAAAAAAAAAAAATTGGATTTCCCAAATTACCCATAATAACGGTAATAAAATGGTTAATTTTAGGGGCAGTTTAGGTATCACAAAAATATTCTAAAAATATATTATTATGGGTGATTTTTCATTATTTCAACACACCAATTTCTCAATTCTCTCAATTATTACAATTCTCTTATTCTCAAATCTCTTATTTACAAATTGCAAATTGCAATTTATCATTCTCAATTCTCTAATGGAAAGCTCATCTAAGAATACAATGTTAAATGTGCCAACCCAAGAGAGCGGCCCTAGTATCGGTTCACGTAGAAGAGAAGTTGAGTCTCGTTCCTTGGATGTTTTCAAAATTCATTTTCATTTAGACGTTTCTGATGAAGGTTCAAGGGCAGTATGCAACCATTGTGGGGTTTCTTATAAATTTTCTGGTGGATACAAAAATATGATCAAGCACGTGGAAATACATCATCCAGTTGAACTTGGACTTGATACGACGTAAACTCAAATGGCCAAGTACGCATCATCTAGTAGAGGTACGAGTGCTTTAGATTTATTTAAATATTCTGATGCTAAAAATAGAGAAGAATTTGCTAAATTTACGTGTATGACACATCTTTCTTTAAGTTTTGGTGAAAAAATTACTTTTACGAATTACGTTCAAAATGCTTTAAATCCTGCTGAATGTAGAATGACTAGAAATACAACAAAACATCAAATTTTTAATTATACAAAGATGAAAAAATTATTTTAAATGAAACATTTAGAGATATTAAAGGATGTCTATCTATTTGTTTTGATATTTGGAGTGACCATTGGCGAACACACTCATACATGGGTGTGACTTGTCATTGGATTGATGCATCATGGAACATGCAAAAATGACTTATTGCATTTAGAGTTTTTGATGAACACATACTACACAAAATATTTATAGAATGATTAAAGTAATTTTTGATGAATATGGTTTATTAGGTAAAATTTTTACAGTTGGATTTGATAGTACATCTGCAAATACTGCATCAATCAATGATTTAATACAAATATGCGAACCAAATTTAGGGGGTCATTTTTTTCATGTTCGTTGCACATGTCATGTCCTTAATTTATGTGTTCAGGATGGTTTGGAAATATTATCACCTTTCATTGAGCCTATTAAAAAAGCACTTAATTGTATTTGGTCATATTCTCAAGTTAGGAGAGAATGGGCCAAGTTTTGTAAATTTAATGGTATTAAACTAATAAAATTTTCACGAGATGTTCCAACACATTGGAATTCAACCTATTTTCTCTTATGTCAAGCTTTGCAATATAAAGATGCATTATGTAGTTTTTTTTTTCTCAAAATGTTCAACATATCACACTTTTTCTTAGTCAATGGGAAGTTTGTGAAATTTTTTTAGAGATTTTAAAAGTGTTAATGATGCTACACTAATTTTAACGGAGTTTATTATCCTACAACACATTTATTTATTCTTGAAAGTTTGAATATTGTTGGAACTCTCGATGAGCATGTTGATAGTAGTGATCCTAATGATATTGTTTTGTTTGAAGTTATTAATGTTATGAACGAAAATGGTTGAATTATTTTAGAGTCATTCCTTTACTTTATCTTATTGCTGCTGTTTTTGATCCTAGATTTAAATTAGAATGTTTAAATAGTGTTTTACCCGCTTACTATGGATATTTAGGAATATCAGATGAAGTTGATATTACAAGAATAATAGCTAAAATAAAATTTGATTTAATAGAGTTATTTAATGATTATGTTAGAAGATATAACTTGCAATCAGTAGGACAATCTAGTAGTAGCGAAACGACCGTAATGGAATATAGATTTAGCACAGGTGATCATTGGTTATTACAACGAAATAAAAAACATAGGGATAACACGACTAATAACCCGGAATTAGATAATTATTTATCTATAAATTTTGAGTTTTCAACTGAATGTTTAGTTAGTAAAAATTTTCAAATCCTTGAAGGGTGGAACTGACATCAAAATGTATATCGTGTATTATCAAATATTGCTAAGAGATATTAGCATCACCTCTTTCCATCGTTGCGGTTGAGCAAGCCTTTAGCATCTGAGGCAATATATTGGAAGTCAGAAGGTCTTCATTACATCCAAACACTCTAGAAACAACAACATATGTGGATGATTGGACCCGAGCTGATCTGAGGCAACAACAAGATGCCCCTGATAAATTTGAAGACTTGATTGATAATGCATCTGCAAGTGCAAGCGGATCTGGAGCTAAAGGATCAACAGGCACGGATGATGCTTGATAATTAAATATTTAAATAATTTTAAAATTACAATGGGGGAAATATCTTAAAAAGTAATGGAACTACGTGTGCTTTGATTCCTCTCACCCATGAAGGATACGTAGGCAACTTAAGTTCTTAAAAATTTAAGTTTAAGCTCTTTAATTTAATTTTTTTTATTTGTTTAGATAATATTTTTTTTTTGTAATTTAATGTAATTATGTAATGTAATTGTAAGTTTATTATATAAATTCAAATTCTTAATTTTAAATTATATTTTTTTATTAATCTCATTTTTTATTTTCAATAAAGCAAAAAAAAAAAAAAAAACCCGAATGGAACAGAAATCGGAACCAGAACCGAATGGTTCGGTTCCGGTTGCAATTCCAGTTCCATATTTATCGTGGAATCGGAACCGAACCGGAATTAACCGATTTGGTTATGGTTCCACACAAGTGGAACCGAACCGTTTGGTTCCGGTTCAAAACCGAGTCGAACCGCCGACCACCTCTAGTCCGAGGAAGTCTTCAACTTGACCCGACCAAGTTCATGGGGAATGTTCTCGTGGACTAGACCAGATGAAGGTCCAACATAATCATCATTCGTCCATACCTACTGAAGGTCCGGATGAGTCTTCAACTTGACTCTACAAGGGTCTCGGGAAATTTTTCGTTGACCTGATCAGATGAAGGTCTAGGATAATCTCCAGTTTACCAGACCTTCTGAATGCACAGAGGAGTCTTTAACCTGACTCGAAAAAGGTCTCGAGGAATATTCCCATCGACTATACTATATGAAGGTCCATGATAATCTCCAGTAGACCAGACCTGATGATGGTCCATAGGAGACTTCGATGTTGCCTGGACTATATAAAGATCCAGATATTCAACCTGACCTGACATGGGTCATGGGGAATATTCCCGTCGACTAGCCTGGATGAAAGTCCAGGATAATCTCCAGTTGACCAAACCAGCTGAAGGTCCGAGGGAGTCTTCAACTTGACTCGACAAGGGTCTCAGGGAATGTTCTCATCGATTGGGCCAGATAAAGGCCCAGTAAATAACCTGACTTGAAGAAGGTCAAAGGGAATGTTCCTTTCAACTGGACCAGATGAAAGTCAATGATAATCTACAGTTGACCAGACCCGAATAAAGTCTAGGAGAGTCTTCAATGTTATTTGTAACAGATGAAGGTCCATGAGACTTCACTCCTCTAGACCTGAAGAAGGTCCATAAAAGTATACACTTCATTATATCTGATGAAGGTCCATGAGAATCTTCACTCCACTGGACCTGAAGAAGTTCCATGACACTTTGATCGACTGGACTTGATAAAGGTCCATGTGGGTCGTCACTCCACTAGACTTGATGAAGGTCCAAGAGAGTCTTCACTTCACTATACCTTATGAAGGTCAATACAGGTCTTCACTCTTCTAGAGTTGATGAAGGTCCATGAGACTTCGGTCGATTGGACCTGATGAAGGTCCATAAGGGTCGTCACTCTACTAGACCTAATGAAGGTCTATAAGATTTCAGTCGACTAAACCTGATGAAGGTCCATAAGGGCACTCCACTAGACCCGATGAGGGTCCATAAGACTTCGGTCAACTTGACCTAATGAATTTTCATGAGGGTTTTCACTCCACTAGACCTAATGAAGGTCCATGAGAGTCTTCACTTCACTATACCTGATGAAGGTCCATGTGTTGGACAATTATGACCCATAACATCACTATTTGTACAGAACATGGTGTTGTTGTACAAATTAACTATGTGACAAAGGAAATTTCTCTTTTATCATTTTGTAATTAGATTACTTGGATATATAAATGATAAAAGTCCATATGATTAGTACCGGATTAATAAGATATGAGACAATATTAATCCACGTAAGGTTTAATCATTAAATATCCATAGTCATAGTATTATCGAGACTGGACATCGATAATGCGGAATAGGCTAGTATTACACTTGTGCGTGTTATGGAAGCGTAACGACATAGTTCTAATATATTTAGGTATTGGATACTCATGCAAGTGTAATAGGAGGTTCTGTTTACCGATGGTACGGAAACAGCTTCGCTCTGGATAAACCCATCGGAATCCCATTGGTAGTATGACTATGTGTATGTGGGAATCTGAATCAGGGTAGTTGTATTTGGTCTTAACCTGAGACTTGCATCGCTAATACTTGTGACAATCAGTATTCTTTGGTTTTGGTCGTCCGAGGCTTTAACAGGTTCTGTGTACGCCTCTTCTGGGTATACTGAGAATCATAGTGTATTGGGTGTGATGTCAAGATGGAAGTATCACTTCAGTCATATGTAGATGATGATCACGCAGGGATACAGAACTGGTACTCTTAAGTACTGCAGTCATCAGGATAATATAACTAGGTCATCATTATCCGATAAAGAGACTAGTTGCTAGTGATCCGATATATGCTTCTACCGGGCAGACGTTATTCCAGCCCCAAGCCTAGCATGTGAAATATGATACTGGATCGCAATACTCTATACTTGGTATACTACGCTTGATATAGATTATGTATTCCTTAAAAGAATATTTCTAGAGAATTGGGTAGGCACGATGCTTTGCTAGAAGCCAACCATGTCTTGTAAATCGGTAAGAATGTGGTACCGGGTACGCACATGTTCGGATAGTCTGAAGGCCGAATTACTGCCAATATATCCATGGATCTCATGGGTCGCTTCCCAAAGATTCACGGATGACGTTTGACTCGAACAGAATTAATCTAGGATTAATTATGAGAGAGAGAAAATTAATCTAGGATTAATTACGGTGAGAATTTATCTGGGATAAAATTCGAATAGTAGAGAGAGAATGATTAATTTGGAATTAATCGATTAAATAATATATTCGATATATTAAATGAAATTAGATTTCATAGCGGAATTAAAATTGGATTTTAATTCGGGTGAACGAATTAATTTAGAATTAATTCGCGAGCGAATTTCGTAATAATTTTGCGAGGTATTATTATTTAATTAAATTTGATTTAATTAAGTCGCAACGGAAAATTCGTTAATTCAGAATTAATGAACCCGAGCCCGAAATGTGTATTGCGGGCCCACTCAGATTTTGAATTTAAAGTGGTGCTCACCTAGTCACATCACTAGTCAACTTTATACACTTTTGGTTGATAGAAGTTGGTAGAGATTTTGGTGGCTTGTAAAACACACAAGCTTTATTTTATTTTAATTTTGAATGACATATATCAAATTAGATTTGGTAAATGGCATTATTGATTTTAGAAATTAAATACACAAAATTGAAAAACTATCTTCTCTCCCAATTCTCTCATTGCTGTGAACCTCTCCCTCTTGGTTTGGAAATTTTGTTACAAAATTTCTTCCTTGCAAGCACAAAATGAGTCATACAAAGGTGATAGGGAAACTATCCCCTTAAGTTTGAAATTGAAAGATCAAAGATTGGAGCTCAACATTCATACAAAGGAGGGCTTGGTGCAATAAAAACAGGTTGCAAATTTTTTTGTTATCTCTACATCAGTAAACCGATCAATGTAAGTGATTTTTCCACAAACTTCGTTGATTATTCACACAATTTTATGCTTAATAGATTATTGGCATGTTCTAGGAGAACCCAACAATGGTATTATAGCCAATTTTAAGCATGAAATCATTAGGGTTCATAGACTTTATTTTGTGGATTTTGTGATTTGAGCATGATATCTTCAAATTGAATGTTTGGTTATGCTTAGATTATGATAACTTAGAGTTATGCATGATCAATTTTGAGGAAAATTGATTAGATTAATTTTCCCCAAATTAGATGCCATGGTCAAAACTTATGGACCTTAGAAGCTCATGGTGATTTTTGAATTTTAGACCATTGGATGTGTTTAAATGCATGAGAGATATTGATTTGTGATTTAATTGGATTGAAATCAAAATTGGATATAAAATTGCTATATTGTCGTGAGTATTGGAAGCATGGAATGAGTTGATTTTGCTTCAATTTGTGTTGGACATAAGTTGATTAGTTAAAGCATGATTAATTAGGTAAATTGTTATTTTGGAAATATTAATTTAACTAATTAATTATGGCTAAGACACTTTAATTAAATAATTGTGATATTTGGAATATTGTAATTAAAAAAATTAGCCTTTAATTTTAAATTGGGCTAATATTGTTGTATTTGGGCTTAATGGGCTTTGTTGGGCCAAGTTGGTTTATGACAATTGGATTGGATCCAAATTGGGCCTAAAACCATACCATAAAGTCCAAATATATTAATTGGTCCTTTAAATATTTAATTGGGCCTGATGGGCCAAAATTAATTTTATGGCAAAATGTGATTCCTTATTGGGCATTGGCTGCCAAAGTCCATGCCTTAAGAAATTAATTAAAATCCCATTGGACTTTAATTAAGTTGACATTGGATGTTAATTGGGCCTTTGAGACCCATCGAGATTGGATTTAGAATCTAAGTCTAAAAGCACAAATATAAGTGTAATTATTTAATTTGGAATTAAATTAGAATTATTATTGAATACGAATTAAATTGGATTTAATATGTAGTTCGATATAATTCAAGAATACGCACTTTGAGTACTTATTCTTGAACGAGTTGGACTCGTGCAAATCAATTCGTTGTTTGAACATTGGATGATCATTAATTCAAAGATTAATTAATTGGATTAAATTGATTGAATAACATGCTTTATGTGAATACATGGATGTATTGTCTGAATAATTATACCAGATGTATATTAGTGTTGGACAATTATGACCCATAGCGTCACTATTTGTACAGATCACGGTGTTATTGTACAAATTAACTATGTGACAAGGAGATTGCACTCTTATCATTGTGATTAAATGACCGGCGTAAACACACACGTATAACGCAAGCGCACATATCGTTCAAGTAGTATATAAAATATCGATCCCCCGAGGACTTAATATCTAATCTATTAATTTAATGAGGTCAAATGATTACTAGTATCTAACAGGTTGATTGATTGATTTGAAATGATGACGATTCTAAATTTAAAAGCAAGTAAATAAAATTGTCGAAAATAGGTTTTAAGAAAATTCAATATTAAAAAATATTTAGGATTGTGATTTCTTCCAATATCATTTTAAAGATGAAGTGGTTATCTTAAAGTTGGGTAATATATTGATTTATTAACCTGGAACACTAAATTATGTGTAAGCCTCTGTCGATGGTCAGACACAAATACCCAGTTTAACCCAATAGAACCATATGTCTATGTCAACCAAATTATCTTGATTCATTAAGTTTAAGTTCCAATTATGGCTACCCCTGCCCGACAGGTATATTCCTATCCTGTAAGGAATTCTATTAAAGGGTTATCTATCCTCAAGGAAGATCGTGGGCTATTGAGTCTAAGGCTGAAACCTAAAATCCCTATGTCTAGTTCATTTTAGATTTACCAGATCAATTTTATTAATGGCCAGTTAATGAAAAAGCATTAAGATTAAGACTCAATAAATAAATCTTTATATTACCCAAGCTATAATCTAACCCGTGATAAAACGGTGATATTAAAAGTCATCACAACCCCAGATAACTAATTTAGTTACAACACATAACTAGGGCTAGTAAAAACTTGAAAATAAAAGACATAAAGTAAAAATACGGTAAAGTAAATACTGAAAAGTGAATTACAATAAAATAAAATGCTAAGGTAAAAGGAATTACTTTTACTACTACTAATTTAGATATCTCCCATAAAATAATATATAAACTTGTGATTCTTTTTCCAACCAGCCATATAGGCGGTAACCTGATTAAGTCAAATTAAGTCCAACCAGCCATAAAGGCGGAACCAAAATTAAATTACCAACCGACCAATCTGGCGGTATCCTTTATTAGTCAGGTTTAAACCAGATTAAAATGAATTACCAACCGACCAATCTGGCGGTATCCTTTTGAAGTCAATATTTTAAATAGTGAATATATTATTTTTAAGGGAGATTAATCTAAATAGTAACAGTAAAAGAATTACCTTTCACCCTAGCTGGAGAAGTTACCTCATCATGGTAAATAGTAAAAACTGTAAAAAGTAAAAAACAAGTAAATTACTATTATTACAAAACGTAATTAAAATTAATTACAAAACTAAAAAACTAAAAATTAAAAGAAATTAGAGAGATAAACTCTCTCTTTAGATAGAATATAAGAGAGAGAGTGGTACAATGAATTCTGAAATCTCGAGCTCAATTTATAGGCCTCGGTAGGCTTCCAGCGTCGCGACGCCAGGGCCTTCAGCGTCGCTACGCCAACTTTTATCGACGTGGCACGCTCTGGTTCGCCGGTTTGAAGATTCTGGATAAGCTGATAAGGTGACACGTGGTGCGGTGGTTGGGCTTCAATTATTGTGACACGTGGAGGCTTCTGATTGGTCGATGAGATTCTTATCCGCCACGTGTCAGATAAGGATTAGATACTCAATGATTGATGCTGACAGGGCGCTGATGTGGCGGTGAGGTGGCGACACGTGGGAAAGAGACTGTCGGCATCGCAGGATTGCGACACGTGGCACTTCCTGATTGGCTGATGATGATGTGGCACGACACGTGGCAATTTTGACTTGTTGACTTGCTGACGTGGCTGATGACATGGAGACACGTAGGATGCCACGTGGCATACATGGCGATGATGACTGTCGGCATCGTAGGATGCTGACATGTGGCACGGCGCACGTTAGCAGATCGGCTGTCCTCGAGCAAAATATTCACAAAAATCAAGAAACTATACAAAATATTAGGTTAAATGAGTGGGAAATAGTGATAGATTTACCACTCATCACACCCCCAAACCTAACATTTTGCTAGTCCTCGAGCAAAATAATAAAATAAAATACAATAAACAATTAAAATTAAACCAAGCCACTTTCGTATGGATCACAGTTGCATTTAGCGTATGCAACAAGCCTTTAAACCCCTAGGTGTCCCTAATGGATGAGTTGTAGTCTCGTGAGGGTTTACAGTAATGCGATACCCACAAACATTTTATAAAAGTAAAAAGGTAGTGAAACTATTGCACACAAAAGCAAAAAGACAAGCGAAAAGAGAATAAAGATGTTAGTGACTAATCAGGTGAAACTTCTACTTCAAGTTATTAGTTGTTTTGTTTCTTTCTAAATTACAGAATAAGTAAATTCTCCGATTATTTTTACCATTCTTCATATACACATCCAACAAGATATTAATCAACTCATTTTTGCCCACAACAGTCATAAGTGCAGTTGATAAGAGAGAAATATTTTTGTCCTAAAGTTCTATCAGATTTCACACCTTTTGGTAGCAATGGAATAATTTTTCTGATTTTTCTGATTTTTTCTTTGATTTTTTTTTTATTTATATACAATATCTTCCATCTATGTAACGAGTGTTGGGTCGGTGGCTCCAAACCAGTTGGCTTTAGGGCACCAGGTGTTAAGACACCCCTACAGACTTAATTACTCAGATTTCAGATATATATTTTTTTACAGCATCTTTGATCCATGTAGCGAGCTTTGGGCCAGTGACTCCCAAACCAGTTGGTTTTAGGGCACTAGGTGTTAAAACACCCTTACAGACTTAATAACTCGGATCTCAGATTTTTTTTTTACTCTACTGCTTTTTGAGATGCTTCCTCTCAATTAAACTAGCACTGAATATTACAAACTTTTCAATTTTAACTCATGTCTGTATGTTACTATATATATTGATAATACTTGTCAACTGAACATATGAAGATCATTTTAGTTGTTTTATGGAGAATTCACAATTAAATAATTTTAAATGAAATAAACAAAAATTAACTTATTTCGAAAATGGTTTTAGATACGTCTCAGGAGTGGAAACTCCTTACTCAGCTATCTCTTACCAATTTCACTTTTTTTAGTCAAAATAAAAACACAAAATATTTTTGTAATTTTTGAAAATTTTCAAATTTTTTTTTTTGTATTTTTCGAAAAATTTTGGACTAAAAATAAAAACACACAAACTAAAAATAAAGTACTGATCAACTAATTCCCTCCCCCAAACCTAAATGAGACATTGTCCCCAATGTCTTAAACAGTAAAAGGAGAGTTAAGAAGGTCGTACCTGGTTAGCTGAAAATCTACAGGAAATTAAAGGTTAAGATCCAGATTATCCTACGCCTCTTACCACGATCGTCCTCGGACCAATTTATCTTTGAAAGAATAGGGTCAACTTGTGGTTCATAGGCTATGAGTTGGTCTATTAGATCCGGAGCAGTTCTGGCAGTAAAGAGGAGTTCTTTCACAGGTTTTGACACGAACCCATTTCTCCGAGCATCATCAAGAAACACACAAAGAAAATCATAAAATCCATCAACATCAAACAGTCCAAGCGGTTTCTGGTGTATGTTCAGGTTCGCCCAAGATAGAACTATAAAAATTTCCTCCAATGTGCCAAGCCACCTGGCAAAGCAATAAAAGCATCAGCACGGTTAATCATTACTACCAAATGTTCAGACATACCTGGCACGATCAGTTCCTCTCCGTTTGATGATCCAATAAGATTTTCCTCTGCCAAGGGTTTTGGGATGATTCCCAAAACGTGACTGCCTCCTTCCTGTACAGCCTTTGAAACGATCCCCATAAGTCCGAGATTACCTCCGCCATATATTAAGTGCATATTCCTTGCAGCTAAGACTCGACCCAATTCATGTGATGCCTCTACGTATTGTGGCTTAGTACCAATACTAGTACCGCAAAACACACAGATGTTTTCAACTCATCTTCTTGAAGTGGCTTCCATTTTTTTTTTTCTGTATTTCTTTCTCAAATCAGGATGCCTTCAAAGTACAATGACGGGCTGATTTTATAGTACCTGAAAAGGGTGAGTAAAAATAGCACAAGTATCTTCCAGAGGACGATTAGTAGCGAATTAATATCGTTATAGTCAAAAAGGTATGGATCCTGTCGGAGAAAATTAAAATAAAACAACAAAACAAATCACAATTATTAAGAAAAGACAAAGAGATATAATATTTACAAAAAAAGTAACGGCTTCGATTGACGTCTATGCATCAGGGACAAGCTTCCCATCCAATTTTCTTATAAATTGGCAAAAGGGTCTTTTTGAGTCAGATTCCCGAGACTTAACAGTTGTCTTTCCTTTTGGAATTGTGCATATAACATGCGAATTTCATGATACACACATCCACTGGGATGCGTCTCAAGAGTTTAGATATGTCATCCAAAGACTCCTTACTCAAGCCATCCCTAATGAAGTTAATCTTATCTTCGCGGTTATCAGACACCATTCCTAAAGAACGACAACGAGTATTACAAAATATGCGAGCACATTTATAACAAACACACATTCTTTTGGCTCTTCTCTTTTTAGCATATGTGCTCTTTCCTAAACCAGACAGATGTGAAATAAAAGAGTCAGAAGACTCACCTGCCAATCGGACCCGTGCTTCAATAATCCAACGAATGTCAGTAGGAATACCTTTGATCATCAGTAATCTCATTCGTTCTAAGCGAGCTTTGTAAACTTTCATCAGAGATTTTTGAGGGAGAGAAGGAAATTGCTTGTGAAGATTTGCGAGAGCTTCTTCCATCTTGAAATGACTAAACCTGCAAAAATTAAACACACAAAAATAAAACACACCAAATCACATTATATACAAAAATTGCATGGGTTGCCTCCCTGCTAGCGCTAAGTTTAACGTCGACAGCTAGACGTGACTTCTCGAACGTTAGGCTGGATCTGAAAGTGTGACACTTTCTTTTTGTCGCTCAAATGATTCTCCCCAGTAGTGCTTAACACGCTTGTTTTTAACCTTGAAAGTTTTGTTGGAGTCAGGATCATGTATCTCAACGGCTCTATTTGGTAAAACTTTGGTGATCACAAATGGACCTGAACACCGTGATTTTGGCTTCCATGGGAAGAATTTCACTCTTGATTTGTTTAACAGTACCTTCTGCCTTGGTTCCAGTTGTATGCGCACTAACTTCTCATCATGTATTTTCTTTGCCTTTTCTTTGTATAATTTGGCATTCTCAAAAGGCTGATTGTGGAATTCTTCCAATTCGTTGAGCTGGTGGAAATTTTTCTCTTCTGTTGCTTGTAGTGCAAGAATTGGATTTTTCAGTACGCAATGCGCTTTATTTTCAGGCTCCGCAGGTAATTGACATGCTTTAAGTTTGTCAGTCGAACTTTGTCTTTCATCAGAGTTCTGATCGGTACTATGTATCACATCAAGTCTGAAACATTCCTCCTTCTTTTCATCATCTGGGAAATTCATGGCCTTGAAAACATTGAATGTTACTTCTTGGTCCTGTACCCTCATGGTTAATTCTCCTTTTTGTACATCAATAATGGTTCGACCTGTAGCCAAGAACGGTCTCCCGAGGATGATTGGCACGTCTGCGTCTTCCTCCATAGCAGGGACAATAAAATCTGCTGGGAAAATGAATTTGTCAACCTTGACCAGCACATCCTCAACTACGCCTCTTGGAAATACGAGCGTTCTATCAGCAAGTTGTAGAGAGACTGAAGTTGGCATTGTTTCTCCAATCTGTAATTTCCTGAAAATAGAGAAAGGCATCAAGTTAACACTCGCACCTAAATCACACAAAGCCTTACCAAAGTTATGTTCTCCTATGACGTAAGGAACAGTGAAACTGCCAGGATTTTTCAACTTCGGGGGAAGTTTCCTCTGAATGATGGCACTGCATTCTTCTGTTAATGCTATTGTCTCGTAATCTCCCAATCTCCGTTTTCGTGAAAGAATATCTTTCATGAATTTGGCATAGGTGGGCATTTGTTCCAATGCTTCTGCAAATGGAATGTTGATATGCAGCTTTTTGAAGATCTCCAGGAACCGAGAAAACTGCTTGTCCAATTTGTTCTTCTGAAGACGTTGAGGAAAAGGTGGAGGTGGAGTGATCTGTTCTTTTTCCTTTGCTTCTTTTTCCTCCATCTGTTGCTTTGTTTCTTTTGGAACTTCCTCAGCAGTTGTTTGGCTCCAACATCTTTGTTGATTTCAGTACCGCTTTTTAACATGATGGCATGACATTGCTCCTTCCCCATGTTCCTTGGATTTGGCTCTGTGTTGCTAGGAAGGGTACCTGGCGGTCTGTAACTCTGAGCATTGCTAGTTGTCCGATTTGATTCTCTAGTGCTTTGATAGAGGCTGAATGGATTGGATTCAATGCTACTTGATTGAAAAATAGCATCATATCTTGCTGCTTGAGAGTCGTGTTTTGCTTCCATCTTTTTCAAGTAGGTCAACACTTCTGTTATTCCTGGTTCATTTGCCTGCTCCTAGCCTTTGTTCTGTTGTTGGAATTCAGGTGGTGGATAGTTCTGTTGTTGACATGAATTGTTACTCCATGCGAAATTAGGATGATTCCTCCACCCTGGGTTGTAGTGTTGGAATATGGATTGTTCCCCTGTCTGTTGAAATTGTTGACATAATTCACCGTTTCTTCAAGTTGGTTTAGTTCTGGTGCTCCTCCATATGGTGAACTTGTGGATCCAGTGGTAAGAGTCTCCATGAATTTGCATATCTGATCTAGCTTGGCGTTGACTGCTGTATTGGCTCCACTTTCATAAATTCTGCAATTCTTTGGATCATGCTCCTTTCTGTTGGCCACAAGGAATTGTTGTTGGCCATTTCTTCAATTAAGTCCCAGGCTTGATCTTCTCCTTTTGCCATCAAAGCTCCTCCAGCAGCATCGATTGGGGTTCTCATTATTCCAGAAAGTCCATTGTAGAAGGTCTGAACTTGTAGCCACTTTGCGATCTCATGATGAGGACATTTCCGGAGTAAATCTTTGAATCTTTCCCAAGCTTTGCAAAGGGATTCTGAATCTTGTTGCATGAAGGATGTGATGTCATTCCTTAACTTTGCAGTTCTGGCTGGTGGAAAGTATTTTGCAAGGAATTTGGTGGCTAGAGTGTTCCAAGTTGTGATAGAACCTGCTGGTAGTGAATGTAGACAAGCTTTAGCTCTGTCCTTCAAGGAGTATGGAAAAACTCGCAGTCTTATTGCTTCTTCAGCTGCTCGGTTGTAATTGAAAGTACCGCAAACTTCCAGGAAGTTGCTGATGTGGGCATTAGGATCTTCAGTTGCATTTCCCCCAAACTGCACTGACTGCTAAATCATCTGAATGCATGTTTTGATGTCACCCGCATTTGCTGGTAAGAGAGGAAGTACAATACAAGAAATGAGTCTGTCAACCACCGGAATGGTTCTGTCTCGAATAGGAATTGGTGGTACAACGTTCAAAGGTTCTGGTTCCATGTTGACTAAAGCTTCTAGGCCTTCTTCTCGCCTTTCCCTTCTCAACTGTCTGATGGTTCTTTCAATTTCCGGGTCAAGCGGTCGGAGTTCAAAGCTTCTGGTTCGTCTCATGTAGTTTCTGAGAACCTGAAACACAAGAAAACAACAACATTAAGTAAAAGAAATTAAATACAAGTAACATATCTAACCTTAAAACTAATAGTGAAAGATAAATAAGTCCCCGGCAACGGCGCCAAAAACTTGACCGGCGTAAACACACACGTATAACGCAAGCGCACGTATCGTTCAAGTAGTATAAAAATATTGATCCTACGAGGACTTAATATCTAATCTATTAATTAATGAGGTCAAATGATTACTAGTATCTAACAGGTTGATTGATTGATTTGAAATGATGACGATTCTAAATTTAAAAGCAAGTAAATAAAATTGTCGAAAATAGGTTTTAAGAAAATTCAATATTAAAAACTATCTAGGATTGTGATTTCTTCCAATATCATTTTAAAGATGAAGTGGTTATCTTAAAGTTGGGTAATATATTGATTTATTAACCTGGAACACTAAATTATGTGTAAGCCTCTGTCGATTGTCAGACACAAATACCCAGTTTAACCCAATAGAACCATATGTCTATGTCAACCAAATTATCTGGATTCATTAAGTTTAAGTTCCAATTATGGCTACCCCTGCCCGACAGGTATATTTCTATCCTGTAAGGAAATCTATTAAAGGGTTATCTATCCTCAAGGAAGATCGTGGGCTATTGAGTCTAAGGCTGAAACCTAAAATCCCTATGTCTAGTTAGTTTTAGATTTACCAGATCAATTTTATTAATGGCCAGTTAATGAAAAAGCATTAAGATTAAGACTCAATAAATAAATCTTTATATTACCCAAGCTATAATCTAACCCCTTATAAAACGGTGATATTAAAAGTCATCACAACCCTAGATAACTAATTTAGTTACAACACATAACTAGGGCTAGTAAAAACTTGAAAATAAAAGACATAAAGTAAAAATGCGGTAAAGTAAATACTGAAAAGTGAATTACAATAAAATAAAATGCTAAGGTAAAAGGAATTACTTTTACTACTACTAATTTAGATATCTCCCATAAAATAATATATAAACTTGTGATTATTTTTCCACCAGCCATATAGGCGGTAACCTGATTAAGTCAAATTAAGTCCAACCAGCCATAAAGGCGGAACCAAAATTAAATTACCAACCGACCAATCTGGCGGTATCCTTTATTAGTCAGGTTTAAACCAGATTAAAATGAATTACCAACCGACCAATCTGGCGATATCCTTTTTAAGTCAATATTTTAAATAGTGAATATATTATTTTTAAGGGAGATTAATCTAAATAGTAACAGTAAAAGAATTACCTTTCACCATAGCTGGAGAAGTTACCTCCCCATGGTAAATAGTAAAAACTGTAAAAAGTAAAAAATAAGTAAATTACTATTATTACAAAACGTAATTCAATTAATTACAAAACTAAAAACTAAAAATTAAAAGAATTAGAGAGAGAAATTAAAATTAAAAGAAATTAAAACTAAAACTGAAATCTCGAGCTCAATTTATAGGCCTCGGTAGGCTTCCAGCATGGCGACGCCAGGGCCTTCAGCGTCGCTACGCCAGCTTTTGTCGACGTGGCACGCTCTGGTTCGCCGGTTTGAAGATTCTGGATAAGCTGATAAGGTGACACGTGGCGCGGTGGTTGGGCTTCAATTATTATGACATGTGGCGGCTTCTGATTGGTCGATGAGATTCTTATCCGCCACGTGTCAGATAAGGATTAGATACTCAATGATTGATGCTGACATGGCGCTGATGTGGCGGTGAGGTGGCGATGACGTGGCGACACGTGGGAAAGAGACTGTCGGCACCTCAGGATTGTGACACGTGGCACTTCCTGATTGGTTGATGATGATGTGGCATGACCGTGGCAATGTTGACTTATTGACTTGCTGACGTGGCTGATGACATGGAGACACGTAGGATGCCACGTGGCACACGTGGCGATGATGACTGTCGGCACCGTAGGATGCTGACACGTGGCATGGCGCACGTTAGTAGATTGACTGTGATGGTGACATGTGGCACGGCGCACGTTAGCAAAGTCAAACTTTTCTCAGTTTCTGATTTGTGGACCCGGCGCACGTTAGCACTGTTCAGCGCATTTTAGGCGTCGCGACGCTGAAGGTATTAGCGTCGCGACGCGAACAATTTACTGAATTGCCATTTTCGTCCAATTTTCACTGTTTTGGCCCAAATCACCTCCAGAATGTCCTGAAACTTTATTTATCTACAAAATAACACAAAACACATCAAAATATTCACAAAATCAAGAAACTATACAAAATATTAGGTTAAATTAGTGGGAAATAGTGATAGATTTACCACTCATCATTAGATCACCAAGATATATAAATGATAGGAAGTCCCTGTGATTTGTTCCTGGATTGAGAATGATATGAGACAGTATCAATCCACAAAAGATAAATCATTAAATATCCATAGTCAGAGCATTATCGAGATTGGACATCGATGAATGCGTAAAAGACTAGTATTACACTTGTGCGCGTTGTGAGGGCACAACGGCATAGTTATCATAAATTTGGGTATAGGATACTCATGCAAGTGTAATAGGAGGTTGTGTTTCTCCGATGGTACGGGAAACAGCTTCGCTCTGGATAGACCCCTTGGAATTCCATTGGTAGTATGACTATGTGCCTATGGAAATCCGAAATCAGGGTAGGTGTATTTGGTCTTAACCTGAGACTTGCACCGCTAATACTTGTGACAATTAATATACTTTGGTTGAGGTCGTTCAGGGCTTTAACAGGTTCTGTGTACGCCGATGCTGGGTATATTGAGAATCGTAGTGTGTTTTGTGTGATGTCAAGACGGAAGTGTCACTCCAGTCATATGGAGTTGATGATCGCGCAGGGATACAGAACTGGTTCTCTATATAAAGTTGCAACCGTCGGGATAATATGACTTGGTCATGATTATCCAATATTAAAGAGACTAGTTGCTCGTAATCTGATATTGCTTCGTACGGGGCAGACATTGTACCAGCCCCAGGCCTTGCATGTGATCATCCGATACTGGACAGAAATACGCAATAGTACGTATACTACGCCTGATACAGATCCTTTATTCCTGTAAGGATATTTCCGGAGAATTGGGTAGGCATGGCGCTTTGCTAGAGGCCAACCTTGTCTTGTAAATCGGTATAAACGTAGTAGGAGATACTTACGTGTTCGGATAGTCCGACGACCGAATTACTGCCAACATATCCGGGGATCTCAAGGGTCGCTTCCCAAAGATTCACTGATGACGTATGACTCGCACTTTTATTAATCTGGGATTAATTAGATGAGAGAGAAAATTAATCTGGGATTAATTGCCGAGATATTTTATCTGGGATAAAATATCATTTAAAGAGAGATAACGATTAATTTGGAATTAATCGGTAAATTAATATATTTGATATATTAAACGAAATTGGATTTCGACGCGGAATTAAAATTAGATTTTAATTCGGGCGAACGAGTTAATTTAGAATTAATTCGTTAGCGATGTGAATAGTGACTTCGCTAGGCGTAATCATTTAATTACGACGCAACAGAAAATTCGTTAATTTGGAATTAGCGAACCCGAGCCCGAGATTATTTGCGAGCGCATTCACATTTCGAATTCGAGTGTGTCACGTCAAATCAAGCGTCAAATCGCTAGTCGCATCAAGCGTCAAATCACTTGTCACTTTGAGTGATGTGACTTGACAACTTGTGATTGATGTGATTGAGTGATGTGTGTGGTTGGCATTTGTGGGTATTAATTGCCTTGACTTTTGAAACCAAATTTTGTGTATTTGATTTGTAAAATCAATTACCAAAATTACATAACACATTTATCTCTCTCTCTCCTCCATTCTTCTTCTCTCTCACGCCCATAAGGGCTCATTTCTGGTTTCATTTTTCTCTGGGCAGAACCGAAATTAGAAGGGAAGCAAGTGTGATTTTGTGGCAAAATCGAGAGTGCTACCACACTCCGGGATCATGCGAAGGTGATATGGAAGTCCACCCATGAGCCGGGAATCACCACGACGAAGCTTGGAGCTTGGAAGTTATCTCCAATGGCCGAAACCAGTGAGGGAATGCAGCTCACTGCCAAACCAGTGAAGAGGCAGAATCTGAAATTTTTTGTTGCCTCCGCGTCGCTCAACCGCTCGATGTAAGTATTCCGCAACTTCCCTCGAATGTATTCACACATGTTCATCGCTTTATTTGTGATCCTTGGGACAGATAATCTCCAACAATGGTATCAGAGCTTGGTTAAAAGCATGAAAATTATTTAGGGCTTAAAATTGGCAAACTTGATTTTGGGCATGATTAATGAAATTGGATGGATTAGTATGCTTAAATGTGTTTGAATTAAAGATTGATTAGATCAATTTGTTGAAATTGTGTTTGGAACAAATTTCCCCCAATATTTTGGTCATGGCCGAATGGATAGAGCCCTAAATGTCTTGGTGATTTTTGATTTTGATCATTGGATGTGTTGGAAATATTCGGGATAATGATTAATGTCGATTGTGGAATTAATTGGATTGAATTCGAATCGGACGTAAAATCCCCAAATTGCCGAGAGCATAAGAGCATGATTGGGTTTGATTTTAATTAATTTGTGTTTGACACTAATTGATGTAGATGAGCATGATTAATTAGCCTAATTTGTGTTTTGGAAATAATGATTTGGGTGATTATTATGTTAATGCACTTTGATTATTAAATTGTAAAATGGATTTTAGTAATTTAGTTAATTGGGCCTTAAATTGGATTTGGGCTTGTTTGTTGTAATTGGGCTTATTGGGCTTTGTTGTACAAAGTTGGGTTAAGGCAAATTGGATTGGATCCAATTGGGCCCAAAACCGCTTCCATAAAGCCCAAATTCGACAATGGACCTTTAAAGTTTAATTGGGCCTAATGGGCCAAGATTGATTTCTAGGCTTATGGGGTAACTCCCGGATTGGATTTTGGTTATTCGGTTTGACCCGAGTTGACCAAAGTCCACGCCTCAATAAATTAATTAAAGCCATTGGACTTTAATTAAATTAACGTTGGACGTTAATCGGGCTTTGAGACCCGTAACGATTAAATTTGGAATTTAAGTCGTAAAGGTTTATTAAATAAAGTAAAGTGTAGTAATTTAATTTGAATTAAATAGCGAATTAGAATTGAATGCATATTAAATTGGATTTAATGATGTAGTTTAATTTAATTCGAGAATTTGTACTTTGAGTACTTATTCCGCAAAAGAGTTTGACTCGAGCAAAATCAAATCGTTGTTTGAATATTGGATGGTCACAATTAATCATATTAATTAATTTGATTAGATTGATTGATAACATGCTTGGTGAATGCAGGTTGCGATGCATGCATAATGTATATCAATGATATTAGATGGGTTGGACATTTTAGAAATTGTTATAATAAATTTGATTTATTATTGGACCTGCGTGTCCAGCCTTATTACCTCCTTTTCTTTGTATTCTCTTCTCACCTATTCCCCTCAATGTGAATGAGGTTTCTTAGAAGTTTAGTGTAACGGGTAGAAGAAATATTGTGCTAGCGGGAGAGAGAAATGGGAGAGATCTTGATCTAGGATCATTGTGTAAATATCCATCCACATTGTAGGGTTTTTAGGGGCTAAATCCGGTAGTAACGCAGCGGAAGCGGCGGAAGATCGTATCTTTCGATTTCAAAACTTTTTCTCGGATTAATTAAATAAACATATTTATTTAATTATCCAATAATCAAATTATGAAATAAAATTCAAATGAATCATATTCAAGTGAATTTACCGAATTACCCTTATATTGGTATTTTGTCCATTTTAGTCCGAAATTGATCTAATCAATTTTGAATGATTCTAAATCATTTCTAAGATGAACTTAGCATGTTCAAAACATCAAAACACCAAAAGCACCAAAAATCCCAAATTTCTTCATCAAGGCCGAATGCACTCATTAGTGCCATTTTGTGCACTTTGTCATTTCATGCATCAAAACACATCAAGATGTAATCCAATGAACATGAAACTTTATATGCATCATATACACATCCAAATACACAACATATATGAAAACCCCCAAATTTGGAATTGGTCATGAACCCTAATTTTTCAATTTCTTCAAATTGGACAAATTAGACCAAATTGGTTAAATCCATACTTCAATCATGTTTCTTCCATCCAATCAAGTCTCAACACAATGAAACAACTATAGAACAATTCTAGGTCATTTAAGAGTGGGTCAATAACTCTAGAATGGCAACAAGGTTCTAAAACCTTAAAAGAATGCTTATTACTACACTAGTAATAAACTTCCAACATCATACATGCAAATCACCTTCATCAAACTTTTATCCATCAAAAGTACAAAGAATAAAGAATAGAAAAACTCAAGAACATCACAAGATGTTGCCCACAACAAGAGGAACAAATTACTCTCTAATGGAAGGTTGGAAATACTTACTAAATTCCAAGCTTTTCCTTGTTTTTCTTTTCTTTTCTCTCTACCTTCTTTTTTCCTGTTTTAATGGAGTTTTGATAAAGTGAATGGTTAATGAAACCCTAAAATAAATGAAACAATATATACTTGCCCAATGCAGCCTTGGCCGAATTTGGCTAAGAATAATATCTAGATATTATATTTTTGTTTCATTTAATAACAACTTGTCAACTTGCAATTTAATCATCAAACAATTTAATGAATAAAGTAAGTCAACAAATGCAACTCAAAAATATAACATTATATTTATATTAGGGTCTTGGCCGAATTTGATACAAAATAAAGGAAAAAAGATATTTCAATTTTAACAATTAAACAAATATCCAAGGAAGTCAAATTCAATTTGACAACCTTTTCCTTTAATGTAAAGTCAAACATTTACACTTATAATCATTTCCTAACTTTATCATTTGGTAAGATATTTATATTTTAATTATATTAATCATTTAACAATTAAATAATTAAATAATTAATTAAATATAAATATCTCAAATATATGTATTATATTTACTTTAAATATCTCAAATACATATATTAATGATATATGTCAAATACCTTTATTTGACAATTTATTAATGTGTATTTAATAATATCATATATTAAATACAAATACACATTAATTAGGAAATGACGGTTCGGCCCGTTCGCATGTATTTTTCGTTTAACGTTTAAACGATTTATAAATAATCATCATTATTCATAAAAGTTGCCCTAGTGCTCTACGAGTATGTTTCATTATTGAGACTCTCTAGATTCAGGTATATCCGTCACGAAATCCAATTTCATGTCCATAATCTATCCACCCGTAGATTATGACGATCACGGATAACTAGCTGAATCATACAGGTCGAGGTCATTGCATACGTATAATCCCTCCGTCACAGGTATCCGATAATCCCAGAGATATAGATGTAAACGTCAAATCTCTATAGGTATTATCTCGTCGACGTATCTATTAGCAATCTCTAAATAACACTCGGAACTTACTTCCGATGTATACTGTGGCCACAGATTTAACAGACTGCTATATATATGGACTACCTATGCTCTGTACACAGAACTGACGGATCCTATCTTGACACACACAGGATATCCTGAGGATCGATCCACACCCAACGAACAGGCGGAGGTCTGATCTAAATAGATCGGTGACGTGACTGCCATCTAAGTGTGGAGGATGTCTCATACATCCACAGTGGTGTCTCAAGTCGAAGGACCACTATGCTACTCAACCCGAGAAGATTCTTATTGACGTTGGCGTACCATCCATTAAGAATCTTCGGTGAGCCGTTCAGTGTTTATCCACTATAAAAACACTACACGTCTATACGAGTCTCCCTAGACTCATGGTTCATTGGGATAAACCATCGGACCAAGTCTCGATATACGACATGTACTGGTCTCAACGGATTTGACTAACCGACCCGTGTTAGCAAATCTTGACCAGGAACTATGTTTGATAATACATATAGCAGTGACACTTCCCAATGTCAATTACAAACTAACTTTGTAACTGTGTACTGCATTATATATTATCGGGCCTTTGTCTAATATATACATATCACTAAACACATTTAGTTTCAATCTAATCGTAATCAGATCGAATACGTATATAAGAACAAGAGGTGCAACCATAAATAAGTAATATTATGGAATAAGGGGATGTTCGTATTCATGAATCAGACATAAATACGGTCCGGATTGGCGCTCTGAGCACCAACCCCAACAATTTCTCCCACTTGCTCTAGTGCCAATCCACGGTATCATATATACACGTCTCAATGTGCATCGTATGCACATGGCCCTCAAAAGCTCACCCAGTACTTAAGAGGTAGGAAACAAGTCCGCTATGACATATTGAGTTTGTCAAACAAACTCTATCGTTTCCCATAGTCAGCATCATTCATATTTTGTAGAATCTAAATTATACATTAATATGAATGGATGCTATATCTGTATTATGCTACAGCTACTAAGTTGTCCAAGTATTTAGGGATCAAATCCAAAAATACTATGAGGACAACCGCAAGCACAACACCAATTTAAAACTTCTAATTTAAAAGGTCACTATGCAACTTCATTCATAAGTCAATACTTCAAAAGTTGCATTTGATTCCACTAAATAGTAGAATCCTTCGTGACACTCCCACTGCATTTTTGTGACTCTTTATGACGTAGACTGTCTAACGTCATAATTAGTCTCAAAACTAATATGACCCTAATGGTTGCAGACTGTATTCTCCATGAATTAGAAACTCGTTCTTAATATCTCAAAGATCACAAAGAACGTGTTTCAAGATCCATCATATGGTCTATAGGATGTCAAAATAACTCGTAACAATTACGATTAAATCGACATCGATAATCGCACATAATAAAGTATTCACTATGTCATCATCAAATGATACATAATATTGTTTAGACATTCTAATCAATATCTCTTTCGAAAAAGGAATCATCTTTTACGAAAGATGAATACTATGTATAAGACACACAATAACTGTCGAACAGTTATACTAACTGTCATACAGATAGCCTTGTTATGTCCTTCATTAGATCATATCTAATGTACGACTAATAGGAGTATCTCACAAGTCTCCAAGTTTTATATCATATATAAAACTTTATATCAAATATAACAGAGACTACTCCCACTGCTTTCACGGAGTAAAGAAGACTTAGGTAAATCTTTTACCTCACAAACATCTCATTATTACTATAATAATGATAATGTCGTTAGATATATAACACTAGAAAGTAATATGTACGCTCCCACTAACCCTTCTAATCACATATGTATTCTCTATACTTTGACAAGATCAGACAATCTGACGATATCAAAAATAGAGAACACATATTTTGGAAAGACTTATCCGAGTCTACAATAGGCTCTATAAGCTAGCACACTAAACTGCGATCTCAGCAGAACACAAACTCTAGGGCCATTTCAGAATGAACTCTTCAAATAAGGAAATCACAACTGATCTCTTATCTGAATAAGTCATCCAAAAACGCCACTTTGCATTCTTTAGCTAAAATATACAGTTTATTATCAACATTAACCAATATATCTTTAATTGTTCAATTAGTGTGACTAGAGATAAGTTTTCTCAGAATCTACAATAGATTGCTGAGTATAACTTTTCTCACTGTCATACTGTAAAGGTCAAACCTTTAATAAGCTCACATGCTTTCGCTGCGCAAACAATTAGCACATATCATGAACTAATTCATAATGAAAGCTTAATCAAGTTCAAAACTTGATCGTAGTAAGCTATGAACAATCTTAGATCTAAGGTTCAATGGTGAACTTCCAGAATCGATATCAAATATCGCTTCCATTATAAGTTATAGGATAATTTTTCTTCAATAAGAAAACAACGGAACCATTAAGTATCAAATACTCGTGAATGATTCTGTTATCCTATTGGACTTGTACGGAAGATGTATAAGGTTGTTTCATCTTATTAATTACGTAGTTCCATTTATAATTTATCATTCTCACATTTGACTTCAATAAGTCAAGTCTTTTCTACAATAGTTAACATCTGATGTTACACACCAAGTAATAAAACGATTTTATTACTTAGAATCGTAGGAAAGATATTCTATTAAATAGAATACAATATTCTATTAAACAGAATAAACGATAAACTTTTACTTATACCTCCGAGGTGTAAGTAATTTCCATTATATAACTATTATATAAAAGAAAGATTGAAATCTCAAACTTTTCAAGATTCAAATTTTCTACCTATACATACATCATATATGCAACTGTAGAAAATAATGGAACATTAATTAAAGAGATGAATTAGTGTTACTGGAGTATAACCCCAAGAGTATTGAAACTAATTCGGTAACATTCAATATCAACGAATCAAATCATATAAGATTCGATTGCTCCCACTACTCAATTCCATCAAGATGGAATCGTGGAAGAATAATATTGAATATGAATCATATTCACTAAATAACCTTAGAACTAATTGCTTTAAATTCATACGTTTGATCGTATCAAAGATCTTTGAACAGTTCAAAGACATGTTATGAATTTTGAGGATAGAATTCTCTAAAACCTTTAGATTGAATATATTTGAACAAGTCAAAAATGTTCAATCTACGTTTCATCAGAACGGATTGAAAGTACTTGATACTTTCAAGACTTTCAATATGTGTTCCTTCAGAAACACGTAACTAAGTTATGACAATTCATCAACTAAGTTACGAAGTAAAGAAAACTACCTTAAGCAATTATTATTTATTAAACTACATACATCCAATGTATCAGTTAAATAAATCTGGTGGTCCAATGACAATCATTGGTTAAACGAGATCTTAATCACTTCCTGAATACAATATTCATTAAATGGATAAGGATGTGTGTGTGATCTAGTATCAAACCATCCTTTACCATACGGAATAAGCATCCAATGCTTAAGTGATTAAACTCATAAAGCACCGTTCTAAATTATTTACTTTACCGAATAATTTTTCTTAATGTTTATCTCTACGTCAATGACACTACTAGTTATTATAAAATATGTAACAATTGTTTATAAAGAACAAGTGACTATCCAATAGTCGCAAGTTCCGATATCAAATATCAAAACAATCGTTAACCAATATTTCAAATAACTAGACGGGAGATCTGGTATCCAATACCTATAGTTGTAGTATTGTGAAAATCGATATTTTCTATACACAAATATACGCATCTCCTTTCTTTAGCTTTACTATTTGCATTCAACTATTCACAACAATTGTAAATAACTGATTAGCAAATTGTGTCAGACACATTACCTCTAAAGGTAATTAAAGCTTAGAAACGTCATTACTAGATAAAAAATACCTAATAGGGCTTTCTTAATGCCAGTCAAGAATCTCGAGACATGAACTAATTCAAGTCAATTCTTACTGCATAAGAAACTATTGTCTCTAAAGTATTATATCCTAAGGGGATATCTATCTAGATTATCTATATGACTTAGAAACTAAGTCATTAACCATCTTTATTTTTGAAGAAAATCGGAACAACAGTTCCCGATGGTTTAGACTAATCTAATAATATCCTAGTCTATTAGTATCTAGAACCTATTCTAGAATAACTGCAACCAAGAGTCTAGTCAGATAACATATCAAATATGTGTGCAGTAAATAAAAGTTTAATTCTATCTACTATAGAATAAGGAAAAAACAAGCGGCAATTTCCATAATAACATACACTGCCTAAGTTATGGAATATTTTAAACTTAGCAGTGCCTCCCACTATTTTACGTAATGCCGTAATCCCCAACAGAAAAACGAGAATTCAATAATTAAATCGAATTCCATAATGGGAAGAGGACCCCATGAATATATTTCCACTCACAGCAGAGGCATGGTCTCGCCGACGTATATTCACAGGTAGACAACTAATTGTCAATCACTCACTAGTGACTCCGAGGTTCCGGTCCTGGTCGTTTCTCGTTGTCGCTGCGAAGGCAGGCCCACAAGGAGACGTACCAAGGTTAAACTTGTCAATGATAAACTCAAGTTACTTGCATAACCCTGACAGCTAGGGCACGTTCAGGATTCCGCTTTCGCTTGAATTTATCTAGTATCTAATATACATTCGGCATAAATAAATTTCTATCAGCTACACCCTCACAGCAGAGGCACGGTCTCGGATGTAGTCAACGAAAAGATATTTATAAACCGTATTGACAAGACGGACCAAGAAACAAGTATTCCAAATACTAGTTACTTTAAACCTTATTAAGCGGGGATATTCCATTAAGTGTCATACACCCTAAATCTAATCAAATTAGATTATAACATGCATGTATAAAGTCAAGAAAACATGATTAAACATTGAATAAAAACTAATCATTTATGGAGGCCTAGAATCAGACTCGCTCTGATACCATTTTGTAGGGTTTTTAGGGGCTAAATCCGGTAACGCAGCGGAAGCGGCGGAAGATCGTATCTTCCGATTTCAAAACTTTTTCTCGGATTAATTAAATAAACATATTTATTTAATTATCCAATAATCAAATTATGAAATAAAATTCAAATGAATCATATTCAAGTGAATTTACCGAATTACCCTTATATTGGTATTTTGTCCATTTTAGTCCGAAATTGATCTAATCAATTTTGAATGATTCTAAATCATTTCTAAGATGAACTTAGCATGTTCAAAACATCAAAACACCAAAAGCACCAAAAATCCAATTTTCTTCATTTGGCCGAATGCACTCATTAGTGCCATTTTGTGCACTTTGTCATTTCATGCTTCAAAACACATCAAGATGTAATCCAATCAACATGAAACTTATATGCATCATATACACATCCAAATACACAACATATATGAAAACCCCCAAATTTGGAATTGGTCATGAACCCTAATTTTTCAATTTCTTCAAATTGGACAAATTAGACCAAATTGGTTAAATCAATACTTCAATCATGTTTCTTCCATCCAATCAAGTCTCAACACAATGAAACAACTATAGAACAATTCTAGGTCATTTAAGAGTGGGTCAATAACTCTAGAATGGCAACAAGGTTCTAAAACCTTAAAAGAATGCTTATTACTACACTAGTAATAACTTCCAACATCATACATGCAAATCACCTTCATCAAACTTTTATCCATCAAAAGTACAAAGAATAAAGAATAGAAAAACTCAAGAACATCACAAGATGTTGCCCACAACAAGAGGAACAAATTACTCTCTAATGGAAGGTTGGAAATACTTACTAAATTCCAAGCTTTTCCTTGTTTTTCTTTTCTTTTCTCTCTACCTTCTTTGCCTTGTTTTAATGGAGTTTTGATAAAGTGAAATGGTTAATGAAACCCTAAAATAAATGAAACAATATATACTTGCCCAAAATGCAAGCCTTGGCCGAATTTGGCTAAGAAATAATATCTAGATATTATATTTTTGTTTCATTTAATAACAACTTGTCAACTTGCAACTTTAATCATCAAACAATTCAATGAATAAAGTAAGTCAACAATGCAACTCAAAAATATAACAATTATATTTATTTAGGGTCTTGGCCGAATTTGATACAAAATAAAGGAAAAAAGATATTTCAATTTTAAACATTTAAAATAAATATCCAAGGAAGTCAAATTCAATTTGACAACCTTTTCCTTTAATGTAAAGTCAAAATTTACACTTATAATCATTTCCTAACTTTATCATTTGGTAAGATATTTATATTTTAATTATATTAATCATTTAACAATTAAATAATTAAATAATTAATTAAATTAAATATCTCAAATATATGTATTATATTTACTTTAAATATCTCAAATACATATATTAATGATATATGTCAAATACCTTTATTTGACAATTTATTAATGTGTATTTAATAATATCATATATTAAATACAAATACACATTAATTAGGAAATGACGGTTCGGCCCGTTCGCATGTATTTTTCGTTTAACGTTTAAACGATTTATAAATAATCATCATTATTCATAAAAGTTGCCCTAGTGCTCTACGAGTATATTTCATTATTGAGACTCTCTAGATTCAGGTATATCCGTCACGAAATCCAATTTCATGTCCATAATCTATCCACCCGTAGATTATGACGATCACAGATAAACTAGCTGAATCATACAGGTCGAGGTCATTGCATACGTATAATCCCTCCGTCACAGGTATCCGGATAATACCAGAGATATAGATGTAAACGTCAAATCTCTATAGGTATTATCCCGTCGACGTATCTATTAGCAATCTCTAAATAACACTCGAACTTACTTCCGATGTATACTGTGGCCACAGATTTAACAGACTGCTAATATATATGGACTACCTATGCTCTGTACACAGAACTGACGGATCCTATCTTGACACACACAGGATATCCTGAGGATCGATCCACACCCAACGAACAGGCGGAGGTCTGATCTAAATAGATCGGTGACGTGACTGCCATCTAAGTGTGGAGGATGTCTCATACATCCACAGTGGTGTCTCAAGTCGAAGGACCACTATGCTACTCAACCCGAGAAGATTCTTATTGACGTTGGCGTACCATCCATTAAGAATCTTCGGTGAGCCGTTCAGTGTTTATATCCACTATAAACACCTACACGTCTATACGAGTCTCCCTAGACTCATGGTTCATTGGGATAAACCATCGGACCAAGTCTCGATATACGACATGTACTGGTCTCAACGGATTTGACTAACCGACCCGTGTTAGCAAATCTTGACCAGGAACTATGTTTGATAATATACATATAGCAGTGACACTTCCCAATGTCAATTACAAACTAACTTTGTAACTGTGTACTGCATTATATATTATCGGGCCTTTGTCTAATATATACATATCACTAAACCATATTTAGTTTCAATCTAATCGTAATCAGATCGAATACGTATATAAGAACAAGAGGTGCAACCATAAATAAGTAATATTATGGAATAAGGGGATGTTTGTATTCATGAATCAGACATAAATACGGTCCCGATTGGCGCTCTGAGCACCAACCCCAACACACATATCATTATTACTTTCAATATTCGCTTTATTATGTGTTTAGAATGCATGCTTAGGTGTAGTATGATGATGACCCTTAACAATATAATAAATTGGTTTCCAATTTGCACTCGAAAAACCCTCGCAAATATAAGCGTATTTCCTTCCATTGAGTGATTCTCACTCAAGATCCGAGACTGGCATTGGCTGTTGGCCAACGTCAAGGCATTTTTCCGTCGAGGATGTGTTTGAATCACGAGAGCTTTGTTCCATGTCAGTTTCTTGTCCAAGTTGTGGTTTGTTGGCTAAAGTCAAGACCACTTCTTGTCATCGACATTGATTACGAAGCTTTCCATGGTCAATGGGTCGCGCTTGAATGGATCACTAAGTTGGTTGTGCCAAAGCCAGACTTAGTTGATTCAAAGGAAAAAAATGTTAGGTTAGTTATGTTTCGGACTTGGATGTCCCCCTACCGGATCTAGAATGGATTGGATCCAATCGATCTTAGAGATCTACCTAGTTAATTATCATACAATTTGTTGGCCAAAGTCAGATTGATTGTGTGATATTTACGGGATCCTAGCCCACTAGGAAACACAGTTTCCCGAGTACTAATCCTAGGAAAATGAAAGATTGACATTTAAACATAATCCTAGGGAAAATGTATTTAAATGGTTAATTTTCAATTGGGAATAAAATTTTAGGATGGTCCTGGAAAATAATAAGTTACTTTATTTGATAAAATAACATATTTGGCCTAAAGCCCGGAGTTAAGCAAATAGTCGAGCATAATCTTTGGAAGATTAATGTAATGATAACTTAAATGCTTAATACATTAAGCTTGTCGCAGTAGACTCCTTAATTTCTGAATCAGAACTAAGGATTAGATCCTTAAAGTATGATAATGAAATTGAAGGATCTTCATAAATCTATCTTTAGATTTTAGAAGTACTAAATTGCAATAAATAACTCTTGGAGAGTTAATTACTATTCTCAATGAGACAAAGTCAAAGTTTGCAATAAGGCAAGTAGCGCAAGGCGCACCTTACTTCGATATTCTAGAAACCCGAGGCTAGGCCAAAGGCTTTTGGAATGTGGAAAAGGGCAAATGCAATATCATTATAATCTTCTGGGAAGATAAAGGACATATCCCAAAATGTCTGCCTAAATGTGGCAAACGGGATCGCGGAAGCGTGACTGGCATTTGGACAAAGCAGACATGAAGGAATTGAAGACGAGCAAGGCTCTGACTTCAAATATGATTGTCATAAATATGTTCACTACTAGTATTAAAATTGGATTTTAAATACTTAGTGTGGTACATAAAATATATGTATTGATGTTCAGAATCTGCTTTGAGCAGGATACTGACTTTAGTAGAGATTTAATCTGCGAATTGGAAACGGGACGAAAGTCGCTGTTTTAACCGTAGATACCTAATTTTAGGAACTACCCTTGGGTGTGTACTTAAATTAGGGAACTGTTATAATGTAACTAGTTTGACTATAAACATTATCTCTGTATCAGTGTTTAACCCACTGTGGGTTTACCTTTATATTCTAGAAAACTAAAGTGTTTTATTATGTAAGGATGATATTAAGATAAACACATTAGATGTGAATAACAGAATTTATATTTTTGAATATAAATAAATCTCAAACATATTACATGACAAATAAATAGCTCAAACTGATTTGATCAGGTGAAACTAAATGTGGCATTGTTGTCAGGGACACAATCAAACAAGACTCGTATATCCGCACTTTTGAAGTGTGGGTACTAGGACTAATTTGATTCCAATCAAATGAAGTCTACGAATCTAGTTTATTGGGCAAAGTGCCTAAAACACTATTTACTTGGTAAAAGTGTAAATGCCACTGGTCTGTTAGCCCTAGTTCATTGTGAAGCAAGTGGGCCCATGTCTAGCTAGGCTAGATGTGGATATGAATATTTCGTGACCTATACGGATGTGGCATCGCGTTATGGTTATGTGTTTCTTTTGAAACACAAATCGGAAACTTTTATAGTTTCGACACGAAATAGACAAACAAATCGGCTAAAGTATTAAACTGTCACGGTAAGACCGTAATGGAAAATACTTAAGCAATAAGTTTCTAATATACTTGAAAGAGTATAGTATTCTTTCAAAGAGGACTCCTCCCGGAACACGTCAATTTGACGGTGTGTCCGAACTGAGTAACTGAATTTTATTGGACATGATAAGGTTAATCATGAGTCGTTCTGTGCTACCATTTCCTTCAACGGATAAACATTAAACAGTGCAGAACTTATTTTGAATAAGGTTCCATAAAATCCGTTTGACAGATTTCATATTAGATATGAAAGGGAAAGAAACCAGGTTTCTCATTCCTGAAAATTTGGGAATGCTGGGCATATGTTTGGATGATACCAAACTAGAACCCAAATTGGATAAGTGTCAAATTATAGGTTATCCCAAGGATACCAAAGTATAGTACTTATACAACTCACAAGAGAACAATTAGATTGTTACTCGCCATGTGGTTTTCCTAAGAGGAATACCGATATGCAGTGGTAAGTGGGAGGATAGTATAACTCGATGAAAATCGGAGTAATACCATTCCAGGCACCGAATCTTAATGGAAAGCAAATAGTTCATCAAGGATGAAACTATACCAGTAATATTCAAATACACAAGAACCGCGTAAGTCGGAGAGAGTTAGAAAACAACCTGGGTATGGGTTTCTGATCTCACCTCATAAAGATGTCAATCTTATTGAGGAATACCAACTGACTACGTACAAGGAAGTGATACAAGGTATCAACTCCCTATTATGACAAAGTGTCATGAATCCGAAATGGAATCCATGTATATCAACTATGTTTGGATACTAGTTGATGTACCGCAAGGCGTTATGCCTATTGGTACTTATAAGTCTTCAAGGAAGACATACATGGATGGCAACATACCAACGTATAAAGCTAGGCTTTTAGCGGAAAGGTATCATTATCAACATTGTGTTCATTACGATTCAACCTTTTACCTGTTGCCACGGTAAATCCATTTGGATAATGCTTGCTAAAACTGCGTGTTTCATTTATGAAATATGTTAGCTTAACGGGAAAATCGCTTTCCTGAAAAGGAAACCTTTTGGAGGATGTTTACAACATCCTGTCGATTTTGTCGTACCATAACTAGCAAACAAGGTTTGCAGGTTATTCAATCCATGTTTGGATTGAAGCAAACATAGGTTCTTGGAATTATCGTTTTGATATCATAATGGAGTATGATTTAATTCAAAATGAAAATGATTCTTGTGTATATAAGAGGGTTAGTGGGAGCGCACTGACAAGTGGATGTCCTATAAAAATAATGATAATATGTCATTTCTTGGAAATGATATTCCCATATAAAAACAATCGGCGAAAGCTTGGCTTTCGAGAAAATTCTCCGAGAAACCATACATTGAAAAATATACGTAACCTGGTATCTCATACGCTTTGAGCATATGGATTCACAAACAGGCCAATCCGAGTGACAGTCACTGGATTGATGTTAAGAACATCCGTTACTATCATAGAGATCTAAAGATGTTGTCTTAATCTTTGGAGATGGAGAACTTGAAGTGACTGAGATCACTGTAGCAAGTTTCCTAAACCGATAAAACGACTAAAAGTCGCAAGCGGTACTATACAGTTTGAATAACGGAACAGTGAGCTGGAAATCTTCCAAGCAAGATACTGTTACCGAATAAACAACAAATGCGTGTTATTGCTGCAGCTGAGGCAGCAATGGAAGCCTTCTGGGTCGATAAATAAATCTAATTAGATTAGATATAATTCTGTTAGTAGCTGAGCTAGGCTTGAGCACAGGCTAAAGAATTAATGGTCTCATCAACGATCCAGATACATACTTCGATATTCATCTGATTCGTTCGGATCATACATCGTGGCGATGTGATGATCGAATAAATCGCATCATATGATAATCATGAAAATCCGCTGATAAAAGCATTTCTCAGCAGTTTGAGCCAACCGTACATAGTTCGGGTGTCAAGCACTCGAGTGACTGGCTATAGGCCAAGTTGGAGATTGTTGGACAATTATGACCCATAGCGTCACTATTTGTACAGATCACGGTGTTGTTGTACAAATTAACTATGTGACAAAGGAGATTGCACTCTTATCATTTGTGATTAGATCACCAAGATATATAAATGATAGGAGGTCCCTGTGATTTGTTCCTGGATTGAGAATGATATGAGACAATATCAATCCACGAAGGATAAATCATTAAATATTCCTAGTCAGAGCATTATCGAGATTGGACATCGATGAATGCGTAAAAGACTAGTATTACACTTGTGCGCGTTGTGAGGGCACAACATCATAGTTCTCATATATTTGGGTATAGGATACTCATGCAAGTGTAATAGGAGGTTATGTTTCTCCAATGGTACGGGAAAAAACTTCGCTCTGGATAGACCCCTCGGAATTCCATTGGTAGTATGTCTATGTGTCTATGGAAATCCGAAATCAGGGTAGGTGTATTTGGTCTTAACCTGAGACTTGCACCGCTAATACTTGCGACAATCAATATAATTTGGTTGAGGTCGTCCAGGGCTTTAACAGGTTCTGTGTACGCCGATGCTGGGTATATTGAGAATCGTAGTGTGTTGGGTGTGATGTCAAGACGGAAGTGTCACTCCAGTCATATGGAGTTGATGATCGCGCAGTGATACAGAACTGGTTCTCTATATAAGGTTGCAACCGTCGGGATAATATGACTTGGTCATGATTATCCGATATTAAAGAGACTAGTTGATCGTAATCTGATATGTGCTTCGTACGGGGCAGACACTGTACCAGCCCCAGGCCTTGCATGTGATCATCCGATACTGGACAGAAATACGCAATACTACGTATACTACGCCTGATACAGATCCTTTATTCCTGTAAGGATATTTCCGGAGAATTGGGTAGGCATGGCGCTTTGCTAGAGGCCAATCTTGTCTTGTAAATCGGTATAAACGTAGTAGGAGGTACTTAATTGTTCGGATAGTCCGACGACCAAATTTACTGCCAACATATCCGGGGATCTCATGGGTCGCTTCCCAAAGATTCACTGATGACGTATGACTCGCACTTTTATTAATCTGGGATTAATTAGATGAGAGAGAAGATTAATCTGGGATTAATTGCGGAGATATTTTATCTAGGATAAAATATCATTTAAAGAGAGATAACGATTAATTTGGAATTAATCGGCAAATTAATATATTTGATATATTAAACGAAATTGGATTTCGACGCGGAATTAAAATTAGATTTTAATTCGGGCGAACGAGTTAATTTAGAATTAATTCGTTAGCGACGTGAATAGTGACTTTGCTAGGCGTAATCATTTAATTACGACGCAACAGAAAATTCATTAATTTGGAATTAGCGAACCCGAGCCTGAGATTATTTACGAGCGCATTCGCATTTCGAATTCGAGTGTGGCACGTCAAATCAAGCGTTAAATCGCTAGTCGCATCAAGCGTCAAATCACTTGTCACTTTGAGTGATGTGACTTGACAACTTGTGATTGATGTGATTGAGTGATGTGTGTGGTTGGCATTTGTGGGCATTAATTGCCTTGACTTTTGAAACCAAATTTTGTGTATTTGATTTGTGAAATCAATTACCAAAATTACATAACACATTTATCTCTCTCTCTCCTCCATTCTTCTTCTCTCACCCCCACACGGGCTCATTTTCTGGTTTCATTTTTCTGCTGGGCAGAACCGAAATAAGAAGGGAAGCAAGTGTGATTTTGTGGCAAAATTGAGAGTGCTAGCACACTCCGGGATCATGCGAAGGTGATAGAGAAATCCACCCATGAGCCGGGAATCACCACGACGAAGCTTGGAGCTTGGAAGTTGATCTCCAAAGGCCGAAACTAGTGAAGGAATGCAGCTCACTGCCGAACCAGTGAAGAGGCAGATTCTGAAATTTTTTGTTGCCTCCGCGTCGCTCAACCCCTCGATGTAAGTATTCCGCAACTTCCTCGAATGTATTCACACATGTTCATGCTTGATTTGTGATCCTTGGGACCTAGATAATCTCCAACAATTAGAAGGGTGAGGGCAATTTTGGAAATTGTTGTAATAAATTTAGAATTTATTAAATTGGACCCGCGAGTCCAGCCTTTATCTCTTGACTCTTTGTACTTCTCTTCTCACCAATTCCCCTCAATGTTAATGAGGTTTCTTTATTGTATTATGTAATTGGGTAGAAGTAAGTATAGTACTAGCCGGGGAGAGGAAATATAGAGATTTGTTCTAGGAATAATTTGTTGAATATCCATCCGTATATCGTTATTATTTATTTCACGCCTTATTATGCTTTTAGAATGCATGCTTAAGGGTGTATGATGAGACCTAATCAAAGATAATAAATTGGTTGCCAAATTGCGACAAAAACCCTTATTTTATATTAAGCGTTTTTCCTTCCATTGAGTGATTTTCTCTCAAGATCCAAGATTGGCATTGGTTTGTTGGCCAAAGTCAAGACCTTTGTCCATCGCGGATGTGTTTGGATCATGAAAGCTTTGTTCCATATCGTACGTCTTGGACAAGTTGTGATTTGTTGGCCAAAGTCAAGGTCACTTCTTGTTCATCGACCTCGATTACGAAGTTTTCCCACTGTCAATGGGTCACGCTTAACTGGTTGCATTAAGCTTGTTGAGCGAAAGCTTAGTTGATTCAGAGGAAAATGTTAGGGAATATATTGGATATATGTTTCAGACTTGGAGGTCCACCAACTGGATCTAGGAATTGGATGAGATCCAATTGATCTTAGAGATCTACCTAGTTAAGTTCATACAACTTGTTGGCCAAAGTCAAGGTTGTGTGTTATTTAACTGGATCCTAGCCCACTAGAAAACTAGGTTTCCCGAGTACTCCACAGAGGGTTAGAGGCTCGCCGAAAAATAGTGGGATGCAAGTATTAAATTTGCAATTTCGTTTAAATACTTACCAATACGCGCTCATTTCATTGTTCGTCATTAAAATTTATAAATATTAGTTGGACTAATATTCAATTGTTGTTTTAATTGAACAGTTGGACTGTATTCAAACTACTTCATTTATAGTTGATTATATAATTGGATTATAGTAATCAATACATTTGAATTTAACCAATCAAATTATAGTTAATTATATAGTTAGACTATAGTAATCATTACCTTATATTGTAACCCGAAATCATTGATTGGATAGTTGGACTATAACAATCAAGATGACTTAAAAGATTAGGGTCAAATGACATAATCCTAGGTGAAAAATGTCTTTTACGGCTTTAATTTTTATATTGGGAAATGAATCTCAGGATAGTCCTGGGAGTTGAGAAGTTACTCTATTTGATAGAGCGACCTCTCGGGCCTAAACCCGGAGTTGAGCAAATAGTAGAGCATGAGCTTTGGAAGACTCATCGTGATGATAACTTTAGTGCTCAATCTGTTATGCTTGCCGCAAAGACTCCTAAATTTCGTCGTCAGAACTAAGGATTAGATCCTTATACCATGATGATGAAATTAATGGATCTTTATAGATCTAACCTTAGATCTTAAAAGTACAAAATAATCTCTTACGCTCACGTATGTCAGAGGGTACATCTGTCGATCACTAGGTGTCACAGATGATTGTTGACATCGAACAGCTAGGTTAACTGGGCATTACCTACGAGGCCGAGACTTACATAGATTTCATCTTACAGTCTCTGCCCGAAAGCTGGGGCGGGTTCATGATGAACCAAGAGAGAACTCTTGGAGATTTAATGGCTATGCTCAATGAGGCAGAGCCAGAGCTTCTAAAAGGGCAATAAGCATAAGACGCATTTTACTTCGACATCACAGAAGGCCAAGGCTTGGGTGAAGGCTTCTGGGGGTGTGAAGTAAAGGGCAAGGCTATATCGTCACAGTCTTCTGGGAAGAAAAATGACATATCCCAAGATGTCTACCTAAATTGCGGCAAACGGGGTCACTGAAACTGTGATTGTGGTATGGACAAGGCATACATGAAGGAAGTGAAGACGGACAAGGCTCCGACTTCAGGTATGTTTGTCATAAACATATCCACTGCTAGTTTTAAAAAAAATTGGATTTTTGATACTGAATGTGGTACATACATATGTACTGATGTGCGGGATCTGCTGATAAGCATGATACTGGCTTCAGATGAGATCGACCTATGAGTCGGAAACGGGACGAGAGTCGCTATTTTGGCTGTGGGAACCTAAGTTTTGGAACTGCCCTTTGGGCATGTACTTAATTAGGAAAGTGTTATAATGTACCTAGTTTGACTAGAAACATTATCTCTATATCTAGTTTAACCCGTTGCGGGTATACCTTTATGTTCAAGAACACTAAGTGTTTTGTTTATAAAGATGATTTTGAGATATACACATTATATATGAATAACAATATTTATATTTTGAATATAAATGAATCTCAAACATATAAAATGACAAACAAAAGCTCATACTGAATAAATATGTTGAGACTTAAAAGTGGCATTGTTTTCTGGGACACATTAACAAGACTCATATATCCACACATTCGAAGAGTGGATACTAGGACAGGTTTGATTATAATTCAAATGTTGTCTACGAATCTAGTTTGTTAGGAAAAGTGCCTAAAACACCTTTTACTTGGTAAAAGTGAAAGTGCCACCGATCTGTTAGCCCTCGTTCATAGTGACCTAAGTGGGCCCATGTATAGCTAGGCCAGAGGTGGATATAAATACTTCGTAACCTTTACAGATGTTGCATTGCGTTATGGTTATGTGTATCTTCTGAAACACAAATCGGAAACTTTTGATATAATCAATGAGTTTCGACACGAAGTAGAAAGACAGACCGGCTAAAGTATTAAAACATTACGGTTGGATCGTGGTGGAAAATACTGAAGCAATAAGTTTCTCTATTACATGAAAGAATATGATATTATTTCACAGTAGACTCCTCCCGGAACACCTCAATTTGACAGTGTGTCCGAACGGAGAAACCGAACTTTATTGGACATGGTAAGGTTTATGATGAGTCGCTCTGAGCTACCAATTTCCTTCTGAGGATACGCATTAAATAGTGCAATACTTATTTTGAATAAGGTTCCATGAAAATCTGTTAGACAGACTTCATATAAGATATTAACAGATAAAAAATCGGGTTTCTCATTCCTGAAGATTTGGGAATGCTGGGCATACTCTAAACATTTGGATGATACCAAACTAGAACCCAAATCAGATAACTGCCTATTTGTAGGTTATCCTAGGGAAACCAAAGTATAGTACTTATACAACTCACAAGAGAACAATGTAATTGTTGCTCTCCATGCGGCTTTCCTAAGAGGAATTCCTATATACAGTGATAAGTTGGAGAAAAGTAAAACTCGATGAAAATTGGAGTAATACTATTCCAAGCACCGAGTCCTCATGGAACTCCAACAGTTCATCAGGGATGAAACTGTACCAATAATCTTCGAATACACAAGAACCGCGTAGGTCAGAGAGAGTCAGAAAACAATCTGGGAGGTATAGGTTTCTGATCTCACCTCATGTAGATATCAATCTTATTGAGGAAGACGAACCGACTACGTATGAGAAAATGATACAAGGTATCGACTCCATTTTTTTGGTAAAGTGCCATGAAGTCTGAGATGGATTCCATGTATATAACCAATTTTGGATAGTGGTTAATGTACCAGAAGGCATTGTGCCTATTAGTAGCAAATGGGTCTTCATGGTGAAGACAAACGTGGATGGCAACATACAAATATACACAGCTAGGCCTGTACAGAAAGGGTATCGTCAACGACATAGTGTCGACTACGACAAAATTTTTTCACCTGTTGCCATGATTAAATCCATTCGGATAATGCTTGCTAATGCTACATATTTCATTATGAAAAATGGCAGCTGAAGGTCAAAAATCGCTTTCCTTAAACGAAAACCTTTTGGAGGATGTTTACAACATCCTGACGGTTTTGTCATGCCGGAACATGCAAACAAGGTTTGCAAGTTAAATCGATCCATTTATGGATTGAAGCAAGCATAACGTTCTTTGAACCAACGTTTTGATGAGATCATAATGGTATATGATTTCATTCAAAACGAATATGATTCTTGTGTATATTATAAGGTTAGTGGGAGCGCACTGACAATGAATGTCCTATAAGTTGATGATGTATTGTTTTTTAGCAATAACATTCCCATAATATAATCGGTGAAAGCTAGGCTTTCATTAAAATTATCCAAAGAATACCTGGGAGAATGAGGATTTATTCTAGGAATAAAGATCTACTGGGATAGATCTAGAAAGCTGTTGATAACCCTCCCAGAGCTCGTATGTTTTTGAAATGTATGTGACCTGATGTCTCATATGCTTTGAGAATATGTAGGTGCTATAAGGCCAATCCAGGTGATGATCACTGGTTTAATGTAAAGAACATCCTTGAGTTTCTTGGACGAACTAAGGATGCTTTCTGATAATTGGGGAAATGAGAACTTGAGGTTACTAGGTTCACCGCTGCAAGTTTCCAAACCGAAAAAGACAACTTTAAGTCGCAATAAGGGTACACATTTAGTTTGAATAACGAAACAGTGAGCTGGAAATCTTCCAAGCAAGATACTGTTGCCGAATAAATAATAAAAGTGAAACATTACTGCAGCTAAAGCAGCAAAAGAAGCATTTTCGATCTATATAATCCTAATTAGATTAGGTGTAGTTCTGCTAGCAGCTGAGATGGGCTACAGCACAGGCTAAGGAACCGCGGTCTCATCAATGATCTAAGTATATACTTCGACTATTTCATCTGATTTGTTCGATCATACATCGTGGTGATGTGATGATCGAATAAATCGCATCAGATGATAACCTTGTAAATCCGCTGACGAAAGCTGTTTCTTAGCTGAAGTTTGAGCGACCAGTACATAGTTCAGTTGTATGACACTTGAGTGATTGACTATAGGACAAGTGGGAGATTGTTGGACAATTATGACCCATAGCATCACTATTTGTACAGAACATGGTGTTGTTGTACAAATTAACTATGTGACAAAAGAAATTGCTCTTTTATCATTTTGTAATTAGATTACTTGGATATATAAATGATAAAAGTCCATGTGATTAGTACCGGATTAATAAGATATGAGACAATATTAATCCACGTAAGGTTTAATCATTAAATATCCATTGTCGTAGTATTATCGAGACTGGACATCGATAATGCGAAATAGGCTAGTATTACACTAGTGCGTGTTATGGAAGCGTAACGACATAGTTCTCATATATTTGGGTATTGGATACTCATGCAAGTGTAATAGGATGTTCTGTTTACCGATGGTACGGAAACAGCTTCGCTCTGGATAGACCCATCGGAATCCCATTGGTAGTATGACTATGTGTCTGTGGGAATCTGAATCAGGGTAGGTGTATTTGGTCTTAACTTGAGACTTGCATCACTAATACTTGCGACAATCAGTATACTTTGGTTTTGGTCGTCCGAGGCTTTAACTAGTTCTGTGTACGTCTCTTCTGGGTATACTGAAAATCGTAATGTATTGGGTGTGATGTCAAGATGGAAGTATCACTTCAGTAATATGGAGATGATGATCACGCATGGATACAGAACTGGTACCCTTAACTACTGCAGTCATCAGGATAATATGACTAGGTCATGATTATCTGATAAAGAGACTAGTTGCCAGTGATCCGATATATGCTTTGTACATGGCAGACACTATTCCAGCCTCAGGCCTAGCATGTGACATCCGATACTGGATCACAATACGCTATATTTGGTATACTAAGCTTGATATAGATTATGTATTCCTTAAAAGAATATTTCTGGAGAATTGGGTAGGAACGGTGCATTGCTAGAAGCCAACCATATCTTGTAAATCGGTAAGAATATGATACCGGGTACGCACATGTTCGGACATTCCAACGACCGAATTTACTGCCAACATATCCAGGGATCTCGTGGGTCGCTTCCCAAAGATTCATCGATGACGTTTGACTCAAACAGAATTAATCTAGGATTAATTATGAGGAGAGAGAAAATTAATATAGGATTAATTACGGCGAGAATTTATATGTGCTAAAATTCGAATAGTAGAGAGAGAACTATTAATTGGAATTAATCGATTAAATAATATATTCGATACATTAAATGAAATTAGATTTCATAGCGGAATTAAAATTGGATTTTAATTCGGGCGAACAAATTAATTTAGAATTAATTCGCGAGCGACTTTCGTAATAATTTTGTGAGGCATTATTATTTAATTAAATTTGATTTAATTAAGTCGCAATGGAAAAATTTGTTAATTTGGAATTAACGAACCCGAGCCCGAAATGTTTATTGTGGGCCCATTCGAATTTTGATTTTAAAGTGGGGCCCATCTAGTCACATCACTAGTCAACTTTATACACTTTTGGTTGATAGAAGTTGGTAGAGATTTTGGTGGCTTGTAAACACCAAAAGCTTTATTTTATTTTAATTTTAAATGACATATATCAAATTAGATTTGGAAATGGCATTATTGATTTTAGAAATCAAATACACAAAATTGAAAAACTCTCTTCTCTCCCAATTATCTTATTGCCGTGAACCTCTCCCTCTTGGTTTGGAAATTTTGTTTCAAAATTTCTTCATTGCTAGCACAAAAGGAGTCATACAAAGGTGATAGGAAAAATATCCCCTTGAGTTTGGAATTCAAAGATCAAAGCTTGGAGCTTAACATTCATACAAAGGAGGGCTTGGTGCACTTCTCAAAGGTTGCAAATGTTTTTGTTATCTCTATATCCGTAAACCGATCAATGTAAGTGATTTTTCCACAAACTTCGTTGATTATTCACACAATTTTATGCTTAATAGATCCTTGGCATGTTCTAGGAGAACCCAACAGCATGAGTGTCTTCACTCCACAAGCTTTAAAACGCAATGGGCCATTGTATGTTTGTGTTTGAGAGCATTATCATTTGGATACGGTTGGACTTCCTTGCCATAAGATGTGAACTTGTTGGGCCTTTAAACTGGGACGAGTTCACTCCTAGACAGTTAGCCCAAAAGCTTCTGAAATGATGATGGGCCGATTTGTGTGAGAATTTTAATGAGTTGATATATTCCTTGTATCACATGCATCTCATTCACCTCATGCATACATGCTGTTGGACAAATGACCCATAGCGTCACTATTTGCACAGATCATTGTGTTGTTGTAGCAAATTAACTATGTGACAAGGAAATTGCACTCTCATCATTTGTGATTAGATCACCATAGATATATAAATGAAGAGAGGTCCCTATGATTAGTACCTGGACTGAGAATGATATGAGACAGTATCAGTCCCCGAAGGTTAATCATTAAATATCCCTAGCCGTAGTATTATCGAGACTGGACATCGATAATGCGGAATAGGCTAGTATTGCACTTGTGCGCGTTTGTGAGGGCACAACGGCATAGTTCTCATATATATAAGTATTGGATACTTATGCAAGTGCGATAGGAGGTCGTGTTTCACCGACGGTACGGGAAACAGCTTCGCTCTGGATAGACCCCTCGGAATCCCATTGGTATTATGACTATGTGTCTATGGGAGGCCGAAATCAAGGTAGGTGTGTATAGTCTTAACCTGAGACTTGCATCGCTAATACTTACGATAATCGATAAACTTTGGTCTTGGTGGTAGGGGGCTTTAACCGGTTCTGTGTACACCACTTCTGGGTTTATCAGAGAGTCGTAGAGTATTGGGTGTGATGTCAAGACGGAAGTATCACTTCAGTCATATTGGGATGATGTCACGCAGGATACGGTATTAGTGCTCTTAAGTGCTGCGCGGCCATCGGGATATTATGACAAGGTCATGTATATCCGATTATAGAGACTAGTTACCAGACATCCGACATGTGCTTCGGACGGGGCAGACACTTATCCAGCCCCAGCCCTAGCACGTGATTATCCGATACTGGGCCAATATACACAATACTACGGTATACTACGCTTGATACAGATCTATATATTCCTGTAAGAATATTTCTGGAGAATTGGGTAGGCATGGCGCTTTGCTAGAAGCCAACCTTGTCTTGTAAATCGATATAAACGTAGTACGAGGTACTTACGTGTTCGGACAGTCCGACGATCGTATTTACTGCCAACATATCCGGAGATCTCATGGGTCGCTTCCTGAAGATTCACCGATGACGTATGACTCGCACTTTGATTAATCTGGGATTAATTAGAAGAGAGAGATAGAATTAATCTGGGATTAATTCGATGAGAGAGAAAATTAATCTGGGATTAATTGCGGAGATATTTTATCTGGGATAAAATATTAATTAAAGAGAGAGAACGATTAATTTGGAATTAATCGATAAAATTAATATATTCGATATATTAATCGAAATTGGATTTCGACGCGGAATTAAAATTAGATTTTAATTCGGGCGAACGAATTAATTTAGAATTAATTCGTTAGCGACGTGAATAGTGAATTCGCTAGGCGTAATCACTTAATTACGACGCGACGGAAAATTCGTTAATTTGGAATTAGCGAACCCGAGCCCGAGAGTGATTGCGAGCGCATTCGCATTTCGAATTCGAGCGCGGCACGCAGTCACATCAAGCGTCAAATCGCTAGTCGCGTCAATCGTCAAATCAATTGTCACTTTGAGTGATGTGACTTGACAATTGTCACTTTATTAAAGTGAATAGATGTGAGTGATATGACTTAAAGTTAAAGTAAAAGTGATGGAATATGAAAAGGTTTGGAATATATATATAGATATGTTTTATTTATATTTTGGAAAATAAATGAATAAATATATATTAACTTTTTCTTTTCCTTTTAACACACATTCGGTCCTCTCTCTCTCAACATGCAAGGCTACGGTTTCTCTCTTCCCTCTCTTTTTCTTCTCTCATCTCACGGCTTCACGCCGTTTCTTCTTCATTTTTTTCTGGTTTCACCGAAAAATGGAGAAGCAGGAAGATGATAAGTGCTAGCACACCTTGAGTGATACATAGGTGATAGGGAAGTGTCTTCATGAGCTTGGAAAGCTTGAAGCTTGAGCTTCAATGGTGCTCATCAATGGCCGAACATGGAGGAAGCCGACCAGTCACCACCGTGCGTTCACTGCAGTTCCAGAAGCCATTGCCGAGCTTGGAGGGAGCTAAAATCGCACCTTGTTCTTCATTCATCAAAACCGAAATTCAATGTGAGTATATTCCGCACCTCCTTTGATGTGTTCATATGCGGTTTTTATGCATGATTTGTGATCCTTGGGACTTGATTGAACTCTTACAATGGTATCTAGAGCTATTGTTGCATGAAAACCGAATTAGGGTTCTTGAGCAAATTGGGGCTTTTTGATTTTAGCTTGATTCTGTCAAATTGATTGTTTGAGAATGATTATATATGATTGAATTTGAGTTGTATGTAATCAATTTGATAAAAAATTGATTGGATTGATTTTTCCCAATTTGCTTATTTTTGTCAAAACTTTAATTTGGGTAAACTCGATTTAGGCATGATTTGGTTGAATTGTTTGATGCATTATGCTTGAATGAGGTTGAATTGAAGTTGTGCATGATCAATTTCAAGAAAATTGGATTAGATCAATTTTCCCCAATTCTTTAGGTTGAAATGAAACTTGAAATTGGGTAAAATGTGTTTAAGCATGTTTAATTGAATTGGATGTTTAAGTATGCTTAGAACATGTTTAATTGAGATTGTGTGTGATCAATTTCATGAAATTGGATTGGATTCAATTTTCCCCAAATTGGAGGCTTGGCCGAAAATTGGAAGAACCCTAATGTCTTGGTAATTTTGTTTTGTTTGATCATTGGATGACTTAAAACAATTGGTTAATGTTGTTTTGAAGTTCAATTGGATTGAATTTTGATTTGGAACATTTTTCCCTTTTAAAGTGGCTTGGCCGAATCTTTATGGACATGAAATTCATTGTGATTTTTTGTTTTAATTCATTGGATGAATTGAATTGATTTGGGAAATTAAGATTGTGGACTCAATTGGATTGAAACCGAATCGAATTGAAAAACCCCTAATTGCCGAGACTTGATAGCATGTTAATTGGGTTTGATTTTAATTGAATTGTGTTGGACACTATTTGGTTGTTAAAGTGCATGATTAATTAGGCTAATTGATATTTTAGAAATGTTAATTGGGTAATTGATTGTGTATTACACTTAGGTTAATTAATTGTGAAATTTGGAATTTTATAAGTTAATTAATTTGGGCTTGATTTTGGAAATTGGGCTTGTTAGGTTGTAATTGGGCTTTTGGGCTTTGTTGTAACAAAGTTGGGTTTAGGCAAATTGGTTGGATCCAATTAGGCCCAAAACCGAATCCAAAGGTCCAATTATGACTTAATGGACCTTAATTATTTAATTGGGCCTAATGGGCCAAAATTAATTTAAAGGCTTATGGGGTAACTCCCGGATTGGATTTTGGTTGTTCGGTTTGACCCGAGTTGACCAAAAGTCCACGCCTATAGAAATTAATTAAAAGCCCATTGGACTTTAATTAAATAAAACATTAGATGTTAATCGGGCTTTGAGACCCGTTGCGATTAATTTGGAATTTAAGTCGTAAAGGTTCGTTAATAAAAGTGTAATATTTAATTTGGAATTAAATAATGAATTAGAATTAAATACGTATTAAATTGGATTTAATTATGTATTTATTTAATTTAATTCGTAAAAATGTACTTTGAGTACGTGTGCAATACGAGTTTGACTCGAACAAAATCAAATCTTTGTTTGAACATTGGATGATCACTAATAATCAAGATTAATTAATTTGATTGATTGATTGATAACATGCTTGTATGAATACATGGTTGTGATGTTTGAATAATGTATATCGGATGGATATTAGTCGGGTTGGGCGATTTTGGAAATTGTAATAAATTTGATTTATTAAATTGGACCTGCGTGTCCAGCCTTATCTCCTATTTCTTTGTATTCTCTTCTCACCTATTCCCCTCCATGTAAAAGAGGTTTCTTTAGAAGTGTAGTGTAACGGGTAGAAGTAATACAAGTGCTAGCGGGAGAGAGAAAGTGAGAGATTTGATCTAGGATCAATGTAAAATATCCATCCGCATATCATTATTATTTTATTTTCATATACGCTTTATTATGTATTTAGAATGCATGTTTAAGGGTGTATGATGATGAGACCTTAACAAAGATAATTAAATTGGTAGCCAATTTGCACGCGAAAAACCCTCGTTAAATATCAAGCGTCATTTCCTTCCATTGAGTGATTCTTGCTCAAGATCGGAGATTGTCAGGGGTTGTTTTTGACCAAAGTCAAGCCCTTGTCAGTCAAAGATGTGCTTTAATCACGAGGCTTTGTTATATATCGGTGTCGTGTCCAAGTTGTGGTTTGTTTTTTGACCAAAGTCAAGACCACTTCTTGTCCATAGACATTTGATTACGAAGCTTCCCTGTCAATGGGTCCACGCTTGACTGGGATCACTAGGTTTGTTTTTGGCCAAAGCCAAGGCCTAGTTGATTCAGAGGAAACGGGTAGGGTATATATTCGATATATAGGCATATATTAGATATATGTTTCGGACTTGGATGTCCACCTACTGGATCTAGGTGTTGGATGGGATCCAATTGATCTTCGACATCTACCTTGTTAATATCATACATTTTTTATTGACCAAAGTCAGGATTGTATGATACTTTAACGGGATCCTAGCCCACTAGGAAACACGGTTTCCCGAGTACTCCACAGAGGGTTAGAGGCTCGACGAAAAATAGTGGGAGGCAAGTATTGAATTTGCAACATTCGTTCATTACTCGCCAAACGCGCTCATTTAAATTATTTCGTCGTAATATTAAATGTTAGTTGGACTAATATTTAAATTGTTGTTTTAATAACAGTTGGACTGTATTATACTTGATTATATATAATTGGATTATATTAATCAATATATTTGAATTAATTAATTTCAGTTTACAGTTGATTTTAATTGGATTATAGTAATCAATGTAATTGAGGTTAATTAATTTGGATTATATTTGATTATATAGTTGGACTATTATAATCATTATAATATATAGTACCACTAATCGTTGATTAAATAGTTGGACTATTGTAATCAAGATAAGAATTGAAAAGTTGGATATTTAAAATATAATCTGGGATTAAAATATTTTAAATGATTTAATTTTCAAATTGGGAATAAATAATAGGTTACTTTATTTGATAAAATAACTTATTATACGTTACGCCAAAATTAAGCAAATAGTAGAGCATAAAATCTTTGGAAGATTTATGTGATGATGACTTTAATGCTTAATTAATATACTTATAATAAATCTATCTTTAGATTTAAAAGTATTAAAATTGCAATTAATAATTCTTGGAGAATTAATTGACTATTCTAGTGGAGAAAAAGTCAAAGTTTGCAATTGGGCATGTAGCACAAGGTGCATATCGTTTCGATATTCCGAAACCCAGGCTTGGCCAAAGGTTTGTGAAATATTGAAAAGCATAATTGACAAATAAATAGCTCAATTGATTTGATCAATAGAGACTTATTTGTGGCATTGTTGTCTAGGACACAATTTAATTAGACTCGTATATCCACACTTTTGAAGAGTGGATACTAGGACTGATTTGACTATTCAAATAAGGTCTGCGAATAATCTATTTATTAGGTAAAGTACTTAAAATACTATTTACTTGGTAATAGTGTAAGTGCCACCGATCTGTTAGCCCTATTCATGGTGAAGTTAGTGGGCCCATATCTAGCTAGGCTAGATGTGAACATGAATATTTCGTGACCTTAACGGATGTGGCATCTCGTTATGGTTATGTGTTTCTTTTGAAGAACACAAATACGAAACTTTGAGTTTCGACACGAAGTATACAAACAGATCGGCTGTAGTATTATGCCGCTACGGTAAGACCGTATTGGTAAATACTTAAGCAGTAAGTTTCATACGTACATGAAAGAGTACGGTATTCTTTCATATGAGGACTCCTCCCGAGACACGTCAATTGACGGTGTGTCAGAACTAAAACCAAGTTTTGTTGGACATGATTAGGTTTTTCGCGAGTCGCTCTGAGCTACTGTTTCCTTCAACAGGATATGTATTAACAGTGCAAAACTTATTTAGAATAAGGTTCCATGTAAATCTGTTTGACAGATATCATATAGGATATGAACAGGAAAGAAACGAGGTTTCTCATTCCTGATAATTTGGGTATGCCAGGCATAAAGTTTGGATGATACCAAACTAGAACCCAAATTGGATAAGTGCCAATATAGGTTATCCTAAGGGAAACCATAAGTATAGTACTTATAAATCCCACATGAGAACAATGTGATTGTTGCTCACCATGCGGTTTTCCTGAGAGGAATACCGATATGCAGTGGTCAGTGGGAGGATAGTGATACTCGATGAAAATCGGAGTAATACTATTCAAAGCACGAAGTCCTTAATGGAACACAAACAATTCATCTATGATGAATCTGTACCATTAATCTTCAAATACACAAGAAATCGGGTAGATCGGATAGAGTCAGAAAACAACCTAGGGTATGGGTTTCTGATCTAACCTCATTAAGATGTCAATCTTATGAAGGTATATCCACCGACTACGTTTGAGGAAGTGATACGAGGTATCGACTCCCTGTTATGGCAAAGTGCCATGAGTCCGAAATGGATTCCATGTTTAACAACTATTTTGGATACTAGTTGTTGTACCACAAAGCATTGTGCCTATTGGTACATAATACGTCTTCAAGGAAGACATACATGGATGGCAACATACCAACGTACAAAGCTAGGCTTTTGACGGAAAGGTATCGTTATCAACATTGTGTTAATAACGGTTCAACCTTTTACCTGTTGCCATGGTAAATCCATTTTGAAGATGCTTGTTGATAACTGTATATTTCATTTATGAAATATGTCAGTTACAAATCAAAATCGCTTTCCTGAAAAGGAAACCTTTTGGAGAATGTTTATAACATTCTGACGATTTTGTATAACCGACAAACAAGGTTTGCGGATTATTCAATCCATGTTTGGATTGAAGCAAGCATAGGGTTCTTGGAACTGACGTTTTGAAATAATCATAATGGTTTATGATTTAACTCAAAACGAAATAATTCTTGTGTATATAGGAGGTTAGTGGGAGAGCACTGACAATGAAAATTCCCATAAACTATTGTGAAAGCTTGGCTTTCATAGATATTCTTTCAATAGAAATTCTCCGTAGAATTCTGGGAGTAACAACCTTTATTCAAGGAATAAAGATCTACTGGGCTAGATTTGGAGTTGGTAACACTCTCTGAGGAAATTGTACATTTAAAATGTACTTGTATTGGTGTCTCATACGCTTTGAGCATATGGAGTCACTATCGGGTCAATCCAAGTGATAGTCACTGGATTGAAGATTAAAGAACATCTGTTAGTATCTGAGAGAACTAAAGATGTTGTCTTAAACTATGGAGATGGAGAACTTGAAGTGACTGGGATCACTGTTGCAAGTTTCCAAACCGGTAAATACTGCGGTACTATAAAGTTTGAACACTGGGACAGTGAGCTGGAAATCTTCCGAGCAAGATAACTGTTGCCGAATTAACAACAAATGCGGATTATTGCTGCAGCTGAGGCAGCAATAGAAGCCATTTGGATCGAATAAATCTAATTAGATTAGATATATTTCTGTTAGCAGCTGAGCTAGGCGTCAGCACAAGCTAAAGAATTAAAGGTCTCATCGACGATCCAGATATATACTTCTATATCATCTGATTCGTTCGGATCATACATCGTGGCGATGTGATGATCGTGTAAATCGCGTCAGACGATAATTAAGCAAATCCGCTGACGAAAACCTTTCCTCAGCAATTTGAGCGAACCGTACATAGTTCAGGTGTGGGACACTTGAGTGACTGGCTATGTGCCAAGTGGGAGATTGTTGGACAAAATGACCCATAGCGTCACTATTTGCACAGATCATTGTGTTGTTGTAGCAAATTAACTATGTGACAAGGAAATTGCACTCTCATCATTTGTGATTAGATCACCATAGATATATAAATGAAGAGAGGTCCCTATGATTAGTACCTGGACTGAGAATGATATGAGACAGTATCAGTCCCCGAAGGTTTAATCATTAAATATCCCTAGCCGTAGTATTATCGAGACTGGACATCGATAATGCGGAATAGGCTAGTATTGCACTTGTGCGCGTTTGTGAGGGCACAACGGCATAGTTCTCATATATATAAGTATTGGATACTTATGCAAGTGCGATAGGAGGTCGTGTTTCACCGACGGTACGGGAAACAGCTTCGCTCTGGATAGACCCCTCGGAATCCCATTGGTATTATGACTATGTGTCTATGGGAGGCCGAAATCAAGGTAGGTGTGTATAGTCTTAACCTGAGACTTGCACCGCTAATACTTACGATAATCGATAAACTTTGGTCTTGGTGGTAGGGGGCTTTAACCGGTTCTGTGTACACCACTTCTGGGTTTATCAGAGAGTCGTAGAGTATTGGGTGTGATGTCAAGATGGAAGTATCACTTCAGTCATATTGGAGATGATGTCACGCAGGATACGGTATTAGTGCTCTTAAGTGCTGCGCGGCCATCGGGATATTATGACAAGGTCATGTATATCCGATTATAGAGACTAGTTACCAGACATCCGACATGTGCTTCGTACGGGGCAGACACTTATCCAGCCCCAGGCCTAGCACGTGATTATCCGATACTGGGCCATATACACAATACTACGGTATACTACGCTTGATACAGATCTATATATTCCTGTAAGAATATTTCTGGAGAATTGGGTAGGCATGGCGCTTTGCTAGAAGCCAACCTTGTCTTGTAAATCGATATAAACGTAGTACGAGGTACTTACGTGTTCGGACAGTCCGACGATCGTATTTACTGCCAACATATCCGGAGATCTCATGGGTCGCTTCCTGAAGATTCACCGATGACGTATGACTCGCACTTTGATTAATCTGGGATTAATTAGAAGAGAGAGATAGAATTAATCTGGGATTAATTCGATGAGAGAGAAAATTAATCTGGGATTAATTGCGGAGATATTTTATCTGGATAAATATTAATTAAAGAGAGAGAACGATTAATTTGGAATTAATCGATAAAATCAATATATTTGATATATTAATCGAAATTGGATTTCGACGCGGAATTAAAATTAGATTTTAATTCGGGCGAACGAATTAATTTAGAATTAATTCGTTAGCGACGTGAATAGTGAATTCGCTAGGCGTAATCACTTAATTACGACGCGACGGAAAATTCGTTAATTTGGAATTAGTGAACCCGAGCCCGAGAGTGATTGCGAGCGCATTCGCATTTCGAATTCGAGCGCGGCACGCAAGTCACATCAAGCGTCAAATCGCTAGTCGCGTCAATCGTCAAATCAATTGTCACTTTGAGTGATGTGACTTGACAATATGTCACTTTATTAAAGTGAATAGATGTGATGTGATATGACTTAAAGTTAAAAGTAAAAGTGATGGAATATGAAAAGGTTTGGAATATATATATATGTTTTATTTATTTTTGGAAAATAAATGAATAAATATATATTACTTTTCTTTTCCTTTTATACACACATTCGGTCCTCTCTCTCCAACATGCAGGGCGTACGATTTCTCTCTTCCCTCTCTTTTTCTTCTTCTGCACTCACACGGCTTCACTGCCGTTTCTTCTTCATTTTTTTTCTGGTTTCACCGAGAAAATGGAGATGCAAGGAAGATGATAAGTGCTAGCACACCTTGAGTGATACATAGGTGATAGGGAAGTGTCTTCATGAGCTTGGAAAGCTTGAAGCTTTGAGCTTCAATGGTGCTCATCAATGGCCGAACATGGAGGAAGCCGAACCAGTCACCACCGTGCGTTCACTGCAGTTCCAGAAGCCATTGCCGAGCTTGGAGGGAGGCAAAATCGCACCTTGTTCTTCATTCATCAAAACTGAAATTCAATGTGAGTATATTCCGCACCTCCTTTGATGTGTTCATATGCGGTTTTTGTGCATGATTTGTGATCCTTGGGACTTGATTTGAACTCTTTCACATGCATCATGCTAACCCTTGTGTTTAAAAAGCCATCATAGATTCCCTTTGGGTTAGGGGAGAGGAAAGACACACGAAGAGGCCAATAACAAATATTAGTGGATCAGAAAACAAAATATCTCGCGTGGATCAGTTGGAAATTGGTTTCGCCAAAATGACTGAACAACTGCAAGCTTTGACTGCTTCCATGTCTAATATGGATGTGCCCCGTGCTGGGGGAAGTTCTGAAAATGTGAGGCGCGAGGAGCCTCCGAATGGGTTGGGGGATGATATCCCCGCTTTTGATGACGACATGGCAGAGTATGCAACAGGCAGAGTGATTGAGTCTCAGGCAGAATTTCAGAAGCTTCGGGATCAGGTTGAAATAGTTACCCGCAAAATGAGGGGTAAACATGAAGAGTTGTTAGATTATGAGGCAATGACCTTCGGAGAACAGCTGCCAGATCAGTTTAAAATGCCCGACATGGCCAAGTTTAATGGGAATGGAGACCCGAGAGTCCATCTACAGCAATATGTCTCAGTCATGAGTTCAGTGGGCCTATCACTGCGCCAAGTCCAAAAGATGTTTAGGATGTCACTCAATGGGGCACCTGTGGTTTGGTATCATAGCCTTGAGAAGAAGGTTAAAGAAGATTGGAGGGAACTAGCTGATGCTTTCTGAAGCAGTATATTACAGACTTGAAATTGACTTGTCACTCCATGATTTGGAGAACACTAAGCAGAAGCCAGAGGAAAGTTTCAAAGAGTATGTGGATCGCTGGAGAAGCCAGCTTTTGAAAATGCAGACTCGGATTCAGAGAAAAACCAAATTAAAATGATCATCAAGGGCACCAATCCCTCTATTTATAGTAAGCTGAGGAGGATGACTTCGATGATTTCTGATTTTTGACAGTTGAGGGAAACTGTCATGGATATTGAGGAAGAAGAGGCTGAAAACAGAAAGTTTTATGGCCAGAATAGAAGAACTTTTGGGGGGCCTTTTGAGACCAAGCCCGCTACTGCCGAGGTCGCTACCGTCAAGAACAGGTGATTCTCCAATCTTGATAGACCTTTATTAAATGTATTTGAAAAGCTGAAAATGCAAGGACTTCTAAAACCTTTGGAACCTAGGACATTTTCGAACCCTGTGCCACCATACCTCAACCTAAACCAGTATTGTCACTTCCATTAAGAAAAAGGCCATGACACGGATAACTGTACCCGCCACAGGCATGAGGTCCAAAACCTCATTGACTCCCATAAAATACCCAATCCAGAAAAAGAACAACCCAACACACACATGAACCCTCAACCATAAAGCCACTCAACCACCCATGCTTCTTGCATTAAGATAAGGGATAACAGTGAAGAACCATAGGCCAAGGAAGAAGGCAATTTTGCGAATGATGAAGTTATTCCTCCTAGTTTATTTGATCCTGCATTTTTTAATATAGACATTGATTTAGTCTACATGTTCGAACCATTTTCTTAAATGATAATAAAGACGTTCATTTCGCTGAATCTCTTCTACAATATGAGTATATTTGAGAAAAGTATTCAACCTGGGTACTATGAAATTCAGTGATGTTTAGAACACGGGGAATCCTCGGAATAAGCAAGCAGAAAAGATAAGATAGCCTTTCAGAAATTGGGAAATGGGGGCAGTGAGAATATCAGACTTGGAAGGGAATTAGTTCACCAAGCCGATCAACGTACACAGATTGAAGCAGTGGCTTGCCTGAGGAAAAGAAGACTGAGCAGTCACCAAGAGAATTGGTAGAAGACCTAACCCGACGGGATAGGAACATTCATGCATGCATACACGTAACACATTTTACATCCTTTTGTGTTTGTTTTGTTTTGTTTTGTGTTCACAGGTTTTGAAGAATAAAAAAGAAAGTGGCAAAGAACAAGCTAATCAGAATTGGTAAAAAGCATAATATCAGATTCGGGTAATAATCCCTGGGTTGAGGCCCATTTGAGTTTGAGTTTTGGGTATGGCACTCTGGGGGCGAGGCCCACATTAGTTTCAGTATCAGTCTTGCCGGGTATGGCAATCTGGGGGTGAGGCCCACGTCATTATAAGTAGCAGTCTTGCCGGGTATGGCAATCTGGGGGCGAGGCCCACTTCATTATCAGTATCAGTCTTACCGGGTATGGCAATCTGGGGGCGAGGCCCACGTCATTATCAGTAGCTTGGGGACGAGTCCCAAGGTTGAGGCCCATATCAGTATCGATTCAGAAACAAAGCCCACAGTTAGCTCAGATCGGGGATAAAGCCCACATTTAGTATAATCAGGAACAAAACCCACATTCAGTGCAATTCAGGAACAAAGCCCACAGTCAGCTCAGTTCCAGGAATAAAGCCCACATTCAGTGCAATTCAGGAACAAAGCCCATAATCAGCTCAGATCAGGGAATAAAGCCCACATTCAGTGCAATTCAGGAACAAAGCCCACAGTCAGCTCAGATCAGAGAATAAAGCCCACATTCAGTGCAATTCAGGAACAAAGCCCACAGTCAGCTCAGATCGGGGATAAAGCCCACATTCAGTATAATTCAGGAACAAAGCCCACATTCAATACAATTCAGGAACAAAGCCCACAGTCAGCTCAGATCGGGAATACAACCCAGGAGAATAAAGCTCTCTCTCAGCACAGTTCGGGAATACAGCTCATGAGAATAAAGCTTTCTCTCAGTACAGTTCGGGAATACAGCCCAGGAGAATAAAACTCTCTCTCAGCACGGTTCGGGAATACATCCCAGGAGAATAAAACTCTCTCTCAGTACAGTTCGGGAATACAGCCTAGAGGAATAAAGCTCTCTCTCAGCACAGTTTAGGAATACAACCCATGAGAATAAAGCTCTCTCTCAACACAGTTCGGGAATACAGCCCAGGGGAATAAAGCTATCTCTCAACACAGTTCGGGAATACAGCCAGGAGAATAAAGCTCTATCTTAACATAGCTCGGGAATAAAGCCTAGAGGAATAAATCCCTATCTTGATACGGTTTGAAAAAAGCCTAGAGGAATAAAGCCACATTCAATAAAGCTCGGGAACAAGGCCCATAGGAATAAAGCTCTATCTTTACACAGTTCAGGAGCAAAGCCTAGAGGAATAAAGCCCACTTGCAAAACAGCTCGGGAATAAAGCCCAAGAGAATAAAGCTTTTTCTCAACGCAGTTCGGGAATAAAGTCCAAAGGTCAAAGCATCTCAGGATAACAAGTAAGTTAAGCAATAGCTGGCGAGCCCGGTAAGTAAAAATGCATTGCATAACTTTGATATGATTGTTCAAAGTCACACACTGCACAAGTCCCATCAAAGTGGGGGCGACTGTAGGCATTGCATTTTTGCATGTGAATCCCTATGATGAGTCTCATTTGGAGGCACTACCTTTTTTAGTCGAGGAAGTTGTGAGAAACGGTTGTCGGAAGGGAATCGGCATTTCGTTAAATTTTATCCGCTTGTTTAGCTCCAAGCTCACTCTTTGGACCTCCGTTTTAAAGCACCTTTAGCCTATAAAAACCCAGAACCATTTAACCTTGGCCCAAACCCACTCACCAAAACCAGCACAACACCTAGCTTACCAAGACAAAGCCCACGCCCACACCCACCTAGGCCCACACGCACATGGCCTCTAAAATGCACCCAAATTAAATTAAATATTAACTAAGTAAAATATTAATTAAGTCATTTACCAAATTAAATAAGACATAAAATATAATTATACCAAATTAAAATATTGTAACTTCCTAATCCAAAATATTATATACTAAATTAAAGAAAACATTAAATTAAATCATACCTAATTAAGATAAATCACAATATTATATACCTTACTTAACCAATATCATGCCTAAACAAGATAAATCAAATATTCAACATTCCTAATTCACTAAAATTTATCCCCCCAATCAATCAAATCCTTTCCTTGTTTGACACCAAATCCAATCTATTCCTTGTGAGACAAGGGGAAGCCCTAACCCTTGTCTATATAAACAACCCAAAACCAAAGCCAACCCCTCTCCAATCTCTCACAATTCACGCCCACACATGCCCAAGAAACCCTAGCACTCCTACGCATACAGCAACAAGAAGCAACACAAATAATTCTCTTCATCTCCACCCTCACTTCACCGAAAATACACAACCAGAAATAGCAGCCCCATTGACGCATACAGCAGCCCCTTTCCACCGAAAATAGCAGCCCCTGCACCCCCCTAAAACACGCCTGGACAGCCCCCTAAATCACCTAAAACAGAAACTAAAAACTGCACCTTTAAATCCCTTAAACAACCGAAAATAAACCTTCAAAACAGTCCACTAAATCACCAAAACAGCAGCCCCAAAAAACTGCAGCCATATCACCGAAAAACACATTAAAACAGTCCCTAAAATCCTTAAAACAGTAACATAAAAAACTGCACTCTAAGCCTCCTTAAACAACCGAAAAATACAACCCTTAGACCCAAAAAAAACGCAAAAACAGTAGCTTTAGAGACCTGAAATAGTAAGCAGAAAATACAGAGAAACAGCAGCAAAACGGAGGGCAAACAGCAAGCAAAACAGCAAAACAGTGAGCTAAGACGCTAAACCAATGAACTGGAGAAGTTGAGGACCTTTAACCCTTCCGATCTCCGTGAAACGTAAGTCTGAAAGTCGGCAAAAAAGGTTAGACCTGAGGATATTTTTCACACTTGTTTTCAGTTTTATCTTTATTATTTATTGAGTTTTGTTCGCATGATTACTATATTAAAAAGCATGTTGTGGCCCTTGAATAAAATGAAAAATGTGTCGCCTCTCGTGGTATATAGGATGGAAACCCAGACATAAATTTCATAGCCGATTCCGAATGGACGGTAGTATGATCTGTACTTGGGATACAACTCCATGTACCATTTGAGTAAACGGTGCATATTTTATTTTATGTTGTTTTGATTTGTTTGTCATTCGTTACTCGAATTCCGCATGTTATTTGTTAATGTAATGATGTGATCGAGCGCATGGACTTAGTAAGTTGGATTAAAGGTCCCATATTCTGAGGGGTTAAAATTCTTTACCAGGATGTTTTGCCGCACCGATTGATGTATATTTGGTTGAATGTAAGATGTGTTCAATCGGGTATACGAAGTCCGATATTATTGTCTTTATTTTTATATGCATGATGTGATCGAGCGCATATGATTAGTAAGTTGGATTAAAGGTCCCCTATTTTGAGGGGTTAAAACCCTTTATCACGATGCTTTGCCGCGCCGATCGATGTATATTCGGTTGAATGTAAGATTTGTTCAATCGGGTATACGAAGTCCGATATTATTGTCTTTATTGTTTATATGTATGATGTGATCGAGCGCATGGGCTTAGTAAGTTGGATTGAAGGTCCCCTATTCTGAGGGGTTAAAACCTTTTACCACGATGTTTTGCCGCGTCGATTGATGTATATTCGGTTGAATGTAAGATGTGTTCAATCGGGTATATGAAGTCCGATATTATTATCTTTATTGTTTATATGTATGATGTGATCGAGCGCATGGGCTTAGTAAGTTGGATTAAAGGTCCCCTATTCTGAGGGGTTAAAATCCTTTACCACGATGCTTTGCCGCGTCGGTTGATGTATATTCGGTTGAATGTAAGATGTGTTCAATCGGGTATACGAAGTTCCATATAGTTATCTTTATCTTTGTACGTATTGTAATGAAAAGCGCATGGGCTTATTGTGTTGGACTAAAAGGTTCTCCATTTGGGGGTGTTGGTTTCTAGTTTAGGTCCCAAGATCATGAAATCAAGCACAAAATTCGCATGAATACACAAAGGAGTAAGGCAGAATACATACTCACATTGAACGGTTTGATGCTACGAAGAACAAAACCATTTCTTCCTCCTTGTTGAAGCTCGGCAGTGAGCTCTCTATGGAAGTGGGCTGCTCGGTTCGGGCTATGAAACTCCTCCAAGAATTCGGCCATTGATGACTCCATTGAAGCTCCAAGCTTCAAGCTCCAAGAATGGATTCCAAGCTCATGTGTTTGTTTCCCTATCTCCTATGTATAACTCAAGTGTGTGCTAGCACCACATCTTCTTCCTTGCTTCTCATAGATTCAGTCACAACCAGAAATTTTAGAGAAGAAACGGTTCCAAACCGTGAAGAAGAAGAGGGAAAAGAGAGGGAGAGGAGAAAACGTAAAGTAATGAGAGAGAGAGATTATTGAAAAATAAAATTGTAAAATGCTTTTATAATTTCCCAAATTAATAAAGCATTTACCATTTTAAATTTCAAAAAACAAAAGTCAAAAGCAAAAAGCAAAAAGTGCTTTTCAACTACTGCATCAATCAATCAAATCAATCAATCAAATTGTCACATCACTCAAAGTGACATGTGATTTGATGCTTGATGTGACTAGCGATTTGACGCTCGATTTGACTTACGTGCCGCACTCAAATTCGAAATGCGAATGCGCTCGCAAATAATCCCGGGCTCGGGTTCGCTAATTCCAAATTAACGAATTTTCCGTCGTGACGCAATTAAACGATTACGCCTAGCAAAATCACTATTCACGTAGCTAACAAATTAATTTTAAATTAATTCGTTCGCCCGAATTAAAATCTAATTTTATTTCCGTGTCGAAATCCAATTTCGCATAATATATCAAATATATTATTTCATCGATTAATTCCAAATTAATCGTTCTCTCTCTTTAATTAATATTTTATCCCAGATAAAATATCTCCGTAATTAATCCCAGATTAATTTTCTCTCTCTTCTAATTAATCCCAGATTAATAAAGTGCGAGTCATACATCATCGGTGAATCTTCGGGAAGCGACCCATGAGATCCCCGGATATGTTGGCAGTAAATACGGTCGTCGGACTATCCTAACACGTAAGTACCTCGTACTACGTTTATACCGATTTACAAGACAAGGTTGGCTTCTAGCAAAGCGCCATGTCTACCCAATTCTCCATAAAAATCCTTATAGGAATATTAGATCTATATCAAGCGTAGTATACCGTAGTATTGTGTATGTCGATCCAGTATCGGATGATCACGCGCTAGGCCTGGGGCTGGAATTGTGTCTGCCCCGTACGAAGCACATATCGGATGTCTGGCAACTAGTCACTATAATCGGATATACATGACCTAGTCATAATATCCCGATAGCTCGAGCATTTAAGAGAACGAGTTCCGTATCCTATGTGACCATCATCTCCATATGACTGGAGTGATACTTCTGTCTTAACATCACACCCAACACACTACGATTCTCAATATACCCAGCATTGGCGTACACAGAACCTGTTAAGTTTATTGATTGTCGTAAGTATTAGCGGTGCAAGTCTCAGGTTAAGACCAAATACACCTACCCTTATTGCAGACTCCCATAGACACATAGTCATACTACTAATGGGATTCCGCAGGGGTCTATCCAGAGCGAAACTGTTTCCCGTACCATCGGTAAAACACAACCTCCTATCACACTTGCATGAGTATCCTATACCCAAATATATGAGAACTATGCCGTTGTGCCCTCACAAAATGCACAAATGTAATACTAGTCTTTTACGTATTTGTCGATGTCCAATCTCGATAATACTCTGACACTAGGGATTTTTAATGATTTATCCTTCGTAGACTGATATTGTCTCATATCATTCTCTGTCCAGGAACAAATCACAAGGACCTCTCATCATTTATATATCTAGGTGATCTAATCACAAATGATAAGAGTGCAATCTCCTTATCATATAGTTAATTTGTACAACAACACCGTGATTTGTACAAATAGTGATGCTATGGGTCATAATTGTCCAACAATCTCCCACTTGGCCTATAGCCAGTCACTCGAGTGCTTGACACCCGAACTATGTACGGTTGGCTCAAACTGCTGAGAAAAGCTTTTCGTCAGCAGATTTGTATGAATATCATCTCATGCAATTTATTCAATCATCACATCGCCGCGATGGATGATCCGAACGAATCAAATGATTATCAAAGTAAGTATCTGGATCGTCGATGAGACCATTAATTCTTTAGCATGTGCTGACGCCTAGCTCAGCTGCTAACAGAACTATATCTAATCTAATTAGATTTGTTATCGACCCAAATGGTTTCTATTGCTACCTCAGTTGCAGCAATAACCTGCATTTGTTGTTTATTCGGTAACAGTATCTTGCTTGGATGATTTCTAGCTCACTGTACTATTATACTATTGTATAGTACCTTTGTTACGACTTATAGTCGTTATCATGATAGCCATTATGGGAATATCATTTCCAATAAATGATATATCATCATTACTCAGGACATTCACTGTCAGTGCGCTCCCACTAACCTCCTTATATACATAAGAATTATTTTCATTTTGTATTAAATCATAAACTATTATGATTACATCAAAACGACAATTCCAAGAACCTAATGCTTGCATCAATCCAAACATGGATCGAATAACTTGCAAACCTAGTTTGCTTGTTATGGTTCGACAAAACCGTCAGGATGTTGTAAACATCCTCCAAAAGGTTTCCGTTAAGGAAAACAGTTTTGGCATTCAGCTGCCACATTTCATAAATGAAACATGCAGCATCAGCAAGCATTGTCGAAGTGGATTTTCCGTGGCAACAGGTAAAAGGTTTCGTCGCAATCAACACATTGTTGATAACTCTACCTTTTCGCTACAAGCCTAGCTTAGTACGATGGTATGTTGCCATCCATGTATGTCTTCCTTGAAGACATATTTAGTACAAATAGGCATAATGCCTTGCGGTACGTCAACTAGTGTCTAAACATAGTTGATATACATGGAATCCATATCGGACTTTATGGCACTTTGCCATAATATGGAGTCGATACATTGTATCACTTCCATATACGTAGTCTGTTGGTATTCCTCAAAAGATAAACATATTTATGAGGTGAGATCAGAAACCCATACCCTAGGTTGTTTTCTGATTCTCTCTGACCTACATGGTTCTTGTGTATTCGAAGATTATTGGTATAGTTTAATCATTGATGAACTATTTGTGTTCCATTAAGGATTTGACGCCTGGAATAGTATTACTCCGATCTTCATCGAGTTTTACTATCCTCCCACTTACCACTGCATATCGGTATTCCTCTTAGGAAAACCGCATCGCGAGCAACAATCTAATTGTTCTCTCGTGAGCTGTATAAGTACAATACTTATGGTATCCCTAGGATAACCTACATTTGGCACTTATCCAATTTGGGTTCTTGTTTGGTATCATCCAAACATATGCCTAGCATACCCAAATCTACAGGAATGTGAAACCCGGTTTCTTTCCCGTTCATATCTAATATGATATCTGTCAAATAGATTTTTATGGAACCTTATTCAAAATAAGCTATGCTAAACTGGCACACACAGAATGCTAGAGTTCAAAATACTGTACTTCTTAATATTGAGACTAAAGTCGATTATGTTGTTCAGCATGTTCAGAGGACAAAGACAAAGGTGGATTCGTTAGCTGTCCAACTACAACAGATGTATGAGATGACAGTGGCTCAAATTGCTCAGCTTGATAGAGATCTGAGAACTATGATCTCTCACAACTATTTTGGTTTAGAGTTTGATCATAAAAAAGATGAGATAAAAAGATTGAAAGCAGAACTCGCAAAAATGGATGCCAACATGCATACACCATTCGTTCCACAAGCTTTCATACCTAGCCCATTTTCCCCAACCTTTTCACATCCAACATACCAACCTTATCCACCCTCATCATTTACCTTTTCCCAAACAGACTGGTCAAAAATCTATGGAAGTACCAATGGTACTTGAAAACCGGCACCTCTAAAAAGCCAGTTTACAGAAAACCTAGTTCCACAAACACAAATGATATCACAACCCGGTCCTTCACAACCCTATACACGTCCTTCCCAAACACAAACCTATATTCCAGAATCATAATTCCCTACTGTACCGTTACAAATGCCCCTATCTCAACCAACTGTAACAACTCAGCAACTTTACACCCAACAACTCTCAACCTATGAGCCTGAACCTAAAAGTTCTGAACAGACACGTGAATCCTCAGAACCTGAGAGTGATTCCGTCCTGATTGAATCCAGTGAGTCTGATGACATGGCTGACATCACAAAGATGTTAATGGCCATAACTACTGGATCCAATGAGCCAATGACCGAAGAGCCTGATGATTCCACTAAGCATGTACCTCTGGGTACAGCAGCAAAACTACAGCCGACTTCCTCTAAGCCAGTTACTGGTCATTGGTTCACATTTAATAATGTCCCACTGTCTAAGTGGTCTGACAGGATGCAAGAATTCATTGCTTGGACTGATTTAATGTTATTAAAGCCATTAGCTACATTACACAATGTCTATTTAGAATTTATCTCTCATACTTTAGGAGCCTTAAAAGAATGGTTCCTCAGTCTCCGAGCATACAGACAACAATAATTCTACCTGGTCGATTTAGCGGCTATAGCTATGGGAATCATACATAAAGAATTCCTTGGAGAAGGAGCCTCGTTGTTAGAACAAGCTCGCAAGGAATATTTCGAAATGAGGTGTTGTTCCTTAAAGATCAAAGATCTTAACACCCATTATCAGAGAATGACAAAACATTTCTTTAAGCTCAACAAATACAATGATCTGAACCTAAAGCATACATATGCAACCTATTTATCAGATGAATTACATGAAGAAATGCAGTGTTTGATATAGGCTACGCAGCAAAAAGTAACAGACATGTCACTTGGTGAGATTCATCAGATTGCCCTTAAAGCTCTAAAAAAGCTTTGTGACCAAAGATCACTTGTCAAAGAGATGCTCAAGAATAATCAGCCATTTAAAGCTGCTTGTAAAAAGCCTTATCTGCATATCAAGTGTAATGATAAGAAGAGTTGCACTTGTCCTTCAAAGAAGAAATCCCATCATAAGCTCTTTAAGAAAAATAAGAGCAAGAAGGAGAAACAGTGCAAAAAATAGAGTCCAGTTCGATATTTCAAACAGAAAGATCGACGTGGAAAGCCTAAAGACAGCAGGTGCTTCATTTGCAAAAAGAAAGGGCATTTCTCAAATGATTGTCCTAAGAATCCGAAGCAAGCTACCAAGATGGTTCAACAGATCCATCAGTCTTCCAGGATTGATCTTGATGATGCAGATTCAAAATCATGGTTTTCAGAACAAGATCAACTGGACAGTAAAACCGTGTTCGCACTTAACAATCCTGAGCTTTCTAGCTCAGATGAATCCAGTTTAGATGACATTGATAGCTCTGACAGCTATATTTCGGTTTTCACTATACAACCATGCCAGACTCTTAAGCCTACTATCCCAGTTCCTCCAGTCTATTTGCATATCCTGCCATCCAAATATGCTAAGCCCATTAAAGTCATTGGATATATGGACACAAGAGCTCACATGAGCATGATTAATCCAGCAATTTTGCCGCCAGAAGCATAAGTGATGAATACAGAGTATTTCAAAGCTGCTGATGGTGATGTTTTCCATATGGATCTCATCACCAAGAAACCTATCGGTATCCGGTTCTTTCATGACTGCATCATTTGGACCAGAGTCATTAGTTCCAATTTACCGGATAAAGATATTTTGATTGGTTTTGATGTTTACCTTCAAGCCAAGAAGCTTCGGATCCAACCTGACGGTATACAGTTTAAGAGATTCATTAAGCCCTATACTACAGTCCAGAAATTATTTCAATCCTCTGCAGTGGGGTGAATATGGTGGATTTTGAAGAATTGAAACAACAATTTTCTCCGTTCTGGTCAGAGTCTCACAGTGACTATACTCATTCAGCACTTCTATGGAGAAATGAAGAGTTCTTTATTAAGCTTCCTTTCAAGCTTAATGAGGACATCAACCCAACAAAGGCTTCACATCCAAGGATGACTCATTCAGATATTGCTTTAGCTTAGAATGAATACAACCAATTGCTACAGTAAGGATTAATTCAGCCCACAACTTCTGATTGGGCTTGCCAAGACTTTTATGTGGAGAAGTGGTTAGAGAAGGCTCGTGGAAAGAAACATCTTGTAATAGACAACAAGCCTCTCAACGCTTTCTTGAAAGATGATAAGTTTCCATTGCGCAAGATCAACTCATTATTTGTCCATATCCGAGAAGCCCACATATTCTCAAAGTTTGATCTCAAGGCGGGATTTTGGCAATTAGGTATAAGCCCAGATGAAAGGCCCAAAATAGCTTTTTGCATACCCAATGCTCACTACCAGTGGAAAGCTTTTTGCATCACTATTTCAGAAGGCAATGACAAAGGTCTTCCAGTCCATAACGCATCATACACTGGTGTACATTGACGACTTGTTTCTTTTCTCAAACGACGCTGAATCACACTATCAGTTGTCATGTCATTTATGGCACATCAAGGATCTTATCTCCGGGACATCTCACACTTTACAGAAATGATCTCCACTATGGATTTCCATTCAAGCAACAACTATAAAGTATTTTGATCAATTCTTGAAAAGCATTACAGTCTCAAAGATCTCTCGTCAAAAGATCTTAAGAGATAATGATCTTACCTCTTTACGTATTGTCACCATGAAAGACGTCGTTCTTACCATCCAAGCCTGGATACTACATGAATTTACTCTTGAAGAATAAATCACAGGTTATGATACCTATAAAAAGAAACTCATCTCAGATGATAAGATCCATGAACTACATCAGATCATGACGAGTTTTCCTAAAGAACTTAGTCTTAGTAATAAAAAGACTAAGGCAACCATACAAGAGAAACTCTCCAAATGGCTGGTTCGTTTTAGAGCCATCATCGATCCAGCCTTCACAGAAAGCTTGAAAGATCAATTTTATGAAAGTCTTTTTGATCAACCAGATGCACCTCTACCTAACTGAATTGGAGAAGAAATCCTAGGCACCCCTCCATCTAAATTTTGAAAATGGTGTTCTATCCAAATGAGTATCTTGAATGGAAAGATTGATGGAATGACTCAGTACAAAGATGATATTGTACATTATGGTTATGAAACTTTTAATTCCCAATATTTATCAAGAGTCACAGTATCTTCCAGAACCATGAATGGAACTTTGGAGACCTGTTTGAATATGGTTTCCTTAACGGATTTGTTCTGGGGAAAAGTCCAATTCAGACAGACTGTTTTGGTATTGACGAAGGAGATCTCAGTCTAATTCCCCATAATATCAACAATATACTAAGAAGATGGTATAAGCGTCATGGAAGCATCACCGTTTGGATTGATTCTATCTCACCTGAATGGACAGAGTATTATCTAAACATTCATCTGTCGATGCATATTATCAGGATTATCCCTTCTTCTTATCTTTCTGCTTGGAAGCTTGCTAATTGGCCATCTAGACCAAAGCCCAGAAAGTATTTTGGCAATGATAACCTTATTCCTGAAGTTCTCTTGTCAAGACATACTTATAGGATTAGAGCCTTTTCCACAGACCATGTTCGTCGTAGCTTAGAATGCAATACAAACGATAAAGTTTGGCGACGATTCATTACTATTGAGGAATCATCCAGATGTATCATACAAGGGTACAACAAGATCAACTTCTCCCACAGTCTCTCATCATATATCATCAATGGAGATATTCCGACGACTAGCAACACAAAGACTCAATGGGAAGAATGCTAGTACGAAGATGATCCTCTTGAAGATCTTCAGCCAAATGATTTTTTCCCTTAATCATTTGTCACTTTGTTGGCTTATCATTTTTATAATTCATGCTTTAGACAACATGATTTATGTGCTTTTACTTTATTCCTGTGTCATGCTTTAACATATTTCTTTTGCTTTTGCTTTTGTATAAGTAGATTCATTTGCCTTAGCTTTTGCTTTAGTAAAAGTAGTGGTCTTTGTTTGTTCTTATCCCTTTGATGCGGGGTCCTGTCCCACCAAAGATGCTTTGTGTTTCCTGTCCTCTAGCTATATAAGGAGTGAGGTTTTTCATTTGTAATCAAGTTGGGTTTTTCAAACTGAGAATCGTCCGGAGCTTTAACAGGTTCTGTGTACGCCTCTTCTGGGTATACTGAGAATCGTAGTGTATTGGGTGTGATGTCAAGATGGAAGTATCACTCCAGTCATATGGAGATGATGATCACATAGGATACGAAACTAGTACTCTTATGTACTGCAGTAATCAGGATAATATGACTAGGTCATGATTATCCGATTATAGAGACTAGTTACCAGATATCCAATATATAATTCGTACGGGGCAGACATAATTCCAGCCCTAGGCTTAGCATGTGATATCGATACTGGATCGTAATACGCAATACTACGTATACTACGCATGACAAAGATTACATATTCCTTAAAAGAATATTTCTGGAGAATTGGGTAGGCACGATGTTATGCTAGAAGCCAACCATGTCTTGTAAATCGGTAAGAACGTAGTACTGGGTACGCAAGTATTCGGATAGTCTGATAACCAGATTTACTGCCAACATATCCAGAGATCTCATGGGTCGCTTCCCGAAGATTCACCGATGACGTATGACTCGAACATAATTAATCTTTGATTAATTAGATGAGATAAAATTAATCTAGGATTAATTACGGTGAGAATTTATCATGGATAAAATTCAATTAATAGAGAGAAAATGATTAATTTTGAATTAATCGATTAAATAATATATTCGATATATTAAATGAAATTAGATTTCATAATGGAATTAAAATTGGATTTTAATTCAGGCAAACGAATTAATTTAGAATTAATTCGCGAGCGACTTTAATAGTAATTTTGCTAGGCATAATTATTTAATTAAATTTGATTTAATTAAGTCGCAACGGAAAATTCTTTAATTCAGAATTAACGAACACGAGCCCGGAATATGTTTGCGGGCCCACTCGGATTTTGAATCAAGTGGGGCCAACCACAAGTCACATCACTTGTCACTTTACTTATCTTTATAGTGATGGAATTTGGTATTTTGGTGATGGCTTGTAAAACACTCCATTTTGAAAAGGTGAAAGACACTTACCAAATCTTGGATTTGGTATATGTTTTGATTTTTTGGAAATCATTTAACATAACATTTTTCACTCTCTCTTTTTCCTTGCAAAAATCGTAACCTCTCTCCCTCTATTGCTTCTCACATTGCCGAGAGTTGTAAGAAGAAAAAAGGGATTTTTGTTACAAAAATCTCCATTGCTAGGACATCAAAGAGTCATCCAATGTGATAGGGAAACTATTCCCAAGAGTTTGGAATTCATTCATCAAGCTTGGAGCTCAACATGCAATCGAAGGAGAGCTTGGAGCAACTTTAAAGGAGAAAAAGTTTTGAACTTTCCACCTACATCCAATCCATTCAATGTAAGTATTTCCGCTACTTCTTTGCGTATTCACACATCTTTTATGCTTATTAGATCCTTGGAATGTTCTTAGAGAACCTAACATTGGTATCAGAGCCTATTTAAGCATGAAAATGAATTAAGATTCATAATCTTGATTTTGGGGATTTTATGATTTGAGCATAATATCTTCAAATTGACGGTTTGATTAAGCTTGGATGATGTTAAATTAGATTTAAGCATCTTAAAATTTTGAGAAAATGAATTTGATTATTTTTTCCCAAAATGTATGGCTTGGCCGAACCTATAGAAACCCTTGTAGCTAATGGTGATTTTGATTTTAGGCCATTGGATGTGTTTAAAATGCTTGGAAATATTGGTTGTGATTTAATTGGATTGAAATCAAAAATTGATGTAAAAGTCCCATGATTGCCATGTGCTTGGAGAGCATGTAATGACTTGATTTTGTTTCAATAATGTTGGACATGTATTGAAAATTATAAAGCATGATTAATTAATTAAATTGGTGTTTTGGAAATGTTAATTTAAATAATTAATTATGGCTATACACTTTAATTAAATAAATTGTGATATTTGGAATATTAGAATTTAATTAATTAGA